>OZ017790.1:11947671-12053123 GCA_963969325.1 Lycopodina hypogea | reverse complement strand
AGAGAGAGAGAGAACACTGTAGCAGCTGCATTTCTAAAGATGATCACTTTAGTTTAGAAAAATTATAAAAATGTCAGCTACTCCACTCCTAGGTCTTTTATTGTTTCCCTGTACTGTTGGTTAACTGGTCTTTTTCCCCTAACTCTGGTACTTGACTCCGAGGTTATACTGAACTTAACTTCACTAATATCAAAGAAGATTGAATTCAGCTACAAAGCTGTTGGTATACGTTTAGTTAAGCTTCAGCTCACAAAAATAATCTTCATTCTCAGCTGCACTGGCCTGGTAGATTTAATTTTTTGAGTTACTACAATTTATTATTATTATTATTATTATTATTATTATTATTATTATTATTATTATTATTATTATTATCCTCTTTTTTTTTATCCGCCATTTTAAAAATGGGGAGCATGGGTGGATAGTTTACTTCAATTATTTTTTGTTGCATTTTTTATCCTCCATTTTAAAAACGGGGAGCATGGATGGATATACTGTTGACCTTTTGCCTACTTTTAGAACACAATTTGTTAAAAAGAAAAAGCTTTAGTTTACCTCTAACTTTTTAGTCGGACATTTAAAAAAAAAATTTGTAAGGCCTTCTGTACCCCTAGGACCATGTAGGGAGCAGAATGAAATTTTATTCACTGTCCTAGGACCATGGTTCAAAAGTTTTTTTTGCCAGTTACACAGGCACACAGGCAAGCAGTTAGTGAAAATAATAAATAGGATATGCAACCTTTGGAAGGGGTCACCAACTGCATGTAAAGATAGACTTACAGACTATCTATCTATCTATCTATCTATCTATCTATCTATCTATCTATCTATCTATCTATCTATCTATCTATCTATCCTGTCAAGTTTTGGAGAAATCTTCCCACAGGTTTGGCCAGAATGATGGTGCTGGAGAGATTTCGATTACTCGCCCCGAAACAATATTCAGATCTGGAAAAGAAGCTGAGTGGCTTGCCAATGGCCATCTAGTTGCCCCACACTAGCATCACATGCACTGTTGATTAATTCAAACACAGCTAGGCTAGCTTGTCATGATGTTGTTGTTTTTTGTAGTTGTTTTGTCCTTGCCAAGTGCTGCAGGACCACATCCTAGACACAGGTATCTCACTGACCTAGGACTTCGGAATAAAAGTTGGTTTTTGTCTCCTAATCATACCGACAGTCATCTCCTTTATATATATATATATATATATATATATATATATATCCTATATATATCATATATATAAAAGGAGATGTCTGTCTGTCTGTCTGTCTGTCTGTCTGTCTGTCTGTCTGTCTGTCTGTCTGTCTGTCTGTCTGTCTGTCTGTCTGTCTGTCTGTCTGTCTGTCTGTCTGTCTGTCTGTCTGTCTGTCTGTCTGTCTGTCTGTCTGTCTGTCTGTCTGTACCATCATTCTGGCCAAACCTGTGGGTGGAATTTTCTGAAATTTAGCATGATGATAGGTTTTGACCCAACTTAAAACATGGGCTAAAATTCTGGAAAATGGTTACCATGGTAATGAGAAAATACCAAAATTGGTATATTTGCCAGAAAAACCCATGGAGCTACAGATCTAAACCTTGGTATGCCTATATAACTTCACTCTGGGAGTAACATGGGCTGGGTCCCACCTGACCACACTTCTTTCTTTTCATGCTAAAAATGCCAAAAATTGTATATCAGCAAAAACACTTGAACCCGAGTTAGACCATAAATCTATATATATATTTGGAATCACTATAATCTGGGGAATCTTATTAAGTACATGTATATTACCACACCTATTTGTGTGTTCATGTCAGGCCCCAAAAAAGCCAAAAATGGTACTTTGGTCATACAAACCCTTGGAGCGACAGACTTAAAACATGGTATGCTACACATTGACTTTGGGAGTAACATGGGCGGGATCCCTCCTGGCTACACCATTTTCCATTGGTGTTTAAAGAGAAAAAATGCCAAAAAAAACAACAACAAACTTCTGAATAAATCCATTTTAATATATATTTTAGTTCATATGTATGTATGTATGTATGTATGTATGTATGTATGTATGTATGTATGTATGTATGTATGTATGTATGTATGTATGTATGTATGTATGTATGTATGTATGTATGTATGTATGTATGTATGTATGTATGTATGTATGTATGTATGTATGTATGTAGGCATCATGGCTGAACAATGGTACCAAAATGGCCGAAATTTGGCATGTGCTCTCTAAGAATCCAAGTGAGCAATACTGACCACATGGACATAGTCACGGGTGTGGTGTTTCCATAGCCACACCCATGGGAAGTTATTTAGGCTGAAAAAGGTTTATCAGAAACCAATCAGGTAAAAAGTTGCCATGTGGTCTTCAAGTACCCGGGACAGCATTATTAACCACATATGCGTATGGATTGGCCATAGCCACGCACAATGGAAGTTGTTTTGGCTATTAGAAGCTAATCGAACAACCAACAAGTCTGAAATATTAATGAGGTTTCCAAGTAACTGGGTGAGTATTACTAATCACATGTATGTGTATAAATTAGTGTGGTCTGGTCATTGCCATACCCATAGGATGTCATTATGCCTGCCAAATACTCATTTATGGACTAATCTGGCTGAAATGTAGTGTATGGACTCAAGTAACTGGGTGAGCATTATTAACCACATGTGGGTATGGCAATATGTGAGGGTTTTTTTTATTAGCCACACTTGCACGAAGTTGTTTTAGCTGCTAAAAGTAAATTAAAGGACCAACCAGGCGAAATTTGAGAGGCTTCTGTAATGTTCCACGTTGACATTGGCCGGGCACTGTTACCATGGTAACCACTTTGCGAAAAAATTTTGCCCATGTTTTAAGTTGGGTCAAAACCTATCATCATGCCGAGTTTCAGAGAAATCCACCTACAGGTTTGGCCAGAATGATGGTACAAACAGACTGACCGACCGACCGACCGACCGACCGACCGACCGACCGACCGACCGACCGACCGACCGACCGACCGACCGACCGACCGACCGACCGACCGACCGACCGACCGACCGACCGACCGACCGACCGACCGACCGACCGACCGACCGACCGACCGACCGACCGACTGACCGACCGACCGACCGACCGACTGACCGACCGACCGACCAACCGACCGACCGACCGCCAGACAGACAAATTCTCTATTTTCCCAGACATGCCACCTGGCATAAAACCATCTCAGGGTGGGTCTCCTCCATCCCTAAAAGTTTGGTCAATAACAGAGGTATTTTGAGAAACAGCCGAACATAGTTACATAGTTAGTTACACAGTTAATAGTAACATAGGTCTCTAATATAGATAGATAGATAGATAGATAGATAGATAGATAGATAGATAGATAGATAGATAGATAGATAGATAGATTAGTACACATTGCATGAACTACATTTTACCTCCCTTCTCATATCCATAACAGACAGTAATTGCTGTTATAAAAGTGTAAGTCTGCAAGGGTACCCAACTGTAGTTTGTGAGCAGGTTTGCATGCCAGATGCATTTTTGACGGAGTCTGTGTGGGAAAGAGTGGGGGAGATCAGAATCTGCCATTAAAGGCTAACCCCATTCACCTCTGAAGATTAATTGTAATCTTCCAGAGAGAAAATCATGTGGTGGGAGTGCATTTTGTGGGTAACCGGTAACAAAGGAACGTCCAGCTGATGCATTGTCCTCACGTGCCTTTCTGTTCTGCTCTGTCAGACAGGCACCGGAAGTGGACGTGGAAGTTGTTAGTGCGGTTTAGTTTGGGAAGAAGCTCTCAGCAAGGTGTAAACAACCCGCAAGTGCATTGAAACTTTTGTTCATAGGGGCGTTGTGTCGGTATATAAACAGGTTCTAAGGCACGGAATAATCATGAATCAACAGTTTGTGGCCACGATGGAGAAGTTCCTGGAGGATTTCCAGAATGGGACGGAGGAGGAATACGCCAAACAGTTTATGGTGAGCCTGTTTCAGACGTGTTAGCTATAGGTCGGGTGGGTTAATCGCCGCTGTTATGGGTTCTAAGGACCTGGATGTTCCTCATGGGTAAGTGAATGTAGAGAAAGTGAGAATTTACCAGTTTTTTTTTGTTTTTAAAAATTTAAAATAAACATCAAGATAAAAAATCAACAATAAATTTGTGATTGTGTCACTAACCATAAGAAATGTATTTATTGCATGCTTGAATATCCACTGAAAAGCTTCTGCTGAGAAAAGGAAGTTGAGTACAATGCCAGCTGTTTGCTGTTGCCTCAAAAGCTTGTGTGTAGTCTGGCCATTATTTAGCTATTGACCATACCAGACTGTTGGCAGCCATGTCAATCAGGACTCTTTTTGCATAAGGCTTTTGTGGAGTGAATCTCATGGAAAGAGGAAAGAGGAAAGAGGAAAGATGTAGTGTGGGTAATAATTCAACAATTATCTTAATACAATCCTCCCACTCTTTAATTTACTCTTTACCTGGTGATAATAATATAACTGCCCCCATTTAGATTGTATTTCTTTTAAATATCTTAGTATCACATTAGCAATTTAAGTGGGGATTGCTTCAAGTTGTTGGTCAATATTGAATTCTTATGTCATAGTTCTTCCATGACTACAAGAACAAGCTAGATTTCTTGGAATCTGACATAAAAGTGAGTATCTCTTCAGCTATAAAGTGAACAATAGTTTAGTGTATTATTAGCTGAAGGTAAATAATTGGTTGGAGCCGATGTTGACATGGTTTTATATGGACCAACTGGCTTTGATGTTTGTTTGGTAGTTGGCTGTGTGGTTGATGTGCAGGCTGGCAGTTTCATCGACCTGTTGGAGCCCTCCACAAGGGCAAAGCAAACATAGAGAGCTAATTATTGTCTTTCTGGACAATCAGCAGGATATGGGGAGTTATGTGTGTGGGGAGGGGGGAGGATGTAATAGCACACCACATGCACAAGCACAAGCCCGTGCATGTCAATCGTGCTCCCAAACTGTGGAACAAGGATTACGGGCTGTAACTACCAACTAGCTTATAAACAACATCTATGGATGTCTGTGAAGCAGGCTGTCTCTATGGGTGTCTGTGTACAGTTAGGAGCAGGCTGTCTCTATGGATCTCTGTGAATAATTTATGTGAAATTAATAGAGTTTTATTGGGCATATTTCAATTTTTATTGATTTTATTTGCCTAGGGGTTGATATCAATCTGTCTGAGTTTAGAGATTACAGCTATTTCTGTGAGTTTATCCTATAGGCCCAGCTATCCACAGTGCACTGTTGTTATGCTATTCACATTTTCCTGGAGGCTCTAGCCAATTTGAGATGACTGGAGTTGTCGTTGTGGTTTACTTACATTGTAATTATCCAATCCCTTTCCACTGTGCAATGGGTGGCTTGGGAGAACACGCACTGGCTCCATTGATGTGGTGATCCATTACTGTAAGACTTGTTGATTCCTCGAAGATAAAAGCATTTGTGTCTGCTGGCTTTGTGAGCTGCTATTTTTATTATTTTCTGCCTAAATGGTTCAGTGGATTTCTTAGTGTATTGCATCAAAATGGACAGATAAATACTCAGTTGTAATTATCAGGTAGTCTCTTACTTCTTGAGGGGGGGGGGGGGACCACCAGGTGTGACTGTCTGTAATCATCAACCATTCTATTGGTGCTATCAGCATGTATCTGATATCCTTAAGTGACCAAGGGAATGGTTAGAACTGCTTTATGGCAGATATCTACCAAATTTAGTGCCACTTTAATTTTACCTCAACCAAAAAAAAATTTTTTTTTTTTTTTAATCCTTTGTTTCCATCAGCCTCTTTGGTGAATGTAGTGGTGGTGGTTGGTGTATGTAGGCTGGCAATAGTGCTGCTTTGGTTGCTTCTCACATATCCACCCTATGGTTTGTGGCAGTGACTTGGGAGGTTGTGCTGTTCAGACTGTCACACTCAAACATGCATGCGCACTCTTGTAGACATGGGTCATGTGACAGAGAGAGGCAACATGATGTAAACCTCTTGCCCTAGCCTTGTGGTTGGTCACTCACAGTTAGTGGAGTCGTATTAAAAAAATTGGGACAGTCAAGGCAGTTGGTGGAATTAACTGATAATTTGAATGCTCAAGAAAGTTCATGTTTCATTGAATGGGATAATACCTGAGGCCTAATGTTTTCATCTGTGGTATGGGTGGGTGGGTGGTGTATATGAGTGTGTGCATGAGAGTGTGTGCATGAGAGTGTGTGCATGAGAGAAAGTGTGTGCATGAGAGAAAGTGTGTGCATGAGAGAAAGTGTGTGCATGAGAGAAAGTGTGTGTGTGTTTTCATGTACATTTTGTCATTTGCAGTAGGAGAGTGCAAAGGGTGTGCTGAAAGTTGGAACGTATTTAGTATGGAAGGATACCTGTCAATTTGTGATATTTATGACGTATTTTGAGCAGTACATATGTGCACATGCCTACGTAGAGATAGAAGGAAAGAGAAAAATGTGTTACAGCTGCTGTAGGTTAAAAGGTTCCTCAAAATGTTTGTGAGGCTATCTTGTCTTGCCTCTTGCACACTCAGCAGTTTGCTTGTTTCCAAAGGGGCGCTACAATAGTTACTGTAAGTCTCAGAGTAGCTGCTGTCCTTAATTCTAGGAGCACGCTCCTATATATGGTTATATCATGTGATTTATTGCGTGATATCACATGACTTCATCTGATGGTGTGTGTTCTTAAATATGAACTTCCAACCGTGGCAGTTACAAAGGATACAATAGGTTTTATTAAAGCTAAACATAAATGGTGCATTCCTGTGTGAGGGTTGAAAAGAAAATCTTAATGGACACAGTATTCAAGGAAACATGGTATGTTTTGAATTTGACAAATTGGATAAAGCAAAACACATTTTTTGCATGTCAGGTAATATCTATACTCTTCACTGAATGTTTACTTGTGATTTTTAAAAATATCTCCCCCCCCCCCCCCCCCCCAAACCACTGTAGAGATATTGCTTGTCCAGGAAATATGTGGTTTTTGTTAGACGTTGCCTCAAGCAACTGAATTTGGACGAACAATTTGAATTGGCTGCTAGCTGGTAGAATGCTTGTAATAGGGACAGCCTGACTCTAATGTGCACAGGAGGCCACAGGGGCAACCTGCTTTACAGTTTTGTAGCTAAGACAATATCTTAAAGTTGTAAGGATATGCTGAGGAAGTAGCCACTGGGCCAGTTTGTGTGGGTTCAGTGCAATGGTTGTCTAATTTCTTGCAGCACTTACACAATTCTAATGGAGAGACTTATTGCCCTGCACCAACCCTGGTTGGTTTCTTTCCTCTTCCATTAGTAGGTTTCCTTCTGCATGACAAGATCCAAACAATATTTATTGTTTGTTTATATTAGTGTTTACATGCTGTTAAGCTGTGTATGTTTTTTTTTGTTGCTGGTATACTCCAATACTGATGGATCCTAACCTCAACCAACAACAGGCCTTACTGTTGAAGGGAGTGTGTACTTGTTTCCTCCCAGACTTGCTGGGTTGGTTTCAACATGGAAACAGGAAGAAGAAAGGCACCAACATCTTATGAGCTTTCTTGTTATATAGATAGATAGATAGATAGATAGATAGATATAGACATACACACAGAGTTAAAACTGATGAATGCAGATACAATTTCAGAAGTTATGGTGCATAGTTTCAAAATTGAACTGTTTGGGGGCATTAGTTTGCTGTGTAAGTGGTTGACTTTATCATGTTTCATGTTTGAATGTGTGTTTTTATCTGTGGCAAAGAGGTCTAGGAACACTTGGAATGGTGGGGGTTGGGGGATATGTCCACAAGTTTTGCTCAAGAATGGATTTTTAATTAATTGTTCACTGTTTAGAAATGTCAAAGTTTGTTGTTACAACTAATTGGTTACAACTAAGTGCTCCTGTATGGAAACCTATGATTACAACTAGCCCATTTTTCTGTGTAGAAACTGAAAAGTTGTAAATCTTACCACAGCTTTAACCTCATCTTAAGTGTTCTAAATAATGATTTTGTCTGGTATGAATCACTACCTTTTAATAGATATTATAATAATTATTTGCCACGGGTCTTTAGTGCAGGACCAGTTTTTATTTTTTTTATGGCATTTTTCGTAAGCATAGTAACAAGTTTGTTCTCTAGTTACAAAAGAGAAAATCTTAAAATATATATATATATATATGTATAATAACTTCTGTAGTTTTCTTTAGCTGAAGGATGTTTGTGCATACCTTCTACTTGAATTTACCCCTCAATATCAGACCTCCTATCACATGATATCCACTTGACTACCAAACTCACTCACCAATTAACCTATAACACTACTGGACATGTATCCTGACTAAACAAAGGCTGAATTACTCTGGATAATGTGTGTATAATTGCTGTTGCTACAACAGCCACAGTTGCCATGTCAATGTATTTATATGTGTGTGTGAAGGTGTGAGTGTGTCCTAGTCTGCTGTTAGCTGCCAGCTGCAATTTTTGCTCAAATATGATCGTGCAGAGAAGACATGGTTGACTATCCTGAATGCTCCTGTGACCACAGCCAAACTAGGAGATCAAGAGCCACTAATCCCAAATCCCATCCTTCAATCATTTATATTGTTTTTTTTTAATTTTTATTTATTTTTTTTAAATTTTTATGCTCGATTGCTAATTTAAGCACTCTGCCTGATGGTCCAGAATGCTGACTGCTTAAGGATTTCCTCCAGAAATGTGTGTTGAAGTCACCTGGTAGCTTCAAGTTATATTAGTTTTCTATCAAATGTCATGCTCAATTGGTAGAGCACTCTATCTGATGGTACAGAACTCTCACTGCTGAAGGATTTAAGCACTCTATCGTCTGCTCTAGAGTGCAACACATGTCTTCCTGTGTCACCATCACCACCTAGTGGGTGTGAGCATCTTTCTCCATACCATCGGTCCATCACTGCTGACTCTCCCTCCCCCCCCCCAATATCCTGTCATATGAGTACACCCCATGCATATACACACATGCATGCACATGGGACAGACGGTGCACCTATTGCTGTCAAAAAATTTCTTTTTTGCTGCTAAACTTGTTGTTTGTATTTCAAATGGCGTGTTGTGGTGTGTGTCCTCGTGCAGTCACTCAAGTCGCTGTCCCAGAGATACAAGGAGAGCAACAGGTACCCGACCAGTGCAGGCCAGAAATCAATTAACAGGAAGAAGAACCGCTTCAAGGATATCTTACCTTGTAAGTTCAACCTTCTTTTGGGCCTTCCTCTGTCGATGTGAGAGAGAGAGACAGTGTGTGTTGTATGTGTATGTGTTTAAATTATATTGAGTGCAGCTAACTCTCACTATCGTTTTCTTTTGTTATTAGTCAAGTTTGTTGTGTCATTTGTCAATGGTTATAATTACAGGTAATGAACTGATCAACACCACACAGGGTTGAGGCAGGTTGAAGTAGATTGACAGTAGCTCTATGGGGACACACACTGGACCAACATCACACTGGGTTGATACAGGGTGAAGAAGTAGGTTGATAATAGCTCTATGGGAACACACTGGACCAACATCACACTGGGTTGAGGCTAGTTGAAGCAGGTTGACTATTGTTTTATGGGAACAATTGGATGTAGTACAGGTACTTACATTCTTATAGATTTTTTATAAGTAATCCTTTACTTTAACCCTGCGTTATTGCCCTAGCCTTATCCCTAACCACAACCTTCCAAAACACAAGTTTCGTTACACCCAAATATCTGATGAACAACAAACAATTCTGAAGGTCTGAATGGATAGATGATAACGTCTTGTGTATTTACCTTCAACTAAAGCCAGTCATTTCACTCTATTCATACTAGCAGAGAACCCGCCCTATGGGTGGTTTTTAAATCGGCCACCTGCAGTAGCAAACATATTTAGTTCACTTAATGTAACATGTAGGGAGTACTGACACTAATCTCATTAATCAAGCAAACATGATACAATTAATAAACATGCCAAGTTTCGGTGATAGTTAGTATTGTATGACATTAAACCACTCCCATTGACAAAACCATACTCATAGCCACCCGATCTGAATGAAACTTTCGCGATGACATGCATTGAGGTGACCTAATCAATACCTGCGAGTTTCGTGAAGATCCCTCCAGCGGTGTGGAGGAATTAGAGTCTGTACATACACATAGACAGACAGACAAACGAATGTGGACTATAGTAAGATAAAAACTACTTCTTGGTCTGCATAGTTCTTCTTCAGCTTCCTTGATCTTATTCCTTTTTCTTATCTGGTCTTCCTAACCACCTCTCCCCACGAACACACACACTTCTCTCTCTACCAAATCATTTAATCTCTCTTAGCTTTTCCACATGTAGAAGAAGAAGCAACTCCCCAAAAAGCCCCTCCCCCTGCCACACCCATGGATACTGAAGACTCCTTCACCTTGACTTTCGTGAAAGGATCAATACTGGCAAAGATACTCAAAATAGTATTTTCTTGAAATAGGTACTTCCAAACCTTTAAAAACAGTTGTAGTTGAAACCTTTTGTTGGTAGCTGTGTAGCTGTATACAATAGGTTGTCTTTTTCAGTGAAAAAAATGTTTTTAGTAGTTACTACTTTCAAAATGTGGTAGGCTTGGAGGTCATTATCTGTTTGTGTGCAAATAGTGAGTCAAAGCTGAGTTAGGAGCTGTTAGGAATATTTTGGCTGTGTGTCAAGCATGGTTGTGGCCTTTCTTCTCCAACCTTATAATTCTCTCTTTTTTTTATTTACTAGGTAGGAATGAGTTATGCTTCTCTTACCTCTTTATTTTCTTTGGCTAGATAGGAATGAGTTATGCTTCTCTTGGTGAGGGACATGCAGCTGATGGTTGATGGAAAGGCTCCTTCTTTGTAGCTTGTTAGAGAGTTGTATTGCACATACATTTGAATACAACACATTGGGATGATTGTGCTCACAGACCAATCTTCAAATTTCCACTTGACTTTCTGTTGGTAACATCGAATTGCAGTTGACTTACAACAACTCCCAAGAATAGCTCCTTGTGGTTGCCTTGGTGATGCGTGTTGCTAAACATTTTTTTAATAATTGTTAAGGGATTTGTTTGCATCCGCCAGGCAGCGATGACCAAGAAGTAGTCTATAGCTGCAGTTTTAGAATACCATACAAGGAAATAACGGCTGAGAGGAATTGAAGACCTGACCAGAGGAACCATACATCTCTACAAGGTTGTATGTACTTCACTTCTTTCATTGATGGCCGTCAAGTTGATCACTTAGATATCTGGCAGCCAGTAGCTATTTCAGCTGATTAGGTATTGTTTTAGAGGGAAGCTTTCTTCTTCAAAGGCAGGAAAGAAATTTCCGTTGTGAAATGAATATGGTTGAAGGAACTGTTCCTCGGACATGAGAAAGGACGAAAGTGGAAGGCGGCCGTGGGATTTGAATTGTGTGTGTGTGATGTGATTGGCCCTAAAATGTTCCTGTACTTCATGCAAGAGGTTGGCCATCAAGCTTGGAGGGAGTGCATGTAGCCATGCTTAACTCCTATATCTATTTTAGCCACTCCTACTTCTCTTTAGCAACTTCCATGTCTCCTTAGCCACTCCCACTTCTCCCTAGTCATTCCCACATCACTTGCGTTGCTCCTTGGTTGTTAGTCACCGTCTTATCTTCATCTTTTGTGTATGTGAATCTTGACAAGTCCTTACTTTAGTTTCTCTTTGCTCAATGTGACCTATGTCTCTCTCACCCTCAACGTGATCTCTCCGATCCTTACCAGAGCATTCCTATCAGCTCATTAACTATGACACGTCTTCACGAGTAAGATGATGTCATCTCTTGAAGCAACCAAAGATGCTAGATATATGCATGGACTTTGACCTATCTCTACCCTTGGTCCTATATTTGTGATATCACTGTGATTGATGCAATGCACTTGTGGCATGGAATGTGAATGGAGTTATTCCTGTTCTTATTCCTTGTTTGTCTGTGTTTTGTTGTGTGTAGTTGACTATACGCGTGTCGAGTTGCATCCTGTGGAAGGAGTTGACGAATCTGAGTACATCAACGCCAACTACATTGTGGTGAGTGTATGTGTGGTGTGTGTGACAGTGAATGAAAGTGTGTGGTGCGCGTGTGTGTAACAGGGAGTGAGAGTGTGTGGAAAAAAGAGAGATAGTGTATGTGTGTGTCTGACTCACGTGTCCCCTTGAATGCTTTTCTCGATAGTTCTTCATATTTGTATTCCATCTTCTCTCTGGTATCCCCCCCCCCCCCCCCCCCCCACACACACATCCCCCCAGGGTGCTAATGGTGACATCAACTACATAGCAGCCCAGGGGCCTCTGCCCAACACAGTGGAGGACTTCTGGCGCATGCTCTGGTACCACAACATTGAGGTGAGACTGACTGACTGGCTCGTGAGCTGTGTAAGGACATACACTGGATGGCATCCATGGGCCTCCTGTAGTCCAGGATGTCAACTGTCACACAATCCCTTCTCCTCTCTGTGTCCTGACACTTGCTCTCTGTGCCCTGACCCTCGTCCTCTGACCTTTGCACTCTGTATTCTTGCACTCTGTCCTGAATCTTACCCTTTATGCTCTGACCCTTGTCCTCTGTGCCTTGATCCTTGCCTTTCATTAAGGAGAGCCTCACTCTGTGCGTCCATTTTTCCTTCTCTCTTTTGCATTAGTGCAGGTTGACTTTTTTTCCTTCCTATCCAACAGAACCTTCCAACACAAATGAAGAGTTCACATGCACCTATTCAGCTTCCTTGGTGTTGCTGCCATATTAAGTAAAACTGATATATACACCTCAACATCATAGCCCCAGGCAAGTGAGTAGGACTCCCGTTGGGTATAGTGATGGGGAGAGGGTGGTGGGGGAGGGGGAGAGAGAGAGGGAATTACAGGTGAAGGAATAAAGTAATGTAGATCAACTAAGTGAAGTTGGAATTTTTCCCAGATGCTGACAGATGTGGTAACATTGTACATGAGACACACCATTGCTTCCACATACCAAAGGCTATTTATTTCCTGGTTCACACCTTTTAGCAGCTGCTGCTGAGTAGTTAAAACATATTCCCAATATGACTGCCCATGTTGCCGCCTCTCAGCATGGAATGCACTTGGAATGAACGTAGGATTGTGAGGGAAATGGTATCAATATTATGGAGCTTTAATTGGTCTAATTCCAGGATGTAGTAAATTATGATAAATTTTTTTTGATCTTATTAGTTAAGATATAACCTAATTAATTTCATAGTTATCTAATAAATGTCCTTGTGACTTAAAATTAGTTACATTGTGACCAAATTTGTTTCATTGTGATCTAATTAGTGACACAAGTTTGTGCTCTGCTTGATTCCTGTCTCAGGATGATGTCATTTAGTTATCTTGAGATTAGGAAAAATAGAATATTTTCAGCTATTACATTTTCTTGGTTTTCATACCAATGCTCCATAATTAGTGTTACATATAACCATTCCACATTGTGTATCTTAATCAGTCAGCAATCCACAGGACAGAGGTGTGCATGATAGTGTCACAGGAAATTTGGACTCTAAGGTAATTTAAAAGTTAAGAAATTTGGAAGCTAAGAAATTTGGAAGCCTACTAGGAAATTTGGACGAATACTATTGGATACCTTGGTCTTTATTGTAGAAGATATAGTCTTTTCAGGATTTGAGTTCTGAGAAGTCCACTATAGATCGTTTGTAGAGAACATCCTTCAATCAAATGCTCTAGGCATCACAATTGCAAATCATTATATTTTTATTTTTTTTATTTATTTTTTTTTTTTTACGAATCCAAATTTCCTAGAAGTGTCATTCTTTCCTACAGTCCAAATTTCCTGTAACAGCTGCATTAATTAGTGGATATGTTGTTTACTTCTTCTAAAGTAGATTTAACAACTTGTGCATGTGCAAATTTAATTAGCCAAAGAAATGTAAGTGCCCCATCTTTCCCACAAATATCTTGTCTCTGTTCTACTCAATGCTCCCTCCCTCTCCTAGGTGGTTGTCATGGCTTGCAGAGAGGTGGAGATGGGCAAGAAGAAGTGTGAGAAGTACTGGCCTGCTCTGCACCAATCCATTGAAATAGGAGCTATCATGGTCACCACGGTAACTACTGTACTGTTGCAAGTGTGGAGTGAGGTGTAGGTGTGTCTTTGTTCCTTCATGAAAGGTTGACTGAATGTGGCTTGTCAACATTGAGAGTGACTGTGTATTTAATTGAGGTTGCTTGTTAAATACAATTATCTTTGGGAAAGAATTGATAAGATTATCAAGTAATCCATATTGTTATTGTTTGAGTGTCAATTTAAACTATTGCTCTTGCAGTACAAAGAATGTAGGTAAGGTTAGGGATAGGAATGTCAACTAGTTTTTGCAATAGCTCTGTTATTCTCCTCAAGTTTTAGTTCAAGTGTTAGTATTGAACTGTGGGTGGGGTAAGGGTGGGTGGGTGGGGTAAGGGTGGGTGTGTATATAGGTTGATGTGTGTATGGGTTGTATATAATGTCTCCACTGGGCAAAGATTCACACAATTGAGTGGGTGATGGTGCATGCAAGATTAGTTACCATGGGAGGGGGGGGGGGGGGGGGGCAATGCCGAAGCATGTGTATGTAGGTGAGTTTGGGGTTCTGGATACCCCAAGGAAATTTTTAGTTTTTAATTTTACATCTTCATAGATTTCTTCTGATGCAATCTGTTAGTAGTTATTTGGGAGTGTATACAGCTAGACTCAAAACATGATCTATACAGAACCTGGTGTACTTTTATAGTGTTATGAATGAAAACTGTAAGTTGCTTGTTCCTCCTTCCTTTCCCCCCCCCCCCCCCCCCCCCCCCCTCCCACTCACCCACCACACTTTACCCACTATTACCTCACTATTCATGTAAATTTTCATTAGGTGTGTGAAGAAAACAAGTCCAATGACTTTGTGGTGAGGGACTTCACTGTGGAGTGTCAGGGGGTAAGTGCTGCACTAGTGCTGAGGCATGTACGTTGAGCATGGGTCAATAAGTTCATGGGTCCAAAGGTCAACAGGTCCATGTGGGTGGAATGTGATATTGGTTATGGTGGGATATTTGCATGTGTAGAAGCAGCCCAAGGATAGACTTGCATGCATGCATAATGCTAGTAAAACTCTGAGTGTTTTCACAGTTAATAGCTATTACTGGGGTGAAAGGGGATGAATGGTTTGATAAGTGAACATGATGTTATGAAATGTCATACATACATGCATGTAAATGTGTTTTTACATGTAGTATGTGTGTATGCCTTGTTTGTTCTTTTTCACCATTGCTGTGACTTCCCTCCCACCTTTATTTCTTAATCTTATTCCATCCATTAACTCACCCCCCTCCCTTCTCTCTCCCATGTTTACTTCGTATTTAATCCCTTCTGTTGCTAGGAGAAGCAAAATATCCGCCAGTACCACTACAATGCCTGGCCAGACCATGGGAAACCTGAGTCACCTGACCCCATCATCAAAATGATCGAGCTCATCGACAACTTCAGGGAAAGGACTGACGTCCCTTTAGTCATCCACTGCAGGTGGGCGTGGTTAACAAGTGACTGTTAACGACTTTTAACAACATATTAACTGGTTTCTTCCTGTGTTGTATGTTACGTCTGCAGTGCTGGGTGTGGCCGAACTGGGACTCTTATAGGCATTGATATAGCCAGAATACAGCTTCAGTCCAAGGTACAACAGAAGTAAATAATTGCACACACACTCCAATTCCCATTTCTAACACTCTGGATTTCTATTTGTAGCTATTTGACTTCCTATTATTAAAATGTTTGGAAAAGCTCGTCATAACCACTTTGTGGTTTGTGTTGTGTCTGTTGTTATAATGGGAACATGCTTTAATCATGTATGTTGGTGCTCTCAAGCTAATGAACTAACTGTCTACTGGAATGTTTACAACATGAAACTAAATAATATCCTTTGTTGGATATATAAACAACTTCCATATAAAGTATCAGCTAAAACTACGTGGCTTCACCAGGGGTTATGAATACATTAGGCAATTAGTTAGAACCATATGAGGTGGGAGCTAAAAGCTGATGTAAAACCACATGCAATACATGCTCCAAGGAGTATTCCACTTACAATTTCTTCTGGTCATCTCAAAATTCAAGCAACCAACACCTTAGTATGCTGGAATAATCGCAGTAGCCAAGAAGTCTGGAGCCTTATGCATTTGTACAGACCATTAAAACCTCTAAATGAGAGTGTCCTGCGGGAGGTACATCCTCTGTCCAACCCAAGGTGGATGAATATCTTGCTCAACTCTCAGGTGCAACAATTTTCAGCAAGCTTGATGGGAATTTTGGATTCTTGCAAACACCCCTCTGTAATAAGTCACATCTATAGACAACTATTGTAGCGCTGTATGAACGTTATTGCTTCAATTTATGCCCTTCGATATCTCAAGTGCCCCAGAACATTTCCACAGAAGGGTGAACGAAATCCTGAGTGGACTTGAGGGGGGGGGGGGGTTGATACTTCAAATGAGGACATTCTAGTTTTTGGTCGTGCTGCAGAAGAACAGGACGCCAAGCTGATGGAGGTTCTAATTAGACTTGGGGGAGCAGAGGCAACCCTGAATGAGGGGAAATGCCCTTTTGACCATGAGTAATTAAGATGCACGTAATTGATAAGATTGATATCACATCAGATCTATATAGAATGTCAGCAATTACTAAACTGTGGGCTCCAACCATGTTTCTGAGCTATGAATATTCATGGAATGGTTAGTCAGCTAGGAAAGCTGATCAATGATGAGCTGAATTTACGAAGCCTCTCCTCGAGGTAGTCAGCAGCAAGAAATCTTGGTTATGTGGGCCAGGCTAATATGCAGTAGTTGATTTTGAAATATAAACTAAAGAAAGAGCTGTCCAGACCAATCACTTTAGGATTGTATGCCCTAAGTGCTGAAATTAAAATATCAGCTGATGCATCCTCTTATGGAATTGGTGCAGTATTGATGCAAAAATTGAATGGTGGATGGAAACCTATTGCATATGCTTCAAGATCCTTGACACAGTCTGAACTAAGATATGCTCAAACAAAGAAGAAAGCCCTAGCCACCACGTGGTTGTGGGAATAGTTTACCAACAGTATCTTGATAACCAAAGTGGTTATTGAAACTGAGCACAAACCATTAATCCCACTTTCCTAAGCAACAAACACACATCCTCCATGAAAGATTGGGGGCTAAAGGACTCGTTTGTGTGTGATTGTGGTCACCCAGAGCAGACTGTGCACCACATTATCAAGGCTTGCGCACTCTAATGGCGAGGAAGGTTTGGTGACCCTGGACCACAACACGAGAGAGTGGCTGACATCTATTGAGCTGGAGATTTGAGGGCAGCTAGTACACGAAAGAAGAAGCAACAAACACCTCCATGCCTTTCCACCATATATACCTAGACTCAGGCTTCATCTCAACAGATTCGGCTACACTAGTCATCATCACACACCAGGGAAAGAGATGTTTACTGCAGGTGTGCGCGCGCACACACACACACACACACACACACACACACACACACACACACACACACACACACACACACACACACTCTCTCTCTCTCTCTCTCTCTCTCTCTCTCTCTCTCTCTCTCTCTCTCTCTCTCTCTCTCTCTCTCTCTCTCTCTCTCTCTCTCTCTCTCTCTCTCTCTCGAGCACCTACTGCACAACTAGGAAGAAAAAGAAGATAACCAAGCTTGAACTTCCGGGGTGAGCTGGAGTCATTCCTATCATCATTTTGATACCATGAGGAAAAAGTGAACTCAAACAGTGCACCATCATCACCCAGGCAATAAACTTCGCTATGTTCCTGTATTTTGAAATTCCTCTGTCTAGATGGCCAGGCCAACATGGAGTTCATGCCACTACTCTTCCTTATGAGCAGATCAATTCAAGTTGACAGTATCTGGAAATCTCTTACTCCATGGCAGTGGCAGCGTACAGGAGTTTGCCTCTTGAGAGAGCACCCATGAATCCAACAAAAATAGGTCTCACAATAGGTGTGGTCTTACATGAGAGGTGGTCTTACAATAAAGGTGGTCTTATATGAGAGGTGTGGTCTTATATGAGAGGTGTGGTCTTATATGAGAGGTGTGGTCTTATATGAGAGGTGTGGTCTTATATGAGAGGTGGTCTTACAATAAAGGTGGTCTTTTATGAGAGGTGTGGTCTTACATGAGAGGTGGTCTTACAATAGAGGTGGTCTTTTATGAGAGGTGTGGTCTTACATGAGAGGTGGTCTTACAAGAGAGGTGGTCTTACAAGAGAGGTGGTCTTACAAGAGAGGTGGTTTCTCGAGAGGGAGACTACTGTAAAGGAATCGCAACAGGAGGCACTTTTAAAGGTCAACACAGGACATCAAAGCAATGAAGAATGGGCAAACACAGCGGTATGGTGGCCCAAATTATTGGAATAGATAAAAGATCTTATTTGCCAACGTGCTATCTGTTCCCAACATGCCGTTATCAGCTGAGAACCCATGATAGTTTCATAACGATGTGACTTTTCGTAGAAAAAGGTGACATTTGATCTCTTCTACTTCAAAGGAAACACATATTTACTTGTGGATTACTATTCAAGATTTCCTGAGGTTACTGAGCTAACCATTACCACATCACAGGGGGTGATGAATGCCTTGCACTCAATATTTGCAAGACATGGCATCCCAGAGATATTAATGAGTGATAATGGTGCTCAGTACAGTTCTCAAGGGATGAAAGACTTCTCTTATTCCTATGGTTTCAAGCATATTACCAGCTGTCCCTACTGCCCACAGAGTAACAGAAAGGATGTAATCGCAGAGAAACAGCTGTTAATCAAGAATAAAGGTTAATTAATGGCCTTACTGAGTTACAGAGTAACCCTGGTGTGCACTCGTCCCTAATGATTTATTGATCAGAATTGGATAAGAAGAGGACTACCTTGGATCATTAAGAAATTATCCCTTCATGGTCATATATGCATACCTGCAGAAGTTTACATGAAGACCACAACAACCAACAACAAGTGGAACACTACAACAAATGTCACCTATCCCGACCACTAGAGAGTATTTCTAGTGATACAAATGTATGGGTGAGATCGGGGAGGAAAAGGTGCCTGTTAGAGTTTCATCTGAAGTTTATATACCAAGATCATGCCATCTGATCCTAAACGAAGAAATCAAATTGATCTAAACTCTACACTTTAACCTTAAACTGAGCCAACCTTTGATTTCAGCTCTGGATCAATCAAATAGGATCATAATTCACTACCTCTAACTCGGAGTCCAATTAAAGCAATATCGACCACAGGAACTCCAGTTATTCCACCAGACAGATCAATTTACTCATGTTAATTCCACAGTGTCTAATTAGCTGTTATGATTTGTTACATGTTCGATAACATGTCAATATTGGGACTGCCCTTGGATTGATTGCTGTAACTAGTGGTCATACTCATAATGTTACATGTTCACAATAGACACCATTCCTCATGGTTTTGTAAACTATGCTTGTCGTATTGTAAGGAAGAGGCTGAAATAATCTTTTACAAAGTTAAATCTTAAGGAATACTACAGTTATCATCATCATATAGATTTATATTCATGTTTATAAACTTCACCAATTGCTATAGCACCAAATCAATTTAGAGTGAATGAAATTTTTTAAATTTACGATGGAGTTTCTGGGTGGGCGATATTCCTGGTACCTCCCCTTGGTGCCAACATGAAAAGATGGCCAAGGGTTCTCCATTCTTGAGGTGCCACTGTAGAGTAGACCATGGATGGGATCTGTCAAATCCAACGACGTTCAGTGACTGTCCAATCCCTTGTTGATGCTCATGGCACAACTGAGTTGGACTGGAAACTTTAGCAGTTTGAAATTGAAGGGAAGGTTGTGGGTCTGATCAGAATACTTGGGGTGAAAACCTCTCCTTTATACTCTTCGGTCAAGACAGTGACCTTCAGGATGTACTTAGCATCTGCTTGACCATGAGACAATGAGCTATTGCAGAGTCCAGAGTATGCACAACTGCTCCGTCTTGCCTATGCCAGTCTCCTTGTGGCTTGCATAGTCTCTGGAGCAGCCTGTTCAGAGTGATCCTTTACCCAGACTTAACTCATCTGTCCATGTGCAGTCGATGTATGAGATCTTGCA
Organism: Lycopodina hypogea; assembly: GCA_963969325.1. NCBI lineage: Eukaryota > Metazoa > Porifera > Demospongiae > Poecilosclerida > Cladorhizidae > Lycopodina > Lycopodina hypogea. The sequence continues at coordinate 12,032,976 of OZ017790.1, read as the reverse complement.
CTCCAGACTCTGATTGTCCAGGCGCTGATTTGAGAATTTGTGGGACATGCAGTAGCAGTGTTGACCCTTTCCTACTCCAGACTCAAGGGTCGTCTCTTTGGGTGTATCCTGAGACTTGGCCCTGTCCATTGCTCTGCCTTGAATGTAGAGAGATCTCCAATCCCTGACTCCTCCCTCTCCTCCCAAAGTTCATAGTCACCGAGCCTCTCAGTGCAAAGTCCACATTTCAATTCTCTCAGTGCAAGGTCCACATTCACCATTCTTTCTATCTCTCTTTCTCTCTCTCTTCCCCCCTCCCTCCTCCCAGACAAGGGTACAGAGATAACAGTCAATTTTTATTTACTTGTGGGGGGGGGGGGGGGGGGGGGGGGGGAGGAGAAATTAATTTTAAAACAAGACTGGAAATTTCCACCCAAAAACCGGCTCATGAGTTAATGTTTTTACTGAAAAAAAAAAAAGGAGAACCAAAAAAGAAGAAAAAAAGAAAAGAAAACCCCAAACATGACCAGGACTTGGAGACCTTAGCAATGGTTATCAGAGGAAGTTTCCTAAGAGGAACAAGATTCCCAACAGAGTAACATTTAGATTCTGTGATTAATTATTTAATCATGGTAAAAAGAAGAACCTGTTTGCCAAACCAATGAAATGCACAAATTAGGTGACCCCTTCTGATATTTAATACACCAATCATTGTTCTGCATAGAATCATTAGTTATGAATCCAATTTTTTTTTTTTTTTTTTTTTTTTTTTTTTTTTTTTTAATGAACAGTCATCCTATTTTTTGGCTTTACAAGGTATAGACTTTTTATTTTATATGTTTCACTGACCAATCAAAGTAGTCATTTGTTTAAAATAAACTTTGTTCCCTTGTGTACATACATTCAGTAGGTGAGTGTTCTTTACCAGCAGATATCTACATGACCATTGTGCCATCATGAACATGTTTGAATATTATCCTTTGTTGCTTTTATCATCCCTCATGTGCCATTAGCTCTACTCTCTTGACGATACCTTCTCTCTGCAGGAAGTACCGGCAGAATTCTCTGTGTACAAGATTGTGGAGAAGATGAGACAACAGAGGCCAGCAATGGTGCAGGCCAAGGACCAGTACATTTTTGTCTACATGGCCATTGCTGAACTCTCACGGAGGGCCATCGGCTACAACCCAACTCTCCCTCCTAAACCGACCGCTGTGAGTCTATGCAGCAACTTCACACACAGCCCATGTGACAGGATCTTACAGGGGGCATGAATGATGGCAGTACAAAGTTCATTTATCTGCAAATTTAGGCATAGCATGCGCATGTGTGTACATGTTGCATGTTGATACTCGTTACTGGGGTCATAGTTTATTGTGGCCAGCTGTCGTAAGTGGACTTATAAGCACTGAACAACAGCCACAGCTGTTCACAGAACCTCTTAGCTCTGTTTCACTTCTATCTGGTGTGAGTGTGTGCGTGCGTGTGCGTGCGTGCCAATTTAGTGTCTACTAACCCATTTTTAAGAATACATATATAGTCTATTTAGTGATGTGGTGTCCATTTAATCATATGTTTAACTTTATATCTCTTTGTTTAGTTTGTATCTATTTAATTGCTATTTGATTTGCTATTTCATTTGGTTGCTTGCAGCATGTTTAAGAAATCTCTGTCTGACTTGATTTAAGAAATTTTTTAAAATCTGCATGAATCCTTGAGATTCTGTGAGTGATTAAGTGATATTATTAATCCTTTTACATTTTATGCACACGCACACCACCGCCATCACCACCACTGCTACACCATACAACATCTTCCAGAAACCGCCATCTCCTTCACCTCCTGGGAAGGTATGTATGGCGAGCCCAACTAGTGTACTATAGTGCGCATGCCAGTATACTGTTGTTCCACTTGATTACACTTCTTCCTAAAAGTCAAACTACAAGTCATGTGATTCTTCCTTTATATCATGTGATACATCCTACTTCATGATAAATTACAAACTCACACCTTTGAAGATGCAAGTAAAGTATGTACCACACAAAATTTTCTTTAGCACTCAATGTGGTCCATGGTTTAGGAACTGCCCGTGACTAATGCCCTTACAATGTATGGAGTGGTCAACTATTTCATGTGATTAATGCTGAATTAGTCCCAGAAGAATGTACCCTTATGTATGTGTGTGCATACATACATGCATGCACACACCCCATGCATACAACATACATACATACTTACATATATACATATGAACGTACATACACAAGAGCTTGGAAGCCAACATGTGTAGATTTAATTGTTATCTATTCCACACACACACTCCCCCACCCCCTACTCTATATCTGGTGCTGTGTGGCTATAGCCACTATTATTATTTTCCCTTTAGTTGTACAGAAACGTGGACATCACTGATCAGGGAACCTCTCTTTCTAATTCCTCCTCTTCCTCCTCCAAACCTCCTCGTACGCCCAGAACTGCTTATGAAAACGTCCAACTCCCTTCGACCATGTCATCCAACTGTTCTTCTCTTTCATCTCACAGCAACTCAGATGACCCAGAAGAGCAGGAGACGACTACAGCACAGGCCTCTCCTCCTCTTGCAAGTGCACGATCCACGCTACTGAGCAAGTCCAATGCTACTCCACCTTTACCTCTGGAGAGATCAGCTTCAAGAGATGAGGACAGGTCACAGCAGCCTTCTCCAAAGCCACGGCGTAAGAAAATGAAAGAAGCATCTTCAAGCACAGCTTTTCCATCCTCTCATCCTGTGGAAGCTCAACCTTCTACCGCCACTAAACCTGCAAAACAGGTTCCTCCAGGAATTATTCCCCGCATCAAGGTTGCTAATGAACCTGTTTCTGTGAGTCACCAAACTCAGCCACCCCCGTCCTCTGCAGACAAGGAGCCTGTGCCATTACCAGGGATGAGCTCATCAGCTGCAGCTCCACATTGCAAGCGTGCGGCCAAGACCCCTGCAGCTTTGCCCTCCCCCTCCCCACAAATACGTGGCAACAACGTCTCCAGTACGTTAGGGGAAGACGAATTCGGGTATGGAATTCTGGATTTCATTGGTGTGGATGGTGAGGAAGAGAAAATAGTCAGTGCCTCTCCATCAAGGAGGAAATCCGAATTGTCATCTTCACCCAAAGGCTCGACTGCTAGTGTTGGCAGTGGTAGTAACAGTAGTATTGTGGATGCTGTGAGTGATATCTCCTCTCTCTCTCTCTTTATGTCATCTTTGATTTCAATTTCCTCTCTTATTTACCATAAATAGTAACTTGCCATGAAGAATGTGGTACACACTGAATATATAGCTTTAAAATGGGTGTGGCTTGTGTTTTTGTTTCATTAACATTTTTAATTTGAAATAAAGCACACCATGTAAATTTAAGAAAAGCAATAACCTCAACAAAAAAACTTAGCAGCACAAACTACAGCCTCTGTTCATCTGATAGGGCTGGCTGCCCCCCTCTCCTCAGAGATGCAAGTGTACAGGCTGTGTTGATAAGGGGAAAAAAAACTGTAATTGTTTTGGCTGCTGTTCCCCCTCCCATAACTTCTCCCCACTGAAGGTATACGTGTTGTGATTGTGTTAATTCAAGGTTTATAATGCTCTATATCTTTGTTACTGTTCAGTTTATGGGAGCTGTTGGTGAGGACTTTACAAGGAGCAGGGAGAGGCAGAAGACTCTTCCTTCTCTGTCGGCTCCCAGCTACCCTCCTCCTAACTTCCACTCCTCTCCACCCAAGTCATCCAGTGTCTCCTCCAATCCCGTCGGTATTAACTCGTCCCATCGTGACAGAACGTCCGTATCTTCGCTGGATGTGTCTGACCAGTGGGGGGAAACTCCGCCCATGGTTCCCACAAGAACAACAGCTAGGTTGGAGCTGATGGAGAGTTCACCTCTGTACGACAGCCCCAGAGTGTCCAATGCAGTGTGGGACCCCAGCTTGGAGAAGGTGGACATGTTCGCAGTCACACAGGTCTCATCTGTCATACCATTATCCGAAGACGAAGAAAATAATTCCTGTAAGATTTTATCGTTAATAAATTTCCTCCAGTTTTTTTCCCTTCCCCCCCTTTTTTTTCCCTACTTTCGTATTAAAACATTTTTAATCACTGTATTATGTTTGTTATTTTTCGACCAGTAATAACCTATTAGGGTGAAGATATCTAGTTATGATGACGTGCATGTCAGGGACAACAACATGTGTTTGTTGAAATAAGCTAGTGTTCTTGTGTAAACTATGTAGATTGTAATTGACTGAGCCAGCTTTTTGGGAACACACAACAATGTGTGTTTATTGTAGACTAAGTCCACCAACCAGAAAAAGTATAAATTGCTATGATCTGATTGATTATACAGTACAAACGCAAAGATGTTAATCTTGTCTCATATTTGTGAGCGAGTTTGTGAAAGATCTCCTTGCATTTGGTTTGCATGTGTTTTCATAATTGACTTCCTGTTGACACATTGAGGGAGCATAACATAAGACTTTAACTTGCATTGGATTATGTAGTGTAAGTAAACAGGGAATCATATTGACAACCGTCCACAGTCTATTTCACACATTGACTGAGAAATGTTGGAAAAGTCAAGATGATACTAGAGATGGTGGCAGAAGCCAATTATTTTATGCTTATCGATGGAATGATTGTGTCGTTTTTTTAATTTAAATTTCAAATTCCTTTTGCATTAGTGCCTGTTGCTGTGGATAAGACGGCCTCTACTGAGGCAGTGAAGACTGCGTCTCTTGAAGCCCCAACGGGTCCCACCACTGCCACTTCTATGGGCCGCAACTACACTAACAGTGTGGCAGCCTCCACTGGGGGAAAGGCCACCAAGTTTGGCAACATCTTGAGCAAGATTGGTGGCAAGAAGTTGCATGTGAGTGTGTGTGTTGCTTGTCAACGGAAATATATATGACATACATGTTCTGAGGTGCTTCGCATGCATGCATGATGGATGTATGTATGTATGTGTGTATGTGTGCATAGAAGAAGGCATTGATTACCAACTTGCTCTAATATTTTTTATCTTTATTACAAAATAAATTTTATAACAAAAGTTTAGTTCTGAGATGACGCCAGACAAAATGGCTACAGATTTATAAGTTTGTGCAGCCAATAGGCCAGTCAGTCTACACATTTCTGTCAGAGGAGAGCATTTTGATCTAGTGTATCATCCCACTCCAGTGGGTATGCCCACTCCAGTGGGTATGCCCACTCCAGTGGATATGCCCACTCCAGTGGGTATATCTGTTTATCTAATAACAAGCAACTTATGTAGATCTGTAATATTTAGATTTAGTGTGGGTTACTGATCTAGTGTGGAAGTCTGTTCTAAAGCTGTGGTCGTGTGTGCGTGTGTGTTAGTACTGTATTAACATAGTTGTATTTATATATAGGATACCAGAAAGAAAAATAACTCATTGGAAGACTCTTCAGGGAACTCAGTTGCGACTAGTGAGCCCTTTACCATTAAAACATGTTTGTATTCATGTGCTGTAGAATGAATGAATAATCGTTTATAAGATAATCAACTCTTTTTTCATTGAGCGCCTAATTATATTTGCATCCACACTATCCCTATACCAGTAATAGGAAGTAGTCCAAACTGAAATAGATAATGGAGAAGTTTTGTATATGCTTCAGGTGTGAGTATGTGCATAGACATAACTCAAGCCTGTTTTCTCAAAATGACATTTTTAATCCAAAAAAAAAAATTAATAGAAATTTTTTAAAAATTATTATTTTTTTCTGCTTTTTTTTTTCTCTTTTTCTTTTTTCTCTCTTTCTTTTTTTTTTTTTTCCTCGCTCTTTCTTAATTCTTTCTTCTTTTTCTCTTTTTAAAAATTTTTTTATTATTATTATTTTTAATATAAATAGTATTCTCTAATTGAGGAATCAAGCATAGAACAGAGAGGGTGAATACATGTGGACAGATGTGGTCTCTAGTTTAGTGACCCTTACCAATAACTCTTGTTCGACATAGAGAGAGAAGTAGTGAAAGGAGGTGTATATGACTCAACATTTGCCAATATGTTATGATATTGAAGCGGAGTTGCTTCTTGACATAGAGTAGCAGAGCACAAAATATCAGGCGGTCTATGACCGTGCGAATTAATAAAATGTGCAAAAATGGTAAAATGTGCAAAAATGACTGAGCAAAGTTTCACTTGCACTGCCAAGGTGACCGACCAAGGTTAGTCACCTTCCTCCTCTTCTCCACTGTGTGTCCCAGGTGCTGCTGTAAGACAACACTGCTTCATTTTGAAGGTTAGAAAAATAGAAAATATAACTGACACTAAAGGAAATGGATGAGCTCTGAGCCAAAATAAGCTCTCTCCTTTTGTTGCTTTTGTTGTTGTTGCTGGGAGTGGCACACTGCAGCACATGCTGTTCTTTTGTTGCCATTTTTCCTGCAGGTCTGGAGTCTGCACATGTACAAAATCAGTCTGCGGAGGGGAAAACAAAACAAAATAGTTTGCGCATGGGTTAAATCAGCCTGCAGAGGGAAAACAAACAATACACACAACCTGCAACTGCCAGTCCACATGCTAACATTTTGTTGTTGTTGTCCAACAAAAAAAGAGGAAGTGTTACTGTGGTTAGCTACCATGTTAGAGTTTCTACTTTGCAACCATGTTAGAGTTTCTATTTAGCTAGCCTTTAAATGAGGCAGAGCAGCAGCAGCAGTGGGGAGGGCACTGCTGACAAGAGGAGGAAGGTAGCTTATTCGACTTTCTTAAAATGGGAGTCTGATTTGGATTGTGAGTGTCAGACTATTTCCTGGTTTTGCTGTGATGTGTAACCAGGGCAAAAAGAGTTGTTTCAAAGCTGTGTTGTGCTGCTTGTATAAAGTTTCAAGAAATTTAGTGGCCAGTGGATTGTAAGTGCTGAGTCTGTCAGGATCTGCAGTATTAAAGACCATGCAAAAGCTGACCAGCATGTAACAGCTATGCATCTTTTGTTTTATCCTTCATTTCTTTCAAAATGTAATTGGTTTTTTTTTTTTCTTTTTTTTTTTTTGTTGTTTCCCTTCTTTTTTTTCATGACTTGAATTTTGGTTGCATTTCCTTCATATTTTCTGCTTCCAAAGTTATGAAATATATATGCAATAAAATGGTGTGTGCAAGTATATATATATATATATATCAAATCTGAAAATGATCGGACAAATATCCTAGCATTCAATTTTAGTTATTTTGTGCTCTGTATATAGTAGTCTGAGGAGAACTTCTGATGCAAGTGTAGAGTGTGAGAAGTTGATGTGAAAACCACTCTATATCACACAGAGAACATGTAACAACATTGTATTGTGTAACATAAACAGATAGCTATGGTCCAAGTGAGGTGGAGCTGATCAATCAAACAAGAAACAATTTTCATGTTGTCAAATTAACTACAGTGAGAAGGGGCAATACAGTCACTACAATATTATGTGTATTGTATAGTAACTTGTGTACTGTACAGTATGGTATTCCTTATTTAGCTAGCATGTGTGTAACATTATGATCAGTTTTTCTCTTTGTTCCTTACAGCTTCTCAAACAATTCCAAGAGATAAGATCATTGACAAGTACATGTTCCCAGGTCTATTAGGTGAGTGCAAAGTTGGAGCGAGTAGTTCCCTAAGTTACCATGCAGCTGCATACTATCAGTCAGAATAGGTATTCTTAAACATATATGCACCCACGACTAGGGGTCATTCTCCAGTGCTGATAGATAACAAACCATGGTGAATTAATAGAATGTATAGAGGCAAGGCATGTCATGAAACAGTGACTGTATCCTGAAGTATCATAGGTATGCAAAGTGGAACTAAAATCTGAGGTGTGCATTTTTAGTTTCTCCCAAAGAGTGCATGTGTATATATATATATTTATGATCTTTCAAGATCCAAAATGAAAGAACGAAATTTCAAAGATATATTTTCTCTGCCTTCTCTTAAATTGAATTAGGGACTAACTTACACAGCATGTCTTTCTTAATCAACTAATTGTTATGTATTGTTCTTATGTGTAATGCGATGTTACTTCATCTTTTGAATAGGATTTGGTATTCGTGTAGACAGACCTTCCGGTCCGAGGAAGGAGCCCAAACATTGGAAGACTGTCATGCTCCCTAACACCATCAAGGTCACATGACCTCAGTCACATGGCCACAATTATCATATAGATGACAGTCATTTCTTCTCTCCATTAATGCAAAACTAATAGCATTGAGTCGATCATGTCATAATAGGAACACAATCAAAAACTGTTGTGTGTGAATGTTTCAGGCAAAAGTAGTTTTCGTTTATTTATATATCAAAAGTAATCGAAGCTAATTAATTTTTGCATGTACGTGTCAGTATATGTAATAGTTGGTGTGCTGATCATGCAATACATCCAGTGCTCAAAGTATTGCACAGATGATGTTCACTCTTCGTATTATTTCATCCACCCACTCATTACATTGCTTGGGGGGGGGGGAGAGAGGGGGGGAGATATTATTGCATTTTGAAGGTATTAAGTAATGTCAATACTACAATAATAATAACTGCTACAGGGGTGGATCTAGGATTTGGGAGAGGGGGGTTTGTAAGCAAGTCCCCTACAACAAAGTACATAATGTTTAAAACATTTATCTAAACCTGAATGTATATGTATATATATATATATATATATTATTTATTTATATGTATTTTTTTAATATTATTTATTGACTAGAAAACATGGTCAAAGATTAAAAAAAAAAAAAAAAATTTTTTTTAATCCATTAATTTGTTATGAAAAAAAAAAAAGAGGTCAAAAGTGTCAAAATATGATCTATTTTGAAATAGAAAATTACTGGCTCTATCTGCTTTGTGCACCTTTGAAGTATTCATCTAATCTAGAACTGCTTAAGTGTAGTTATTATTTAGGTGGACCCTGTGTGAAACGTGCACTTACAACAGCCTCCAACATTCTTTGCCTCTGTGTAGTGCACAGCCATTGTTAGTCTAACTAACCTTTTCTTTTTTTTTTTATTTTTTTTTTTTTTATTTATTTTTTTTATTTTAGATGTTGCTTTATCTCTGTACCTCAAAGGGCAGAGAGAGAGAGGCATTTCTGCTTCACATGACCTTATAGAAGCTAGCCCTAGATACACAACCTATAAGAAGCTCCCAGATATTTGGAGTAGACGTCTAAATTAGCTTGGGCCAATGTCCCTGGATCTGTCCCTGAGTTACAATATCAGCAATAATATAATTACAACCATAATAATAATAATAATGACAATAATAATTAAAAAATATGTTCAACTCATTCATTCACTATTTAAATGACACTAACTAACCTTCCAACTGCACCCCTAGCTTATAAGAAAGTAGAGCTGCCTGCCCCATGTAGTGAGCATGACGCAGATTAATGAATTCAGAGGTGACTGAGTCAGGCCATTCATGACCTGTGTTCCACAAGGCTACCTGTTTATGTGCCATAAATATTTACTTATTGTTTAATGAATTTGATCTTGTAGAAAAGCACATATATTGAGAAGAAACTGAGAGCAATAATCTAAAAGATCTGTGCTTGGAATCATTTTAACAGAGCCTAATGAAGAACCAAAATTAACTGATAATCTAGAATATTTGAATTCCATTAGATTTATTTTAAAAAAATTTATTAATTTTTCAATTTTTTTTTTTTTATTATTTTTTAAAATTTTTTTTAATCCTTACATATATATATATATATAATATCCCATTTCTTCTGAGGATTCAACTTAAATTGGGGGGGGGGGGGGGGGGGGGTTACTTAAAAAATCTTCTATGTGCCTTATTTCATAAATCTCTTTAGGCCGACCCTTTCCCTACCCCAGCGTTGGGGGAAGGTTAGCCCGAGACTACTTCAAGACCCTATACCTAATATCTAGCGTATGACCCTTTACCTGTTCCTCCATGAAACCAAACAGCGCAGTTGGGGTGAAGGATTTACTTAGTACGAGAGTTAATCCTAACCAGTGATAATGGCCACAAACTTTGGAAGGCCTACTGCTTGTTATTACTGCAACCAGGAAGGTCACATCAAGAGAAATTGTCCTAAAAAAGTAGGGAATCATGGCGTTGGCACCAACAAAAGCGAGTTTCTCTGTTATCTCTGTAATCAACCTGGTCATATAAAAAGGAATTGCCCAAAACTGAGTGCACCATCTCCAAAGTACAAAGCAGCTTTCGAGAAACCAGCTCAAGAAATTGCATCTGATTCAACAGGTTCCACTAACTCACAATTTTTCTGCTACCACTGTGACCAAGCAGGTCATGTGAAGAAGAATTGCCCTGAACTCAGTAAATCGTCTTCTGGCCATAAAATAATCTCCAAGAATCCAATTGAAGTGAAAGAAAGTCCAACAGCAAATTTCGCTGTTGCTGATGTTGCTTGGCCTAGTCTAACACAGCAGCAGGCACAAGTGAAACTGAAACCTAATCCTGCATCTAAATCGTCCTATACTGATGACAAAGACAAGCCTTCTGTAAGCAGCAAGGCAGCCTGCAGTGGTGTGGCAACACGTGTGTCAAAACTATCATCAGGAAATGGTGATGGATTGATTGTGAGGTCACCAATTGTCTCTGAACAGAAAGAGGTGGACCAAAAAACTGATCAATCAAATGAAAGTGACTGTAAAGGACTATGTGATGATCACCAATCCTTGCCGGCAGATAATCTGATAGCATCGGTTGTTGAAAATGAAAGAACTCAAAACCATAAAATATCAAATCTTCCATTTGTGGATACACACTGTCATTTAGAGTATGTCTTTGAGCGGTACAAGCACACTGGAAGCTTTATGGATTTTATGAGGAAGTGGAAGTATCCGCGTGACTTTGATGGATGCATAGCATCGTTCTGTGATCCTGCAGCATTCAGCTCGTTCGGTATTTGGTCTGATTTGCTCTCCGAGCCAGACTCAAAGGTTTGGGCAGCATTTGGAATTCATCCTCACAATGCTAGGTACTATTTCACTACTCCTGGTTTGGAAGAGAACTTACTCAAGTGTATGGAGCATGAGAGATGTGTTGCTTTTGGAGAAATTGGTCTGGACTATGGTAAACACTGTCCTAGTGATACACAGACTCAGAAAACGGTCTTTGCACATCAGCTCCAGCTCGGCGTTGCTCTTGGAAAGCCATTAGTCCTACACTGTCGAGATGCAGAGGATGACATGTTCGAAATATTGTCAAAACATGCCCCCCTGAACTGGAAAATTCATTTCCACTGCTTCACAGGAAAGCTTGATAAAGCTCTCAAGTTTCTTACCAGATTTCCTCACTCATTCCTTGGTGTTTGTGGAAATGTGACATTCAATGCACAAAATGTCGTAACAGTGGCCCGAGAGGTGCCACTGGATAGATTGTTGATTGAAACTGATGCTCCATATAATATCCCACGAAATTTCCCCCGGACTGGTCGGTGTAGACACAGCCATCCTGCACATGCTCATTATATTGGTTAAGGAGATAGCTCGTTTGAAAGGCCTGGACATGGTTGAAGTGCTAGGGGTTATTCGGAACAATACTAAAACAATGTATGGGATTTAATTAACACTTTATTTGAGATAAATAATTGAATGATGTTGTGACTTTGTGTTGATATAAAACAGTACACCTGTTTTATGTTTGAATATAGCTTTTTTATTAGCTGATTCTGATTTGGTTAAGTTTTGCAGACATCTTGAGTGCTATGATCTGTTTGTCGGTGAACACCTCTTGGATGCCTAGGTGACTTTCAATGGAGCTTGGTATGAGTGTTCTTTATGATCCCTAGTCTCTCGAACCAGAGGATAATCTGTCTGGTAATTATAGCCAGGTGTTCGTGAGCCAGTTACTGGATCTTGTAACAAAATCTGATAGGTCAAAATTGTAAAACATCACTTAATGCACAGTATATTGTTATTGATGAATAAATTTCACAAGCAGGTGATCTATTTCAATGCTCCCAAGTTTGGTATCCACCTTAACCTGTTGTGGGTGTAGCACATTTTTCAACATCTTACTATAATTTACAATTTATCTGTCCTTCTGTATGTTTGGACTCAAACTTCTTCCAAACTACTAGAGGGATCTTCACAAAACTTTCAGGGATTGATAAGGGGGTCTCACTACAAGTCCTCCAGAAAGTTTTTTTTTTTTTTTTTTTTTTTTTTTTTTTTTTTTTTTTTTTTTTTTTTTTTTTTTTCCAGATTGGGTGGCCACATGTTACTCTCAAAGTCAATTTGTGTATGCATACCATGATTTAAGTGTGTCACTACAAGGGTTTGTATAGCCAGAGTACCATTTTTGGCTTTTTTGGGGACTGACATGAGCACAGAAATGGGTGTGGTCATATGCATATACTTAAATCAGCAAAAACACTTGAACCAAAGAAATTAGACCATGAACCCATATATATTTGGAATCAATATAATCTGGGAGATGTTTTAAGTACATGCATATGACCACACCCATTTCTGTGCTCATGTCAGGTCCAAAAAAAAAAAAAAAAAGAGCCAAGAATGGTACTTTGGCCATACAAACCTTTGGAGCGACAGACTTAATACACGGTATGCGTACATAAATTGATTTTGGTAGTGACATGGGTGGGATCCCTTCTTGCTACACCACTTCCCATTGGTGTGCAAAGAGAAAAGGTGCCAAAAAAAAAAGGAAGAAAAAGAAGAAAAAAAAAAAAACTTCTGAATAAAGATTGGACCTAAGGAGTTCAATCCACGAACCCAGTAAGTATGTTTTTATGGATTACTGGGACCAAAAAGGCCGAAATTTGGCATGTGCTCTCTAAGAATCTGGGTGGGTATTATTAAACACGTGGGCATGGTAATGGGTGTGGTTTTCCATAGCCACACACACAGGAAGTTATTTTGGCTAAAAAATTTAATTATAGATTAATCAGGTAAAAAGTTGGTGTGTGGTCTACAAGTTACCGGGAAAGAATTATTAACCACATATGGGTATGGGTTGGCCATAGCCACAGCCACTGGAAGTTTAGGCTATTAAAAGCTAATCCAATGACCAACCTGACTAAAATTTGGAATGAGGTTTCCAATTAACTGGGTGAGCATTTATTAATCACATGTCTGTGTCAATGGGGTGTGGTCTGGTCATTACCACACCCATAGGACAACATTATGCCTACCAAAAACTCATTTATGGACCAATCAGGCTGAAATTTGAAATATGGAGTCCAGGTGATTGGGTGAGCATTAATAACTGCATATGGGTGTGGCAGTGGGTGTGGTTTGGTATTAGCCAAACCCACAGGAAGTTGTTTTGGCTACCAAAAACTAATTATACGGACCAACCAGGCTGAAATTTGAGTGGCTTCTGTTTCATGTTAATATTGGCCAAGCAGATGTGCCATGTTAGGAATGGCAGCAGTAAGGGATAGTATGGGTGCCATTGGTAAGAAGGCTACTGATCACTTGATGCAAACCAGTGGAGGTATTTTAGTGTGAGTTATTGTCTTTATCAGGTCTGATCTTAAATTGAGTAAAGAGCATGTCGAAAAAAAATCCTATTCAGCTATATGCTGCTAGCATATATATATATATATATACATATAGAAAATCCTTGAAATTGAATTTCACTGGGGTTTTTCTTCTCACTTGCCAAATTGAAAGATTTAAAGGAACTATTAAATTTTGAAGGGGTTGATGGGAGACATCCAAGGATGCTTTCAGGCAGAGTTTGGTGAGGTCAGAGGGAAACCATGCCTGGTCTGTTATAACCACCTCTGCATTATGAGTACTACAGACCACAATTATGTAGACACACTCAAGTTAGGTCAGAAACTGTGCCCACAACCATTTCCTTCTTTTTCATTTCCTTCTTTTTCATTTCCTTCTTTTTGAGCCCTCATGCCCCAGCAATTGGGAGAGCAAACAGATGTCGTTGGATGGACAGATATTTTGCAAGTACACTGTTGGAGAAAGAACAAGATATCAAAACCGCAAACTGACCTAAGGATAATAAACAAGAAAACCATAGTGACATCATAGGAGACATTGCTCGTAAATTATAAAAGGACAGAACATTGTATTTTTAGTCAGTCGAGGATTGTATATTTAGTCGAGTGATTGTGTTTTTATTCAGTTGGAGTGTTTGAGTGAACTTATATAGATATTAGTCAATAGTGTTATTATCATATATCTATATATCTGTACTGTTTCTAAAGTTATTGAATTATATATTACATCTCAGTTGTTGAGGGAAGTCAGTTTGCTCAGAGTGAGAAACTGAGTTTGGTCTGGGTGGAAAGAAGACCCAGGCATTAGGCGGAATTGTGCCTAGTAATTACTTTGTGGAAGGGGGCAAATTCCATTACATACACGTATAAAAAGAAAACCAGACATGGAAATGATCATCAGGAGCATAATCTTGAAATGATAAACAAATAAGATGTGTCATTATTAGTGTTGTTAATCATACTTTGAAATTATAGTAGCTTATGTAACCTTATGGGAAATGAATGTGTTGGACTTCTAGGTGTACATATTATTTTGTATCTTTTAGCTTTTTTGGGCTGGCAGGAGTATAAAAGACCCAAAAAAGCTCAAATTATTCTGGTTAATCTGGTGGCAGAAACCTACCATTCTGGTACACACATGCACGAACACGAACACACTGCACGAACACGAACACACATGCATGCATAAATAAAAGCCATAAAGGCAAAATTAAGAGAAACCAGAAGACTAAAAAAGAGGACAGATCACTTTGAAGATATTGAGCTACAGGTAGGGTAAGCTAATACAATACCCTTGGGTACAAGGGAAGACTGGGGCTAGATTTAAAGGACCATTGCATGAATAGGTAGTATACTAGATAACTCTGAATATAGTTATAGACAACTAATAGGAATTTTTCTAAGCTTTCAAGCTTTAAAAACTAATTTTATTGAAATCCTGGAGTCCCCCTTGATGTTCTTAGGAATAAAAACTCTTCCATCAATGATGCCATGTTTGGACCTTATTATTACTCCCACTCATTTGCATGTGTTAATTTAGTTTAACTAACCTTACCTGATTTGTAACTGTCTTTGTGCCAATTCTTTGCTGATAAAAGCCTTTGTTCCGAGGTATTCCGATTATCTAATTCTGTTAATAAATATTTCAATCCCCTCCTGCATGCTGGTCTGGCTCCAATATATTTTAAATAATTTTATTAAAATAAATTTTTTTAAATTTTTAATTAAATTTCTAGCTACCTTTCACCTGCTATTTTTTTAAAGGTACTATCTAGGAACAGGTTGAATGTCTTGCAAACTGCACAGTGCAATCATTGGATTTTCAATAATGTAGTTGCCGTCCTCCGTGTTTTATATGTCTGTCAGGCAACACTTCTGCTATCACCAACAGAGATTATTCTGTGATGCCTAGCCAACAAACTTCTGGCTAGACCAAATCAGTTTCCCACAAACTCTATTCCCACTCACTAAGAGCAACAATTGAAAGGGTGGTTAAATAACCTTAATGACAAATCAATCAGAGGACAAGATCAAATAATGTACTCAAATAGGGTACTAGTCTCAAACTAATACACACACTGGAGATCTAATTCAATTAGAGTTCAGTAGTAGTTCTTGCTATATCTCTTCTCTCTCTCTCTCTTCCTCTCTTTTTTTATAGGAGCTGCCACGACCTCCTTGCTCTGACATGTGGACCAATCAGTGTGCTCCAGCTCACTTCCCCATGTTATCATTTCTTCTAGACAGTTAGCTCTGTTTGGGTATCCTGACCACTTGTGGTGAATTTGAAAAAAATCTTGGTCTGGTGGTTTTCTTGTGGTCACTTCTTCCAAGGACTTTGAGACCTATAATTGCTCATTAGTTAAGGTATCATTTTTAGTGCAGATATCATTGTTATCTACTGTCGGGATAAGCTTCCCTGATATGTCTATGCTCTAGCCTAAGCATTCAGACCCCATGCTCAGCATCTCTCTTGAAACTATTTGAGGTTGTTGCTAGCCAGGATTTCAGAGAAAGTAGTTACTGATAATTATTAATTAATTCATCTGAATAAGCAAGAGTAATGAAATATTAGTATAAACAACTTTTAATCACCTTTTCTATACACAATCTTTGGCAGTATTAAGGAAGCTAAAATATGTTTTATTTCTGTAAAAGTTCATTAAAAACTTTCATAAAAAAACTATGAATCAATGGTTTTCTTATTATTCTTTAAAAAAAAAAAAAAATTGGTTTATTGTTCAATTACTTATTTATTATCATTTTATTTATTCTTATTTTTTATTTTTAAGTCTTGCTTTCCCTGGGTATGGCTGGCCAGATATGGGTAGATTTGGGCACAAAAAAATAATTCTAGGAGAAAGGCTGAGTATGGGATCTCAATGCCTGCACTAGAGCATAGACATAACGCAGAGGACAGCATGGCATCATTATTGAGGAACCAATGTTTGGACTGCTCGTTTGGGGGAGTGCAGACATTTACCCTGTACCACTGATTTTATTTCCTACCGTTAATTTCAATTTTGGCCAACCTTTTCCCCCAATGATGGAAGACCGCAGTTAGTTACTGGCTTAGTCTCGCTAGCCGACCCTTTACCTAAACCGGTAAAGGTAAAAGGTCGGCTAGGGCTAGGGCTAGCGAGACTTTTGCTACCTTTGCTGCTATCAATACCTTTAAGGTATAAGTTTTTCAGACTAGACTACCCTTACGTTAGATTAAACCAGCATCAGTCCTAGAACTGAGGGATGTGTGCCCCCAGCCAATTACAGTTTGTATTTTCTCTAGTTACTGTCTTCACTCTCCTAGTTATTTCAATTATTATGATAAGGAACCAACGAATAGCTATTTACATCCAGGATAGTAATCCAGCACACACAAACAAGGATTTGGAAGCTGTGGTTGACTTGGGATTCTCTGGGAGGAAACTGCTCACAGGATTTGGTTACGTCTTGGCAACTGGTTATTCTGATCAGATGACTTCTGGAGGTTGGAATGTTGTCTCCCTGCAGTGCTGGGCTAGAGCTATTAGCAAACACCTCAAGGTGGTGGAGCCATTTGTAGTTGGATCTATCTTTGGAGTAAATCTGAGTGGAGGAGAACCTATGGACATGAGGGAAGAGGTCAGAATCAGAGATATTTATAATATGGAGAATTGGGGAGAGCAATTGAAAGAAGGTAATTTTTCTTCATTTGAGAGCTGGGAGACATTTCTAAAGTCTGCACCAAGAAATCTAATTACAGTTGGTGATAAATGTGAATCCAAACGCTGTGATGATAAATTCCGTTCAGATGTTCTACTTTTTGCCAAAAAGCATAGATTTAATATAACAAGATATGTTCACTTGAAGAATGAGTTTCATGCATTTGATGAGTTTCGACACATAATATATGGAAACCACAAACCTGAACAGTCTGTTGTGATTTTCAAGAGGTGGGGCGGCATTTCAAATCACCTAAGTGTGTACCGTATTAATTTATTGGATAGTAGCAATCTGAACTGTAGAAGAGGTGATAGATATTCTATATTAAAACACAGTCTCAAAATTATAGAAGACAGCAGCCGATATTGGGATCAATTCATGTCAAATATGAGTAGGAATGGTTATATCAGTGTCATGTTAAGAGCAGAACGTTTTATGCTCCAACATAAATTCAAGACTATAAATTCTGATGAGATTAAGTTGTCGCTATTTACGAAATGTGTGGATTCAATAGTAGATCAAGTTCACAACTTGCAAAACTTGTACAATACCTCTGGTGTGTTTCTAACTGCAGATTCACGAAAATATGGATCACTTGGCTTCAGGGATGGGTATCAGTGGAATAAGAGCATGATCAATACTGTAGTGGAGAAATTATCTTATGACCTCCAAAGGTATGGACTTGGACTATCCTTGGAAGAGTGGGATACTTCTTTTGATAAAATTTTATCCTATCAAAATCCTGGATATGTGGCACTTGTGCAGAAAAATGTGGCAGCAAATGGCACTTGTTTATTAACTGCAGGTGGTGGTACTTTTCAGACTTCAGCACGAACCCTTTATAAACATATTCACAGTAACAGTACATGTGTAATGGTAGTACCAGACTGCAGCTAGCTTGCAATCCAATTACTGCAAGCATTAACAATGATGTGTTTATATCACTTTTCTCTGCACTTTCTATGTTTTTATGTTATAAAACCTTGACCCTAAATATAAATATTTTAATTCAATGTAACTGTGTATATTAATTTGCTACTTTGGTTGATTAGAGTAATAACTCAGAATTCTTGTGATATTATGAAATATCTTACTTAAGATTTCCTATGCTTATTGTAATCACTTCATAGTTTTATGTATTGTCAGGCGTGATTCCTTTTTTCCCCTTCTGTGTATGATAGGTAGTTCATTGGGTTCTGGATAGCTCCGATTGTGGCAATAAAAGGTGTCATAACTTTCTACATCTGTATTCTCACAAGAATCTTTTTCTTTTTCTTTTCTTTTTTTTTAAATAAAAAACAACACAACCTAAAGGACAGACAAAACAACAACAACTACACTCAAACTCCCCTTGTCTGGACTCCTCACATCCTGGCACTCCCCTCTACAAGTCACCCTCTTCCCTTCCCCAGCTGCAACTATAAGGACAGTCCCAAGACACCACACCGTCTCTACTGTTGGTTGGTATTTGTTAGTTATTATTTTTTGAAGCTATTTTTGATGAATTTAGCGTTGCATGGTGAGAAAGAGAGAACTCTAGCTTCTGCTGGTTGTGTATTTTAAGAGCTAAAAGTTTCTTTATGTCTTGACCATAATGGACCCCTGGCCCACAGAATATGTCTGTGCGGACTTCAAAGGAGAAAATGGAAAATGTTCATGAGCTTGATAAAGGAAACTCTCAAAGGCTCATTGCTAAAAAAAAAAGTAGAAATACAGTGAGGCAAGGAATTCAATGCCCCAGATATCTCACTGCTCTGGCTGGAATCTCAAGACACCAATCCAGGTAATCTTTCATGCATAACTTGGATAAGACAGAATTCATTTCAACAAATATTTTAATTATGTATCTTTTACTTTAAAAAATAAACCAGCATGTTCTGTTGCTGGCGTGTGCATATACACAGATGTTGTTCATTCATGCAAGTTATTGTAATACCCTAAAACACTGGCAAATATATGGAATGCTCCAGATATGGCAGTTTCTGAGTTGTGGGCAGTGCTTGGTCCCAAGCTGCCACGGTAAGGAGTGTTTAAGTGTGCGTTGAATCAGCCTATGAAACAAAAAGGAAACAAAAGCTGTACCCAGTAGAGCACCAGTTAAGTGACTTATCATCATTTATAATCCAATGGCCAATCATTAATTTCTTTTATGCAGAGCAATCTTTTACACAGAATGCCATTGGGAGTGCTTTCTCTTTTAATTATATTCTAATGCACTTCAATGAAATAAGTTTAATCCTTCTTTATTTGTTTGGTAAGTGGTGTGACCAAGTGTGACCCAGCATATGTCCAAGAGTTGGCACCTTTAGCCTAACAAACCCACAGGAAGAGATTTGAATAGGAATAACCACACAGAGTAGAGAGTATCTAATGGAATGTAATTTCAAGCCTCTTTATTCACAAATGTTTTATTGAAAACTCTGACTCAAGACCAGTGTTACCAGATGATTCAGCTCAAAATCACTACATTGTATCACTACTTATTTTCAGCTACCAAAAATAATCACTACAAAACATTATATTTTACATTCAAGTCCCATGTTACAAATTTATATTGGAGCATATTACAGCTTTTCATTCAGATCAGCTTTACAAAAGGCTGAACAGTTGGAATCAAAATTTCCCCATTGGATCCTTGTACGAATGCATATAGAGCCTGGAATTCTCTGTGCTGCTCGTGTCCCAGGCCAGCTCCTTGATCATAGGGCAGTTAGACTCCAGTTCTCCCTGGGATGAGAGATCTTTTGGAAAGGATTATAGACACAGATATTCTCACTCTAGATGAAGCTTGCAAGATGAGTGGCAATAGGAATGGATCTGTCTTGGTAAGGGTCTTGATTCTTTCTGTAGTCTTATGACTACCTAGGCCTTCCTCAGAAACTTGAAGGCATTTTTGATTCTTTCTGTAGTCTTATGACTACCTAGGCCTTCCTCAGAAACTTGAAGGCATTTTCTTCAAGTCTCCTCTTCTTTTTTTGCATCGGCTATGGCCCAACTTTACATGGAATCCCCAACTCATGCTAAAAAATTCGCTCTGTTTTGAGAGTTTCAACAATTTCCCAATAAAACTTTTCTCTCCCAATTTTTACCAATGAACTTGTTCTGATGGAGTCTAAATGTTACTTTCTTGTTAATCTTGTTCTTTTTTTCTTTTTTTTGAAACTTCCTCACAACCAGTGATAACCAGTGCTAAAGTCTGTGGTTCAACTGCTTTTCATGGTTGAGTTTTTTTTTTCTTCCCTTGATTATGTCATTATTTAATCAAAACATTAAATCATAAATGAGCAGGGGTTTTGGCTCGAAATTTCCAGTCTTATTTTCTTCCAAATGTCACTACTTGTGACTATACTGTGCAAGACTACTCCACATTCTCCAGAGATCAGCCTGATTGTTTCCAGATGGATTTAGCCAAAAATCTCGACAAAATAGTTCAAAATCACTACTTTTTCAATTAAAAAATCACTAAAAAGATCACTTCCAAAATCACAACAAAAAAAGAACTAACCCAGAGATTATTTTTAGCATTCAAAGCACATATTACCATTGATAGAACCATTTTGTTGAATCACAAATACAATACTGATATATATTATATATATATATATATATATATATATATATATATATATATATATATATATATATATATATATATATGGAATCATTGACTACTAAAAATTCACTCGTTTTGAGGGGGAAAATTCACTATGAATCAGATCTAATTCCTCATTGTTCCCAAAAATCATTCCTTTTGGGGGAAATTACTATTTCTGGCAGCTTCCTTTAAAAAGGTTGCTTCCCACCAAAGGGATGACAGTATAACACAACAATTTTGAGTCACTTTGATTATAATTACATGTGTGTATGTGTGTGCAAGTATGCTTCCTTCTACTCAGGCCAGTAATCCACATATAATAAGTCAACTCAATAAATAACAAATTGCGTCAATAAATAAAAAATCAACTCAATAAATAATTAATCAATGTAATTCCATTTGATTCTTTTGGCCAAAGTACCATTTTGGCTTTCTATTGAATATAGAAAGGGATATGGCCATGTAGACATGTAAGATGTTGCCCTGGTGACACTGATACTGAATACATTGGATTTGTTGGTCTATCTTCAGCTGCTCAAGTGTGAATCGAGGATACAAGGACTGACAGACAGAAAACAGACTATTTGTACTTTATAGTATAGATCGATTATGTGATATTGTCATCTTAATTGGTTGGATGCCAACTATTTAAGGGAGGCTGATCTCTGGAGAATGTGGAGTAGTCCTGCTCAGTGTTGCCACAAGTAGTGAATTTTTGGAAATAGATTGGGAGAGAAAAGGTCTGATTGGGAAATAGCCAAAACCCTCAATCTGCAGGAGTAAGGGATTTCAGACAAAGTTGGACCATAGCCAACTGCCCATGCAGAAGAAGAGGAGACTGGAAGAAAATGTCCTAAGTTTCTGAGGAAGATATTCATAAGACTACAGAAAGAATCTAGATCCTTACTAAAATAGCTCCATTCCAATTGCCCCCTTTTTTTGCAAGCTACACCTGGAGAGGAAAGAGAATATTGATGTCCACAAATCTTTCCATAAGGTGTTTCATTCCAGGGAGATCTGGAGTCTAAATGCACCATGATGAAGGAGCTGGCCTGGGACACCAGCAGCACAGAGACAATTAGATTGGATGTGCATTCATATAAGGATCCAATGTGGAACTTACCATTCCAACTGTTCATCCTGGATGTGCTGAAAATGTCCTATCTTCCAAGTTTGAATGCAGACAAGTGGCAATTGAAGCTGTGTTCTGAAGAAAAAAAACCCTGAAACATGTTCCAATATAAATTTGTAATGTGTGGTTTGAATGCTAAATATGATCTGTGGTAGTGTTTTAGTAGCAATTTTTTTTGATAGCTGAAAATAAGTAGTGATAAAAAGTAATTGGAGCTGAAACCATTTGGTAACACTGGTCTTGAGTCATGAGTTGATTTTTTTTTAATTACTTCTGTGAATGAAGTGGTTTGTACATTTGATTGGATACTCTCTACTCAGTGTAGTTATTCCCATTCAAACCTCTTTCTGTAGCTCTGTGAGGCTGCAAATACCAGAAGTGGTGCTTGGGAAACTGCTGGACATAGGCTGGGTCACACTAGGCCACACCACTCCCCTACCAATCCACCATAAAATTATAGCCACACTTCAGGGTAGGCATATCCTACAAAATGAATTGTTTATAGCCATAAACATTTTTGGATCACCTCACCATATCTCTTCCTATGGGCATGGTAGGTCAAAAATGCCAAAAATGATGCTATCTATTTATGGTATTCATGGACGGTGAAATTTATGGACCTAGAGATGTAGAAGCACACAACTAACTTGAATCTGGTAGGGAAATGGGTTGGGTACCACCCTTTTTCCTGCAATCATTTCATTATATCCCAGGCAAAACCGGTCGGTTGGTCGGTTGGTCGGTCGGTCGGTCAGTCGGTCGGTCGGTCGGTCGGTCGGTCGGTCGGTCGGTCGGTCGGTCGGTCGGTCGGTCGGTCGGTCGGTCGGTCGGTCGGTTGGTCTCTCCGTCGGCCTGTCCGTCGGTCGGTCCATCGGTCTGTCTGTCAGTCTGTCCATCTGTCTGTCTCTCTGTCAGTCTGTCGGTCAGTCGATCTGTAGGTCCATCCATTTGTCGTCAGTCGGGCTCTCCGTCGGCCTGTCCGTTGTTCGGTCCATCAGTTGGTCCATCGGTCTGTCCATCGGTCTGTCCATCAGTCTATCCATCGGTCTGTCCGTCAGTCTGTCCATCTCTCTGTCTCTCTGTCAGTCTGTCGGTCAGTCGATCTGTCAGTCCATCCATTTGTCGGTCCTTTCATCAGTTCATTGGTTCATCGGTCCATCCATTCGTCTGTCCATCTGTTTGTCTGTCCTTTCGTCTGTCCGTCCGTCCATCATGTCGAGGGTCAACCCTCAACATGGCCAAGCCAGGCCCAGAACATATATTAGTTAATTGTAAACATATATTTGAACAAGATAAACAACCAAGTTATGTGTCTGTACTTGTGCTGTTGTTGAGTCTTAGGTATTATATTAGTTTATGGAACCCTATAGGTAGCTAATGTGTTTAAATTCTAGGTATGTATGTAAGATTGTATCATGTAATACTAATGTGTGGCTAGGGGTATAAAAGACCCTGGAAAGGCCACTGTCAGGAGTCTTTACTAAATTGCTAATAAAGTTCTTCTTAATTTATAACCTAAATTACTCTGGTATTTAAGAATCAAGGATCTTGTTAGCTGGGTATTGACTCTGGTGGCAGCAAGCTACCATACCTGGGGATTAAGCAGTTCTTAAAACCCCAACACATGGTGGCAGCGGTACTTCTATGAGAAAAGAATCAGCCATAAAACTCATTCAAGTTAATAGAAACTATGAGCAACGCAAAGCAGTATGCTACTCGTGCCAACAAGCAGAAAAATGAGGAAGATGAAGTTACAGATTCAAATTTCTCAGTAAACATTCCTTCTATGCCTGATGCTCTCACTCTACTAACCCAAGCAATGTCTTCACTACTTGCTAGCGTAGAAGATGACAAAAGGAGTAGAAGACAAGCAGAAGCTGAGAGAAAGCAGGAAGAAAGGGAAAGACGAGAGTTTGAAGATGCTCGCCTAAGACATTGGGAGCAGATTGAAAAAGACCGTCAGGCTCGCCTTGAATCTCTGGAAGGAGCCAATGCAGAAAGGGAGGCAGCAGCTATTGAAGCACATACCAAAGCCTCTGAAGTGCATAAAGCTCAGCATCAGACAGACCTAGCTTCCCAGAAGAAACAAGCTATCCTACAAGCCCTACCAAAACTGGATGACCACACCGACCCAGAAGCATTCCTGGCAACTTTTGAGGAAGCCATGGAAGAAGGAGACTTTCTAACTGAAGAATGGATGAAGAACATCAGAAAGTTACTGACAGGGAAGGCATCATCAATTTATTATGAGATGAATGTCACTGCAGAAACACCTTACCTGGTATTTAAGACATCGCTACTTGAGAGACTTGGCTACACTGAGACTCGAACAAGACACAAAGTATGGCGCAGTAGCCCAGGAGATCAGCAATCACCTAGAAACCACCTCACACCCATACTGAAAGGAATTACCAGGCTTGCTAAAAACATTTCCGATCGTCAGGACCACATCAAGGAACAGCTTTTCGGTGTGCTAACTTGCTACTACTCATCAGAAGTGTGCCACTCCCTGAAAGGAAAGAACTTTGACAGTGTCTACCAGATAGTGGATGAGTTGGAAGCCTCATGGGAGTCCAAGTCATTTAGTGAGCGCATGAAGATGCATAGAAAATCTCCAGATGGGTACTCAGCATACAGACGTTCCAGGGAATACTGGGGGAAGCCGAAGGAGCAGCAACTTCAACACACCAACTGTGGAGAAGGTGGGCACCTAACTAAGGGTAAGGGATGGGGTAAGCCAGCAGGGCACAGTCCGGGTGTGGGCCAAAGGGAAAGTAACCCAGTTGACCAGGGAACCCCACCCTTTAGTAAACCTATAATTTGCTTTAACTGTGGGAAGCCAGGGCATACCCGTAGGGACTGCAGAGAAACTAAAGTGAGGCTTGGAAGGATTAATTCAGGGTCAGAAACAAATGAATTTCCTGATTTGATCAAACTTGGGATTGTCAATGGGAAACCATGTAGGCTTCTTATTGATACTGGGGCAGATATGACCACTGTTCCTGCCAGGTTAATAATGCCATCACAGTACACTGGTAAAGAGGTTCAAGCTAAGCTTGCTGATAGGGAGACTAAATTCTTAAAAACAGCAATAGTTGACCTTCAGGTAGAGGGTACCACTGAATCTATAGAGGTACTTGTAGTGAGAAACAGTGCACATGACGTATTGTTGGGTAGGGATCACCCAGTAGTAAAAGCTTGGATTACAGGTAGATCAATCCTTTACCAAGCTAATTCCTCACCTAGAGCTCTAGCAGCTATTACCAGGGCTCATAGCCAGGTGTTGGAAAAGGAAGAAAAAGAAAATATTTTATCTGATGCTAGAGATGGAGCTAGCCCAAAGCAACTGCCAATCTCTGGTAGCTTCAAACCTGAAGAAAGCATGGCTACTCCTGACAACCCCATGCATGATCAAAATCAGTCTAGTGCTGAGGTAGATGGTTTACTGTCTGAGGAAGAGGCAGGTACAGAAGGCACAAGCATGCCTGAGGAAACATGTCCAGGGGAGGATGAAACAGGAGTTGCTTCAGGATTTGTTGAAGGTGTTGTTGGAGTGTTAGAGGGTGGTTTAGTGAATGATCAGCCACTTCCTAACCTTGCAAAAGGAACAGGAGAGGTTAAAGTGCTCATAGAGCAACAGCAGGCTGATAAGACTTTAGCTGGATTGAGGAAATGTGCAGAAAAAGGTGAAGATGGTTATTTTAAAAAAGGGGGAGTTCTAGTGCATAAAAAGGGGTTTGAACTAGGGAAGAAATGGCTTAGGGTGGTTGTACCTTCTGTTAGGAGACAACAGATCCTAGACCTAGCCCACAAGGGATTAGCTGGGGGGCACTTCTCGCATAATAAAATGGTGGCCTCCCTTCAACCCCATTTTACCTGGCCAGGTATTAGGAAGGATACCAGGCAGTATTGTAGCACTTGCCCTGAATGTCAAAGGGCAGGCAGACACCTCAAACAGAAAGTTCCAATGGCTACTACACCTATAATATCAGTACCATATGAAAGATTGGCCTGTGACCTAGTAGGACCTTTTTCCAGGACAAAAAGAGGGTTTAAGTACATTTTGACAGTGATGTGTCTTGGCACTCGCTATCCTTATGCAATTCCTCTGAAAAAGGTAGATGCCATCTCTGTAGCTGAAGGACTGCTTGAAGTAATTGCACACACTGGTATTCCTCATGAATTGCTCTCTGATCAGGGTTCTGTATTTGTAGGAAGACTGAATAAAGAGTTGTGTAGATTGCTTGATATCACAAAACTTAAAACCACAGCCTACCACCCACAAACAAATGGTGTCCTTGAAAGATGGCACTCATGTCTGAAAGGAATGCTCCGGAAAGCTTCTAATAGCAAGGAAGAGTGGGACAATCTATTAAAGTTTTGTTTACTTGCTTATCGTGCCACTCCCCATGCGGCCACTGGGTTTTCACCTTATGAACTGATCCATGGTCGTCCATTACGGGGTCCTTTAGAGGCAATGAAGGAAGGTTGGGTGGAGGGGCAACTGAGCTTCAAAAGCTCAGTGGAGTGGGTGTCGGAGTTGAGGGACATTTTAGCAGTGATTCACCAGGCAGCCCATGATAATGAACAGGCATTCAAGGAGAAGAGCAAGGCAGCCTATGATAAAGGTGCCCAAGCTCGGTCTTTCAAAGCTAGAGACCAGGTATTATGCCACAATCCAAACTTATCGGGCAAGTTAGACAGCATCTGGAATGGCCCATATGTAGTACTTGAGAAACTTTCTGAATTCAATTACAGAATTGGAGCATTAGAAAATAACTCAAAGAACCAGGTAGTCCATATTAATAGGTTGAAACCTTGGGAAACACCTGAATCCAATCTTTTCAGAGTTGTTGTAGCTGATGAAACAGCAGATATGTCAGAACCAGTTGGGAAAGTGAAGATGGGTTCCCCTAATTTAACACATAAACAACAGAAAGATTTACAGTTACTCTTGGATGAATTTGATGATGTTGTGACATTGAAGTTAGAGAAGGTTAAGGACCATAAGCACACCATTTCAACTGGTAACATAGACCCCATAAGGTCTCATCCGTATCGGGTTGCACCTGGGTGGAAAAAAGACCTGAAAGGAGAGATTGATGAACTCTTAAAGGAAGGGATTATTGTACCATCCAGAAGTCCTTGGTCCTCACCTATGGTCCCCATCAGGAAGTGTGGTACTAGGGCTGTACGTCTTTGTATAGATTACCGTAAGCTTAATAAAGCTACACATGCTGACCCATTCCAAATGCCATTAATCCAGGAATTGTTAGATAATGTTGCTGGAGCAACATGGCTCACAAAACTTGATATGAACAAGGGATTTTACCAAGTATCCTTGGATAAAGACAGTGAAAACAAGACAGCTTTCTGTTCTCCGTGGGGAAAATATCAACTCAAGAGAATGCCTTTTGGTCTTATGAATGCCCCTGCCACATTTCAAAGGTGTATGAATGAAACTCTTAGTGAACATTCTGAATATAGCTCAACCTACATAGATGATGTCTTAGTTTACTCCAGTTCATGGGAAGAACATCTAGTTCACCTCAGGAGGGTATTGGCTGCCCTTAAAAAGGCAGGATTAACAGCTAAGCCTAGCAAATGTGTGTGGGGCGCTACCTCCCTCGAGTACCTGGGACACAAAATAGGTAATGGAGTGGTTAGTGTACCAGAGGTTAGGGTAAAAGCACTTCGGGATTATATCAGACCAACAAATCAAAAGGGTATTAGGGCATTTTTGGGTACTATAAACTATTACCGGAGGTTTATCCCGGACTGTGCCAGGTGGGCGGCTCCTCTGAACGATGCCTTAAAGAAGGGTGCCCCGTGTGTAGTGGAGTGGAATAAAAAACAATGTGATTCTTTCCAACATCTTGTATCTGTTTTATGCAATGAGCACACATTGACATTACCGAAGGTTGGAGACAAACTCACTCTCCACACGGATGCATCAGGATCAGGGATAGGAGCTGTACTCTCTGCCATCAGGGAAGGAGAAGAACGACCTATGGCCTACTTCTCACGTCGACTGACAGCTGCTCAATGTAATTACAGTGCATCAGAGCTGGAATGCTTGGCAGTAGTGAAAGCAATCGACCATTTTGCTCTTCACCTACTTGGGCAACGGTTTACAGTCGTCACTGACCACAGTGCCTTGGTTGCCCTCTTAAACTCGAATCGTTTGAATGGAAGGTTGATGAGGTGGGCTCTGGCATTACAAGCTTTCGACATGGACATAAAGTATAGACCTGGAATTCATCATCAAAATGCAGATGGCCTCTCGAGACAGTGTTGGCCAACTATGGAAGCAAGTATCAATACAACCACAGAAGAGATCCAAGTATCGCCAAAAGAACTTGAGAAGTCGGACAACTTGTCTTTGGGACGGCTTTCACCTTGGGGAGCGGGAGATGTCGAGGGTCAACCCTCAACATGGCCAAGCCAGGCCCAGAACATATATTAGTTAATTGTAAACATATATTTGAACAAGATAAACAACCAAGTTATGTGTCTGTACTTGTGCTGTTGTTGAGTCTTAGGTATTATATTAGTTTATGGAACCCTATAGGTAGCTAATGTGTTTAAATTCTAGGTATGTATGTAAGATTGTATCATGTAATACTAATGTGTGGCTAGGGGTATAAAAGACCCTGGAAAGGCCACTGTCAGGAGTCTTTACTAAATTGCTAATAAAGTTCTTCTTAATTTATAACCTAAATTACTCTGGTATTTAAGAATCAAGGACCTTGTTAGCTGGGTATTGACTCTGGTGGCAGCAACCTACCATACCTGGGGATTAAGCAGTTCTTAAAACCCCAACACATCAGTCCATCCATCTGTCTGTGTGTCCATCTGTCTGTGTGTCTGTCCGTCCGTCTGTCCATCTATCTGTCTGTTTCTAGTATAGTTTAGCTGGCCAGATACAGGCCCCGTCACATTAGCTTTTGGCTATTAATAGCTAATCAAACGACCAACCAGTATGAAATTTGGAATAACACTTCCAAGCAACTGGGTGAGCATTACTAATAGCATGTTCGTGTGTCAATGGGTGTGGTCTGATCATTGCCACACTTAAAGGATGTCATTATGCCTTCCAAAAACTTATTTATGGACTATTCAGGCTGAAATTGGACATACAGAGGCCAAGTAACCGGGTGAGCATTATTAACTACATGTGGTTTGTTAATATGTGTGGTCTGGTAATGTCACACCCACAGGAAGTTTTTTGGCAGCCAAAAGCTAATTAAAGGGCCAACCAAGTCGAAATTTGAGTGGCTTCTGTAATGTTTCATGTTGACAGGCTGGGCAACGCCAAGTATATATATATGACCACACCCATTAATTTTTTCATACTTTGCCCTAAAAAGGGCCAAACCTGTGGGTAGATTTTTCTTAACCTTGGCATGATGATAGGTTTTGACCCAACTTAAAACAATGGCTAAAATATCTGGAAAATAGTTACCATTGTAACGAGAAAGGCCGAAAACTCTCGGAGCTACAGATCTAAAACTTGGTATGCATATGCGAATTCACTCTGGGAAAACATGGGCTGGGTCCCATCTGGCCACACCTCTTCCTTTCCCTGTGTAAGGCTACAAATGCCAAAAATTATATTTCAGCTAAAACGCTTGAACCTAGGGAGTTAGACCCATGAACCCATATATATTTGTAATTAATATAATCTTGTGAACGTTTTAAGTACATCTATATGACTGCACCCATTTATTTTTTCATATTAGACCCAAAAATGGCCCAAAATGGTACTTTGGCCAGACAAACCCTTGGAGCAATAGACTTAAAACATGGTGTGCATACACAACTTGACTTTGGGAATAACATTGGTGGGATTCCTCCTGGCTACACCTCTTCCCATTGGTGTGTAAAGTGAAAAAGTGCCCCCCTCCCCTAAAATGGAACTTCTGAATAATGCTTGGATCTAAGGAGTTAGATTCATGAATCCACTTTAATGTATTTGGTTTGTATGTATGTATGTATGTATGTATGTATGTATGTATGTATGTATGTATGTATGTATGTATGTATGTATGTATGTATGTATGTATGTATGTATGTATGTATGTATGTATGTATGTATGTATGTATGTATGTATGTATGTATGTATGTATGTATGTATGTATGTATGTGTGTTTAGGCATCCCGGCCAATCACTTTGACCAAAAGGACTGAAATTTGACGCACACGCACGCACGCACGCACGCACGCACGCACGCACGCAGGCACGCACACACACAGAGGTGATAATAGACAAAAATGGCCAAGAAAGGGCTATTTCAGGCTAATTAATGAGAGCAACTGATTGAAAACCCCTTTGGGAAGTTGCATACTCACGACAGTTCAATGCATACTCAGTTCAATATATGAAAACAAAAAATTAACTTCAGGATTCCTAGATAAACAGTAACCCTCTGTGAAGAGGTGGATGAGTTTTGG
The DNA here is from genome assembly GCA_963969325.1 of Lycopodina hypogea. Lineage (NCBI taxonomy): Eukaryota > Metazoa > Porifera > Demospongiae > Poecilosclerida > Cladorhizidae > Lycopodina > Lycopodina hypogea. Next base: position 12,002,629 of record OZ017790.1, on the reverse strand, counting down.
TGGCATAACCAAAATGACCAATGAACCAGCACCTGGAATAGAGCTTAACGGTAGCAAGGCAAGTATTGTGCACAGAAAAGGTGGAGAAGGAAGGAAGGTGGACAATTGTGTTGTTGACTCAAGGATTATATGCACTGGCCAGAAGTCAAGAACTGTTGTGCCCACTGAATTTTTTAAATTTTATTTTATTTATTTATTGATTTAAATAAAAAAAATAATAAATTTTTTTTTTTATAATTGATAGAGTCATGATCAATTGTTGACTGAATTGAGGATAAAAAATTATTTAGATAAATGTTCCAACTCTGCAAACAAAGCTGCAAAGGGACTTCTAGTTTCTAATTAAAATAAATATTATGAACAGACCTTCGAAATTGAAATTAATATCCTTTTGAACTCCCTGGGTTATAATTATTTTCAGTCCTACTTGGGGGGGGGGGGGGGGGGGGGGTTGTAGGGGATTGCCCCATTTCTAAAATAAATATTATGAAACCACAGCTTGTAATTAGTGTGTTTTTAACTTCCTGTGTAGTTTTTTAAACACAACTTCTTCTGTAAAATGTCCCTTTTAATACAACTAGATTACAACTTTGTGGATAGTTATGAATAGGAAGTGTTATTTAGTAGCCATATGCCCTAACCACATTCTCCCCAAACTGGGCCAGTGGTTGGTCCTGTGTGTTATTCATGGGGGTGTGGGGAAGTGTGGGGCATTGCCCCATTATAAAGTAAATATCATGAATGTTCCTCTATAAATTAGTGTCCTTTTGAACTTTGTGTGCAGGATCAGATAAGTGTGGTTTATAAACACAACTACAATCCACTGGGACAGCCTGAGTTATAAAAGTTATTCTACTTAAGCTACCAAGGCTTCCTTTCAATTGATAGGTGAGCCATGTATAAACCTGGGCATGCAGGTGTAAGATGATAGTCTGTTAATTTGAGAACTAGATTTTTTTTTTTTTTTTTTTTTTTTTTTTTTTGTGGCTGGTTATTGCTCTATTTTATGAGATATGAGAAAATGAAATATTAGTTAAATAGTGTCAAATGTGCACTAAATAATATGTAATACGGGTTGGATGGGATAGTAAGCCAATGTTACACAGATTCTGAATAAACTCTTCCTGCCTTAAGTAATCCCAGCCTCAATATAGCTGGTAAACTCTTCATTGGGGCTCATTAAGTCACCTATGGGGAATTGTATGACAGAAAACCTGCGAAATGAACTTCTTTGGCTTTCTGCAATAGAGATATTTTTATGATAGCATTAATCTTGACAATTTTATGGATATAATGTTTTGTTGGTTGTTGTTTTTGTATCAGCTATCAATTTTATTTTTGTTATTTGACAGACGTTATACATTTTTAGTAGAGGTAAAGCATTGGCTGGGAATGTATAAATGCATGTGTTGCAGTGCATGAATATGAACCTGAAATATATTTAATTTTATTGAACAAATTTTCATGGCACATCTTGATAGAAATAGGTATTACCAGTATATCCAATTGTGTTTGTAAAGTTTACTGTAATCCATCCTGATTAATTTTATCAAAGTTTTTCCCAGCTTCTTGACAAGGAACTGTCCGTCTATCATAAAATATTTCAATCTGTACTTATGTTTCATGTTTATCTAGATTGCATCTCACATTGGATGACATATTAATGTCTACATTTTACATTTTAAAAATGAGTGAAAATAACCCCACCAAATAAAGTCCTGGCAATGCCTAAAAAACAAACACTATTTCTTCAGCAATAAACATTTGAATCATTCAATACAGTGAAGATTGACTCATCATTGTGAACTATCTTCCTTCAAATACAGAGACCAGTCCTTCTTTAAGAAAAAGGGCAAAATTGAAAACTGTCTTCCTACAATTTCAAGAGGGTTAGCACGGGCATATCTTTGTGATACAGATAAATACAGCTCAAAAAAAAAGAAAATGGGTAACATCAAGCATATCAAGAACTACTTACCTTGAGCATATGGAGATATTCGCACACAGTACAACAAGATTTACTAAGTATTTCACCAAATTGGAATCAACAAAAAAACAATTAGAACAATGTGATATGCATGCATATTGTGTTCGAGTTTCTTTAATCACCCTCAATTTTATTTACACAATTTTTATGAATTCATCAAAATCATAAGGACAAACAAAAATTTATAAAGAATATACACAGAAATGATAATTACTTATTATGAGATTAATATATGGCATACTCTGAGTAGCTTTAAAAGTTACCCTCCACCCACAATAAATCTTTATGTCCTTAGAATATAGTGAAAGCTGCATAGTTAGTTCCTTTCTTGCTCTTCCTGAACAACTTCTTCAAGTTAACACTTAACTCTCCCAGGAAAATTGATATGAACAGCAAAATTTTACTATCAGATTTTCCCCATGCACAGAGAGGCAAATAACAGGAATCCACATCCTCCAATTCGAAGTCCAGCCTAGTAAGACTAAGAAGAACCCAGCTCGCACTGCAATTGGCAACAAAGTGGGAGAGCTTTTTCTTTAATATTTGTCCTCCTTTTCATCTTAGTAAATAATTCACTGTAACAATAGAAAACGTGTGTCTGCATTCATTTGGTCATTTAATGCAGTGTGGAATGTTGTATACTTGCCTATGGGACATACAGCAAAGTTTGCCATGGAACTGTCAACTTCTTCAGAAATGATTCCGAAAGAACATTTAGAGAATTACGAGCCTTTTGGTCCTAGAAATCCGGAAATTCATTGACTATTTGAAAAGTTATTAAGATTTTGCTAGGGCCAAAATGAACACAGATGGACTTTACTTCTATTCATTTCCTTTTGAATGGGATCACATTATAACTTCATATTCCAACTTTATGATTATTCATTAATAATATGCTCATTTAATGTTCCTACACACTATACCTAACCCTAGCCCTAACTAAAGTCTCCCCAACCTGACCAGTGAGTCTGTGAGAGAAATCCCTGAAAATTTCAGAGTGATTGGTGCTGGAGTCTGAGAGGAGATGCGTTATACACAGACAGACACACAGACTCACACTACATGAATTATAATGAGTTATATGTATTTTTATCATCTCTGTTCACTGCAGACTAAACTATGTAAATTGACCAGCTATTATAAAATCGTGGCTTGCTTGTCTTCTTACGAAGTTGTGTCATTACTCCCTTACAGACTATGACCTGAAATTATCAGAGAAGTTATATTGAAGTCAGTGGGCAATTCAATGTCCACATTCGTTTATACTATTTTGTAATGGACCTTGTCATACATGATAACATTTTTTAGCTTTTTTTATAATAGTTTGTCCCCCCCCCCCCTCCCTCCTTACCCCCAAACCGAGAGAATAAAATGAAAAAAAGAAGGAAGGGGAGGGAGGAAGAATTTCAGTAAAATGAAGGAAAAAAAGTGGTGAAAGAGAAAAGTACAGAAGGTAGAAAAGGGAGGAAGAATTTTTTTAAATGATGGAAAATAGGGGGAAAGAAGAAAAGAATGAAAGTAAAGAAAGGAAAGAAAAGAATAAAGGATGAAGGGGGAAATAAAGGGGAGGGGTAAGTAGGGGGAAAGAAGGAAGGAAAAAGGAATGGGGGAGGAAAAAAATGAAGGAGTGAAGGGGGAAAAGATTGAAAGGAAAGAAGAAGAAAGAAAAGAACAAAAACCCAGACGTGAATTCAAACCTTAGAGTTCCCACTACGTAGAGTTTTCCTTAACCATTGGGTTATGGTGTTTTGCAGTCTCTTTTGATATGGAGAATTTGAATTACTTTTTTCTCCACCAGTGGTGCCACTTAAGTAAAATTCCTTTGAAGAATAGTGTCCTCAGAAAATTCCATGTTGTTTTACACAATGCGTCATTGTGTTGCATTAAAATCATGCAGATTTAACAAATTTGACTTCCAGGAAAAAAAATCATGCCATCAATATCATTCATTTTATTAGAAAACAACATTGGTACTAGTGTACAAATATTGAAACCTTACCACTCAGAACAGCTACAGCTATAACCTATTCCTGTTGAAAAGTTAGTTGGCTTTATGTGCTGCATACCAATTGGTGGGATGCTATCCATTAGTTATTTCTGTTTGGGTTTTGTCCATAGTTGAAACTTAATTAATCTATGTTATTTTGTCATAAAGGACACATGAAAAGTTATATTTCATAATATAAGTTGAGTAAATAGCAAAAATATAAATGTTCCGCATTTTGCTCTAAGTTGTCTAAAACAAAATTAAATCCCTCATAAATTGGCTTACAAGCATAGAAAATAATGGCACCTCATCTATAATGTTTCAAAATACTTTCATATGTTGCTGTACATAATAGTATGTTTCATTACCACAACGTACAATTCCATGGATAAAAGGACATAAGCAACTACACTATAAGTGTCCTTTTGTGATCAGATTAGTGTGGTTTGTAAAAACAACTTCCTCTAGAAATACCCTTTTGAATTTGAATGGGATCAGATTTCACATTTCAACTTTGTAATTATTTATGAATAGGGAAATGTATTTAGTGGTCATATGCCCTAGCTCAAACCGCATTATCCTCAAACTGGGCCAGTGGTCCTATGAGCAAGCCCTGAAAATTTCAGGAGGATTGGTCCAGGCATGAAGGAGGGATTTGTTGTGCACTGGCAGACAGACTGACAGACGAACACACACTACATGAATAATAGTAAGATTAACAATCTATTTCTCCTTGTTATAACAAACATTATATATTATCACTTGATTTACGCACATTGCCTGGGGGAATAAAATTACATATGTTGTAGCACATGAGTATAACCTGCATACATTTTATTTGATGGATATAATGATCATGACACATCTAAATTGAAATCAGTGGTATCATCACATCCATCATATTAGTAGATTCTTCAGGAACACAATTTTTTGAACTTGAAGAGGGAATGTCAGTCTATCATGGATACATTAAAATGTAATAATTTTTTAATTAATTAATTCATAAGTTGTGTCTTGCATGTGAGCCCAAAATGAATGAAAATGGTTCTTTGAAAATATCTCAAAAAAAATCTCTCTCTCATGCACCAGCTATACGTTCCTGGCTCATCTGGTCCTAGAGTGTGCCCCCCCCCCCCCCCCCCCCCCCCCCACACCAAAAATTTTTTAAAAATTACACAGGTGAGTGCTCTTGTTGCTCCAATGTAAGTTTTGCCTATGGAGTCTATTGCATTTTGAAGAAAGAATATGGGTAGTAGCCTGTTATAGGTGAGTTGACTGGAGTCTGGAAGCACATAGGAATTCATTGGCTTAGCTTACATATAGTGGATTAAACTCATTTTTGTAGATTAAACTCATAAAGTAGATTAAACTCAAGCTAGTATAGTGTACTCTTTGTAGTTAGTGAATAGTGATGCCCTCTTGAAAATGAACCTTTTAGTTGCCTAGCACAGAGGTCAATGTTATAATGGTGCTTTGGCCATATCAGGATTTATGCAAGGAGCATGCACTGGATTAGCTAAGAGTTCTATTGGTGCTGAGCCAAGAGCATTCCCCACCAACTGTTGTGGCCACACTCTCAGCTAATCTTACTCAGATGCCTTAAAAATGAAATTCAACTATCAAATTATGAGTGATTCTTTGAATACATAAAATGGTTAAGCTGATAAAGAAGTCACCTCTGGAAAGGAAGCACTATTTCAAAATAGTATTGGCACATTGCTGAAGATCCTTTTGGAATCCAAATCATTTGCAGCAAAGTGAAGTCTTCACAGCATATTTAGTAAATATAGCACCCATAATAAGCTATGGCAGGAGTCTTTTCTATTGTGAAGGACACTGAAATGAAATGTTGGTTCCCCATGTGTTGGTTTCCAAGTGCTGCTGGGTGGTTATGAACATGCTTAATTGCACCCTTTAAAACAGTGTGTACTTGGGATGTATGAACAAAAGTTTCCACAGCCGTTGTTTACAGGAAAAGCCCTATGAACTGATTGTTAGTGTCCCAGTTCATGACTCCACTTACTGATAGCTATATTGCACATGTTGGCTTATGATGACATTACATTCAATAGCTAATCTAGAGAACTCACTACCCACCACATGGTGTTTACCAGCATGTGGCACAACTGAGAGAGAGGCATTGCTGCTGCTATGTCACAGGTTGCAATATTCCACTCCTTACCAACCCCTTGCAGATTATAAGAAAATATAGAACATAATAATGAAGTCAATCTCTAGCAAGATCACATTTACTATAATAAAGGTAGAATTAAACACAGCTTCCCATAGGTACAGAGTGCCAATAACTCCCAGGGTAAGTGTTCTATTTCATATTTTCCCAACCAGCTATCAGAGGTGTGCTCTGAAGCTTATATCCTATAAATTCCAACTCTAGTCAATTCATCAGAGGTTGACCTGAAGTTCTAGGTCCCCATATCCTTCTGGACAAATCCTTCCGGAGGAACGATGTTGGAGAGAGGCTGGACCTACATCAGACTTCTGGTTCTGAACACCTCTCTGAACAATTTCTGGTACTGTCACCATAAGAGGGGCTTTCAGTTAGCTTTAGAGCTGGAAGGGTGAATCCATGGTAAGCCATTTTTATGCTGGCAGAGTTTGACCACCCCACACAGGCAGGGAAACGTTGAACTATTTTCTATCAAAGTGATGGAGAATTCCACAATATTTTCATCACTTCTGTAGGAAAAAATTCCTGAACCAGGTGCTTTTATGGTAAGGGAAAACCATTCATGAAGAAGACATACATGTAATATTCAGATACAATAGGTAATAGAATCTCTGTTGCCATTTGGTATTTTATATACCAAATTGGGTTGATTTAATATATTTCAGAAGGGTTTGTATATATTTTGGTGTTTGGTATATTTTAGATATTTGGTATATATTTAGTATTATTTTTTTTATGCTTCCCTCACAGTTTTAAAAGGTGAAACAAGGAAAGCATTTTTATGTTATGGAAATTAGGTCAATAATTATTCTTCTGTTGACTACATGGCTATCACAATTCACTCAATGTGACTCCACAAATACTAGCAGAAATAACTGCATTTAATCAACTCTTAAAATGGAAAGAAAATCAATCCCCTTACTTAATGATATTTTAATGTGGATAATAATTTCATGTGTCATTGCTCCGGATTCTAAAATATCATAATCAGTAAGAACTGTATTGCCTGCAAAAAAATAGGATATCACACAATCGGAGTTCTGTGCCTGTGAACTTTCACAAATCTGCTTTCTCATGTGTATTAAGACACCACACCCTGACATGGAATTCCAATGAAAACTATTAATTACGTAATTTGGTGATTATAGGATGTTAAAAATTGATGATGATCTAGAGAGAGAATTGATGATCTAATTAGGACTCTATATATATGTATCATTTTAGGTTATTATTAATTTTTATAGTTCCTTTCTAATTTATATTGGCTTAAAGAAGCCTACTTAGTTTGTGTGTGTTGGACTTTGACTATATATTGTGTGTGGATGTGGTTCACCTTTTTCTGTAAGTTCAGAGTTGTAAACTATTTAAAACCATGGCAGCCAAAATCTGTAGCAATGTTCAAATTATTGCATATGTATCTTTAGCTTTAACGGAATTTTGTGATAAAATTTCTGGGATTTAAAAACATTTGGCCAAAATTTTGGCTATTTTGTGACCTATTTGAAGATTTTGAAAGAATGAGCAATCATTATATTATTTGTCATTAAATTTCTAATAGACTACATTATATTATTTGTCATTAAATTTCTAATAGACATACATGTATTCCCAGCACTGTACCATCATTATATTAATGCATTACTTCATGCTGTTTCTGCGCCATTAAAATAAGAAAAGTCTTCTTGATTAATAAGTTTAAATTTGGTATATATTTGGTGTACACTTAGGGCAAAATTGGTATATTTCTCCTGCATTTGGTATAATTTTAGAGGCTATTTGGTACATATTGCCGAAAGAAACCTGGCAACACTGTTTGGCACACAGGTATAGTAACATTTGGAATGATGGTGGTGGGTGAGATCCACAAGTTTTTGACAAGAATGGATTTTTAAAAAACCCAATGGTGTACTAGTGTTCACCTTACTGTTACTTACTATTTGGCTAAGAGTTATATATGACCCGATATTCATCGACCACTCATGATCCATTAAATTATTCCTGGCCAAGCTGTTTCTTTCTGTTTAAACCTTGGTTACTGCTCCCTATACCATTATTGAGTGTGATTCTAAAGTTTCATTGCACACTTTATCTAAATTGAAGAAAATAAAATAACATTTTATATGGATTGATCAGTACAAACAATTTAAGAAATAAAAAATAAATGTCTAAATGCCTAATGATTGTAAACAATAAAAACAATTTCTAGCAAAGTTAGATCAACTATATGCAGTGTATTGGGTCAGGCTACAATAGACAGGTGTTCTGGCACTTGCTTCTCATTCATCTTACTGAAGATTACACTTTTATATTACAAAGTAAGACAATGTCAGACACATCAACAATAGATCCAATCCATATGGTCTGGTAGCCTGCATTCTCTGGGGCACTCTATCTTGGGTAGGCTCCCCATCAATCTCTTTGTTGGAAAAGGTTGTGTGTAGGGATAGAATTGACAGTTGTAAGAATCATGACCCATTGACATGTTCTTGGCCCATGGCCAAATGTAACTGCAATAGGAAGTTTAAAAAAGTGAATTGCGCTGGAATTTAAATATATATAGCGATCAAAGATAATAAAAAAAGATATATGTTTACATGTTTCTTCTGTATTATAGATAATAGTATGGTTTCTCTAATTATTTAGATGAATTTTATGAGTGTGTGTGTGTGTGTGTGTGTGTGTGTGTGTGTGTGTGTGTGTGTGTGTGTGTGTGTGTGTGTGTGTGTGTGTGTGTGAGTGTGTGTGTGTGGTGTGTGTGCGCGTGTGTGTGTGTGTGTATTGGGTTACAAATATTATATATATATGCCTTTGTTAAAATAAAAAAATTAATAAATAATAGAAAAAGCCCTGTTATCTTCCAGCTCCACTCAACTGTACTAATTCTGACTGGCCAAATCTTGAGCACACCAAACATGAGCATAGCTTGTAAAAATAAAAAAAAGCTCCCAGACAGACCTAACTAGATTGAGCTAATCCATTATATTAATTCTTCATAAATGTAACAATACATTATCTAAAGGGACAATGAATAGAACTGACCAATAGGATATGCCAATTGATTGCTACACAATCCTTCCACTCATAAATGACTATTTACCACACAATCAAATTACACAAAATTCAACCACATAGGTCATAGTACAGTCCAGAATATTAGTGAAGTTCAATTAAAGGTTCATGTATTGTGAGGTTTCTTATGAATGAGTGCTTGCATGCTGTAAATTAGTACATACATTTCTAAAAATCTTTGGTCTGCTCCCCATGATGCATTTGCTTCATCAATGGTTCTTTGATGGCTTTGTCCCAACTGGTTTTCCAAGCCTCTCTTACACTGTTTTGGTGCAACTTGATGCCCCACAAACTACCTAGTACAGTATAGTTATGTGGTGGAAGATCTCTAATGACATGAAATGTTTTGTCAGAGTCCAGCCACTCCTTTACTGCATCTGCATGACGCAGTGTCAACATGTCATCCAAATCTCTGGAGACAAGTACATCCACCTATATTGTCACATCAAACAATGAGTATTTATAGCTGGTTCATCCTTTTAAAAACATATTTGAATACAATATCCATCACTATCATGTTAAACGTATAATAGTGCCCAAATTAATTGCCACTATACCAGTGGGAATCCTTTCCCCTCATTCGCCCTTAATACCCTTAATTCACATATAAATATATGTGAATAAAGTATTCATTATCTAAACGTTAACTTTACCTGCTGGTCTAAGGCAGGATAGAACCTACAGTTCATGCCAAAATTATTTGATGCTTCCTTTGTGTGTGTTCCTGGAAGGTTTTGGATAATACAGAGATCAATGTTTGGGTTGCTAGACAAAAGCTTCAACAGATCAGCCCAAGAGGAGTCATTGGCTTTTAAGTTGGTATATAACCGCATTACCCAGCCTGGGTATAGGAGGGGCATGAGGTCCAGGTTTCCCTTGATTCCAGAAAAAAACAGGTTTTGTTTTTTGCTTGGACGGTAGATACTCTTGTAGTAGGAGAAATCCACGATTTTTTTTGTCCACTGCCTCTTCTGTAGGCATTGTAACTGCATGTTGTTTCATTAAAGAGGACTTGGTTCTTTTGCTTATCTTTACTGACGACTAAATTATCTGATTTGCTTTCACGCTGCCAGTTAGCTTCAGTGTATTGGCTGGTATATCTCTGCGTAGCATTGACTCGAGTACTGCGTCCCAGAGAAAAAATAGACATACTATCACAAAACTAAATATAAAGAAAACTAAGTATTTCTTTCTGACTAAAACGTTTTTAAATTCAGAGAGTATGAAGGTGATACTATTTGTACTTAATTTCTCCATAGCAGCACAGAATATTCTCAGAACGCTGTGGCTAACGTAGTGGTGTCCTAGGCGTGAGTGACTCTCAGACGTGAGTGACTTCTGGATTTGTACCAAATCCTTCCGATTGCCAAATTCATTTCCAGATCTCAGGAAATTCAAACAGGGTGGGAGGAATTTGGCACGGCCTGCGCGGTAAATTTCACCTTCCTGCCAAATTATTTCCCCCCCCTCCACTACATTGGTCTTGTACTCAGGATAGTACACATTATAGATAATAATATTTAATTTTTGTATATATCATGTAGCCAACGTAAAAATAAAAAAAAATATAAAAAAATAAATAAAAGAAATTTATAAAAAAAATAATTCTTGGATGGTTGCTATAGCTATTTATCTCTACCCAAGTTCCACTAGTTGTTATAAGTATAGTTTAAGTTAGCACTCCTTTAACCCTGCCAGTTTATTTTACAAATATTTTTACTCCTATTCACTAAATTGTCTGTTGTTAGTCAGAAATTTGAATAATTCTAGCCTTAGGATCCTCTCTCAAGTGGCTACTGTTGGGGCTTTAAGAGCTCTTCAACACCCAGGTATGGCTGCCTGGTGAATCACTGCTAAAGTGTCCCTCAACTCCTGACACCCACTCCACTGAGCTTTTGAAGCTCAATTGCCCCTCCACCCAACCTTCTTTCATTGCCTCTAAAGGATTGGACATGAGTATCACCTTTCAGGACACCATTCGTTTGTGAGTGGTAGGCTGTGGTTTTAAGTTTAGTGATATCAAGCAGTCTACATAACTCTTTATTCTGAGGTCTAGTATTAGCTGCTAGAGGTCTAGTATTAGCTGCTAGAGCTCTAGGTTAGGAATTAGCTTGGTAAAGGATTGATCTACCAGTAATCCAAGCTTGAAATACTGGGTGATCCCTACCCAACAATATGTTATGTGCACTGAAAAACAAACAAAAATTTATAAAGAATATGCATAGATATATCAATCACTTATTATGAGATTAATATATGGCAGACTCAAGTAGCTTTAAAAGTTACCCTCCTCCCACAATAAATCTTTGTCCTAAGAATATAATGCAAATGCATAGTTAGAGCCTTTCTTGTAATTCCTGAACAACTTCTTCAAGTTATCACTTAACTCTCCCAAGAAGATTGATATGACCAGCAAAATTTTATTTTCAGACCTCCCCCATGCACAGAGAGATAAATAATGGGAATCCATGGTCTACCCTGACTCAAAGTCCAGCCTAGACTAAGAAAAACCAGCACTGTCATTGCAATTGGCAATGAAGTGGGAAAGCTGTTTCTTAATATTTGTCCTCCTTTTTTCTTAATTGAGAATTCACCGTAACAATAGAAAACCTATGTTGGCATTCCATTTGGTTATTAACACAAGGTGGAATGTTGTATACTTGCCTATGGGACATACAGCAAAGTTTGTCATGGAACTTTCAACTTCTTTGGGAATAATACCAAAAGATCATTTGGAGCATCATGAGTCTTATGGTCCTAGAATTACAGAAATTCATAAACTATTCAAAAAGTTATTAAGATTTTGCTATGGCCCAAGTGAACACGAATGGACTTTACTTCTATTCATGTTTTTTTTTTTGTTTTTTTTTTTAAATGGGATCACATTATAACTTCATATTTCAACTTTGTAGTTACTCATTAATAACTATGTTTATTTAATGTTCCTACACACTAGAGCTAAGCTTAGCCCTAACTTAATTCTCCCCAAACCTGACCAGTGGGTCTGTGAGTGACCCCTGAAAATTTCAGGGTGATCAGTGTTGAGTTGTGAGAGGTGATGTGTTATGCACAGACAGACACACAGACTCACATTACATGAATTATAATTAGATATATGTATATTTATCATCCCTGTTCACTGCATACTAAATTATGAAAAATTATCAGCTATCATTAAATCGTGGCTAGCTAGTCCTCTTACGAAGGTGCGTCATTACTCCCTTACAGATTATGACCCAAAATTATCAGAGAGGTTGTATTGAAGTCAGTGGGCAATTCACTTTCCACGTCCATTTGTACTAATTTTCTTGTGGACCTTGCCATACAAGATACCATTTTAAGCTTGTTTATTATGGTTTGTTTCCCCCCTCCCCAAATGCAGAGAATAAATGAATATAAGAACAGAGGGAGGAAGAATTAAGAAAAAAAAAAAAAAAAAAAAAAAGAAGAAGAAGAAAGATAAAAGGGGTGAAAGAAAAAAATACAGTTGGTAGAAGAGGGAGGAAGAATTTTTTTTAAAATTATAGTAAATAGGGAGAAAGAAGAAAAGAGAATGAAAGTAAAAAAAAAAAAAAAAAAAAAAAAAAAAAAAAAAAAAAAAAAAAAAAAAAAGGAAAAAAGGGAAGGGGAAATAAGGGGATAGAAGAAAGGAAAAAGGAATGAGTGAAGGGGGAAGAGATGAAGGGAAAGAAGAAGAAAGAAAAGAACAAAAGCTCCACCTGAATTAAAAACTAGGAGTTCCCACTTAGTAGATTTTGCCTAAATCATTTGATTATGGTATTTTGCAGTCTCTTTTTATATGGAGAATTTGAATTACACTATTTCCACCAGTGGTGCCATATGAGTGCTCCCTGGCTCCTGCCTCTGTTACTCAGGCAACCAGAGAAGCAACACATCCCTGACACACAAGTTAGGTCTCACTACCCAACTTCATATTAAGGCTACAACACCACCCCTCAGGCTCTATTAGTGGCTGGTTTGAAAAGTGAGTTCTTAGCAAATGTAAATAACATAAAGTGAACTACTGATATCAGACAATAGATTCTTTTACAATACTTGCACAATAACTATGCATAATGATACAATCTTTGATAGTTAGTAAAGAACTTAATTATACTCAGTTATCTCTGTCTTTTATATTTTATAGTTCGTGGTTACTTCCAGGGCTTCTGCTCCCAGGGGCCAGCTGAATCCTTCTCATGTGAGTCCTCACATGGTTACCCACATTTGTATTATTTTGGGATTGGTCCTCCTCCTGTGGCTCTGACATGCCACTTAAATAACATTCATTTGGAAGACTGTGTCCTCAGAAATTCTATGTTGTTTTAACAAATTTGACTTCCAGGAAAAAATGGTGTCACCAATATCATTCACTTTATTAGAAAACAACATTGGTACTAGTGTACAAATATTGAAACCTTACCACTCAGAACAGCTACTGCTATACTACAAAAAGGATCTTTAAAGTCATCCACTAGGAGAGGAGTAATGTTATCTAAGTCTTGCTATGGCCTCTGATTCCTGTCTTCTTGAATCCATATTTATACATGTATATCTCTGGTTACTGATTTGTAGTCTGGTCAAAATAGGGTTTAACCCACCACAAAATGCAACAGAATTTCTACTTCACACTTCACTTCAGATTGTCTCAAGAACTAAATATTAAAAACACACAGAGATCAAATAGGGGAAAGATGCCCAATTAGAATAAATTTTAAAATGGCTACCAAAACCCAAAAAAAAACATTTTTGCCAAAAAAAAAATCAAATATTAAGCAATCCTTCAAATATTTTTATTTTTCAAGAGAATCCTTTAGAATGAACTAAAATTAAAATATTACTTGGGCACATTAATCTGATATGGCTTTACAATTCCTTGCTAATGACTCAAAACATAATGTGAATATTTTGTTATTTTTTAAAGTTCATTAATGGTCATGATTTAGCTTTGCTGGAAAGCTTTCACTTCATTCTACAATCATTGATCTGTAATGCTTTCAATTGGACAGCTAAATAAAATCTAAAAAAATGTCCTTATAATTGTGATAATACATGATTTTTCATCCTAGGGCTATTTTGTTTGATCATGAATGCATAGTTCACTTGATCATCAGTTGACATATTGAAGTACATACTGCAGAATTCTACAAATGCCTGAGAACAGTCAGGAACTGCCTTAAACAATTTTGAAACTTCCCACCTGGTAACATTGATTCCGAATATATATGGGTTCGTGGGTATCACTACCTTGGTACAAGTATTGTTTTTTTTTTTGGAAGTACAATTTTTTTCATTTTTATCTTTACACGCCAAGTGGAAGAGGTGTGGCTGGGTGGAAATCACCCCATGTTACTCCCAGTGTCAAGTTATGCATGTATACCAAGTATTAGGCCTGTAGCTCCATTCTTTTTATGGAAAAAAAAACGATTGTGACCCTTTTTTTGTTGAATGCATGAAGGGGTGTGGCCATATAGACATGCTTAAAACGTTCCCCTTGTTAAAGTGATTCTAAATATATATACATAACATATATATAAGTACATGTATATATATACATATATATATTCCTGGGTCTAACTTCAACTGTTCAAGCGTGAATCGAGGATACGTGGACTAACAGATAGACAGGCAGACAGATAGACTATTCCCACTTTAGAGTATAGATGTTGGAAATATTAGCACTAATTTCATCATCACAAACACGTTACAATTGATGAACACTTCTGTGAAGATAGCACACTTTTTTGACAGTGAATCAACTTCCAGTGGGTGTGACAAATAAACAAACGACACACATAACCTCACCCACAGGATGACAATTACACTTTTCCAGTCATGTGGAGACTACAGGCTAAATTTCATTGAATTTGGTTATTAGTTCATGCCTTCTAGGGGAGTTGATGCTATTATGACTGACAGACTGACAGACAGACAGACAGACAGACAGACAGACAGACAGACAGACAGACAGACAGACAGACAGACAGACAGACAGACAGACAGACAGACAGACAGACAGACAGACAGACAGACAGACAGACAGACAGACAGACAGACAGACAGACAGACAGACAGACAGACAAATCGTGAATTATAGTAAGACAATTATGTAAGCTATGCCAATGGAATGCACCATTGCATTTGAAGAAAGATGAGGTAGTAGCCCGTTATCGCTGAGTTGACTACAATCTGGAAGCACATAGGAATTCATTTTCTTAGCTTACATATAGTAGATTAAACAAATTTTTGTAGATTAAACTCATAGAGTACAGGCCTGTAGCCAGGACTTTTGAAAAGGGGGTTCTGTTTGGGGAGGGGGGGGAGTAGCCTAACTCTAATTAATTATTCATGAGATATATTATGTACCGTCACTTTGTTGTCACTCACCCCCTACCCCTAATCTTATTGTCAAATGAAAGCTTATTACAAATGCTTTCCAATGTATGCTCCATGACAAGTTAAAGTGTCCCACATTCTTTGAGGTATTATTATGAAATACCACACAAATTTTACTAAATATTGTTCAAAACATGG
The DNA here is from genome assembly GCA_963969325.1 of Lycopodina hypogea. Taxonomy (NCBI): domain Eukaryota; kingdom Metazoa; phylum Porifera; class Demospongiae; order Poecilosclerida; family Cladorhizidae; genus Lycopodina; species Lycopodina hypogea. The sequence goes on along the minus strand of OZ017790.1, from coordinate 11,986,864 downwards.
CCATGCATAATAGCAAAATGGTCCTACATAATGTAATAAATTGATGTGTATATATGTATATGCATATATATATATATATGTATATATATGTATATATATGTATATATATGTATATATATGTGTATATATATGTATATATATATGTATATATGTATATATGTATATATGTGTGCATATATATATATACACATATATACACATATATACACACATATATATGTATTGCATATAGTGTCCTGAGTTGTATCCCAGCCGGCAACCTTCATTAGAGGTGGACCATAGATTGAGGGTGACTACAATGGACACAGACCTCCTTTAATATTTACTAGAAGAGTTCTGTCGCTGTGCAAAGGCAACTCAGCATTAAACTGGACCTTTTGAGTAATCAGAGTGATGATGTTTTTATTAATTAGAAAGATAAATATGTGAACAAATTATGTGCTTGAATAGATCTACATATAATATCCATATTATAAAGTACGAAGTCTGTCTCTCTGTCTGTCTGTCTGTCTATCTGCCTGCCTGCCTGCCTGCCTGCCTGTCTGTCTATCTGCCTGCCTGCCTGCCTGCCTGCCTGCCTGCCTGCCTGCCTGCCTGCCTGCCTGCTGCCTGCTGTCTGTCTGTCTGTCTGTCTGTCTGTCTGTCTGTCTGTCTGTCTGTCTGTCTGTCTGTCTGTCTGTCTGTCTGTCTGTCTGTCTGTCTGTCTGTCTGTCTGTCTGTCTGTCTGTCTGTCTGTCTGTGCATCGTTGGGTTCATGCTTGAACAATTAAAGTTAGACCACTAACCCATATATATATATATATTTATGATCAGTGTCACCAGGGAATGTTTTAAACACAACTATGTGGCCATATCCCTTTTTCATACTTAAAAAGAAAAGAAAAAAATACTTTGCCGAGAAAAAAAAATTGAACTACAGGTCTAAAACTTTAGCATACAGACACAACTTGACTCTGTGAATAACAACAGGTGGGTCCAATCTGGCCACACCTCTTCTCTTAGTGTGTAAGGCTATAATTGTTAAAAATGGTAATCAGAAAAACTCTTTGACCTAATCACATGTTCACTTCTGTTTCAAAAAGTCTACAAAATGTTTTCAAAGCAGACACTTTGTGACTACGTTGGTCGAATAATCACAGGTAGGGCAGGGCGTGTTTTTCGTTAGTATTCATAAAATATCAACCTATATGTAGAGTTATAAAAATTTTTGTTTCTTCAGTTTCAATACAATATGTACTACCAGTTAATTAAAAGGATCTTTACCCTAGTAAACTCGATGAATATGCCAGATGTTGCCAGTCCAGAAATAAATTTGTGATGAAGATAGTTTTTTATATCTTACAAATAGCGGATAGTCAGTCAATTAGCAATCCAATCCATTCACAAGATACATTGGATGCTTCATCATACCCTTTTCCTCAAACAAACTCTTTCTCTTTTCTGTCTCTTCTTCTTTCTTCCCCCTCGCTCACTGGGATAGAGAGAGTGAGCAAGTTTTAAATATGGTATTGTGTGTCTACATACATATGCAGGTATCTGCTAAAATGTCTGTTTGTGTAGATACACTTAACACCACCACCACCACATGTAAACCATTAACAGTATTTATCATGAATAATCTTCCATTCTGCCAGCTTGCTCTGAAATCAGAACCAGCTGGAAGTTTATTTTGACAAAATGGCTAAGTGAATGAGACAGGCAAGCTTTCTTGATGCTTGGTCATCAGGAAAGAGACAGAGTGCCTTAGTTCAGCCAGAGATAATTCTTGAAGATTAGGTCAGCCTGAAATTGACCCTGTAACTGAGGAAGTCAATAAAGATAAAGGGGGTATTCAACATCTGAAATCGGTTATCTCACTTTCAGAATAACTGAAATTCTATGTTCTACATCAAACTAGGCAATTGGTAGCTCTAGCAGTTTTGATGAATACCAGTCCATATGCTGTACAGACCAACACCAACCATTTCAACCTAAAAATAAAGAAATTCTCTTAGGTCTCTTAAACAATGGTCAAAATTTTATGGTTAGTTGATATACTACTTTATACACACAAGAAGTTGACAGATAACTGTTATCTTATTGAATTAGACGGACAATTTTGTGCAGTGTTAAATGAATGCAGGGAGCATTTTGGTGCATTTAAATAACTCTGTTTTTTCCTCACACTTGATTTATCAAATTCTCATGATTTTCTATATCCCCACTAATACTCTTGGTAGTGCTTATGTTCGCCCCCTCTCTCCCTCCCATTTAAAAATTAAGCATTTGCATTGCTTGTATGTAGGGAATAAATCTTGCCACCCTCTTTGCCTGCTTATATTAAGTAAACTGAGCCCCCTCAATATTTTGAAGCTTGACCCACCCCTGCATTGGAAGTGAACACTCCAGCTTGAAGTATCTGAGAAAACCACCACTTCAGGTAGAAGCCATCTTGCTCCCAGCAATCCTAGCTCCCATCTAATACACAAGGGAGTTGATAAATTCTGGGAAAGGGTAGGAGGTTCTGATTCATAGTTACAGTGACACACTACAGCAGTAGCCGGTTAGGCAGAGCTCCAGATAATCTGATACACTTTAAAACTGAAGTGGGAGGACCCTGACTGACTGATTGACTCTTGGTGGTGTGCTCATGGGTAGTGGTGGAGAGAAATATTATTATTACAATTCCACCTGCCAGAAAGATGGCAAATGCACAAATCCAAAACCCTTTGCTGAGTACACCTCATGGGAGGACAATGAAAGTTGCTGTGGGACCACCACCCAAAACACAGCTCACTGCTTGATTTCAGTACAACCAAAAACATCCAAATAACGCTCAGCACTATCTCTACTGCGATTTCCCAGAGCACTTTGTGTGGGATGCTCATGCTACACATTGGAAAACTTGGCAGAGGAATGCAAAAACAGCCACACTGGGTAGAGTACACTCAGTCCACCCCTCTGTGGGTGAGCTATACTTTTTCCGCATTCTTCTGCACCACAAGCAATCCTGTGCAAAAGTGTCATGGGAAGAAATGCAAAAAGTCAATGGCATCCAGTATGACATCTTTCAGGCTACTTACCATCACCTGGGTCTATTGCATGACAATGCTGAGTGGAACACTGTTCTATAAGATGCAGCTCTCACTTCCATGTGTCCACAAATATGCAAACTTTTTGTCACTCTGTTACTGATTTGTAACCCGGCAGAGCCTGTCATTTTGTTTGAACAACACAACCTGCAAATGGGGGACGACTCCATCCACCGGATACAAGCAGGGAGTGGTGCAGAACCCACTGAAATAGAACTGCACACAATGGTTTTGATCGATATTGATCAACAACACCTACAATCTGTTGGTAGACAACTGCATGATTTTATCTTCCATCGATCGATCCATTAATGAGGGATAGTGTTAGCCAGTTAGATGCCCACGTGAGGTTAGGTCAGCCGCCACGCAAATTACGTGAAGAACTTTTATACAACGCTGAGGTTGAAAAAGAGAAGGCTGAAGAATGGATGGGAATGCTTCTTGACTCACAGTGTACCAGGGTTGAGGCTATCCTCCATGTTGTACAGCATTCTCTCCATTTTTCTGCATTTGTTGATGCCCCAGGTGGCATGGGTAAGACCTTTTGTTTCAATTTACCTTTGGCAGCAGTGCACACACAAGGGCAAATTGCACTCGTGGTGGCTAGCAGTAGTATTGCTGCCACTCTGCTCACTGGAGGCCACATGTTTCACTTCCATTTCAAGGCACCATTACAACCTGACGCCACAAGTGTCTACAGCATCAAAGGTCAAAGTACTCTGGCAGAAGTCATTTATCGTGTGAAGCTCATTATTGGGATGAAGCCCCTATGGCCCATCACCACCTCCTTGAGGCTCTTGACAGAACTCTGCATGATTTAATGGATAGTGACCTCCCATTCGGTGGTAAGGTGATTGTCCTCGGTGGTGATTTCTGACAAATCCTGCCCGTCATGAAACGTAGCTCGCGGGTACAAATTGTTGCTGCATGTGTACAGCGATCTCTGCTTTGGTACCACTTCCACATCTTCCATCTGCGTGAAAACATGCGTCTGCGTCAAAATGGAAAATCACCAGAAGCTGCATGCTACGGTGCATGGTTGCTCACCCTGGGAGATGGGAAGCTGTTACGTGATAATGACAACATGATTGAACTGCCGCATGAACTCTTCCACCTTCCTCCCTCTCTTTCTGTTCTGATTGACTGGGTCTTTCCTGAGCTTGCAGTAAATGCTGCAAACTTTCTCAGTGGATGTCAGACAGATTCTGGCACCACTCAACTCAGCCTTTGATGAGATCAATGAGTCAGTGACAGCTCTCTTTCCCGGTGAAGAGCACAGACTGCTCAGTGCTGATTTCGTAAAAGAAAACAATGGTGACACATTGGCCATTCCCATTGAGTACCTGAATCAATTGAACAGTGTAGGTCTACCAACCCATATCCTGCAACTAAAACATTCAATACCAATGATACTCCTCCGCAACCTAAACCAGGCAGGTGGATTATGCAACGGAACATGACTCATTGTTGACCACATCATAAATGGCCGCCTGCTCCAGGCCTGAGTAGCTGAAACTGAGCGCTATGCACTGCTGCCCAGAATCATACTGTCACCCACTGAATGGACTTTCCCTTTTGACTGGCAGCGCCGCCAATTTCCTATTCGTCCTGCATTTGCAATCACCATCAACAAAAGTCAGGGCAAAAGTATTGAGTTGGTGGGGGTCGAGCTCCATGATTCAATGTTCACGCATGGTCAGCTCTACGTTGCTGCATCCTGTGTAACACCGCCCAATAACATTCATTTCTGTGTCCTTTTCTCATGCAAAGCACGTAATGAGGTTTACAATGAAGTTCTTTCACACGACTAGCCTACACCTACTCACTAATAAATAAGTAACAACTTAATTGTGCAACTCCACATACATCACCTCCTCCATCACCACCTCTTCCCTCTCTTCTCACACCACTTCCTCCACCTACGCCTCCTACCTCTACCACCACCCCACTAAAATACTTTTAGACCACCACCATCTACAACACCACCACTTCCACCACCTACAATCCACCTCCTCCCCCACTTCCTCCATCACATTCTCCTACTTCCTCCACCACCACATTCTCCTATTTCCTCTACCACCACCACATTATCTTCCTACTTCCTCCACCACCACCACATTCTCCTATTTCCTCCACCACATTCTCCTATTTCCTCCACCACATTCTCCTATTTCCTCCACCACATTTTCTTACTTAATCCACCACCACGTCGTCCTACTTCCTTCTCCTCCACCACATTCTTCTTCTACGTCCTTCTCCACCACATTGTCCTCTTACTTCCTCCACCATTACATTCTCCTCCTACACCACATTCTCCTCCCACTTCCTCCTATACCATATTTTTGTAATACTTCCTCCTCCTACTTTCTCCAACACCACATTCTCATCCTATTTCATCCTACACCACATTTTTCTCCTACTTCCTATTTCACCACACTTTCCTCCTACCTCCTCCTACACCACATTTTTCTCCTACTTTTCCTTAACCACATTCTCCTACTTCCTCCTTCACCATATTTTCCTCTTACCTCCTCTTATACCAAATTTTTCTCCTACTTTTCCTTCACCGCATTCTCCTACTTCCTCCTTCACCACTTTCTCCTCCTACCTCCTCCTACACTGCATTTTTCTCCTACTTTTCCTTCACCACATTCTCCTACTTCATCCCCCTCCACCATATTCTTCTCCTACTTCCTCCTTCACCACTTTCTCCTCCTACCTCCTCCTACACTGCATTTTTCTCCTACTTTTCCTTCACCACATTCTCCTACTTCATCCCCCTCCACCATATTCTTCTCCTACTTCCTCCTACACCACATTGTTCTCCTACTTCCTCCTCCATCACATTCTCCTCCTACTTCCTCCTTCACCATATTCTCCTCCTACTTCCTCCACCACCACATTCTCCTACTTCCACCTCCACCACATTATCTTCGTATTCCGTCCTCCTCCACCACATTCTCCTACTTCCTCATCCTCCACCACATTCTCCTACTTCGTTTCCCACCACCACATTCTCCTACTTCGTTCACCACCACCACATTCTCCTACTTCGTTCCCCACCACCACATTCTCCTACTTCGTTCTCCACCACCACATTCTCCTATTTCCTCCACCACATTTTCCTACTTCATCCACCTCCACATTGTTGTCCTATTTTCTCCTCCACCACATTCTTCTCCTGCTTCCTCCGACACCACATCGTTTTCCTGCTTCCTCCTACACCACATTATTCTCTTACTTCATCCTCTACCATATTCTCTTCTTATTTCCTCTGCGATCACATTCTTCTCCTATTTCCTCTTACACCACATTCTACTCATACTTCCTGTGAATGTCATGCTGCATTTGAGCGAAATAGAATTGCACAATTGAATGAAATAGATCATCCCGCTTCCTACGAAAGCAACACTTTGGTCAACACCATAGAACCATTCATTGTCCTCCTACTTCCTCATCTATCACCACATTCTCCTCCTACTTTCTCCTCCACCACATTCTCCTACTTCCTCTACCACCATATTCTCTTCCTACTTCCTCTTCCACCACTACATTCTTCTACTTCCCCCTCCTTCACCACATTCTCCTCCTACTTCCTCCTCCACCACTACATTCTTCTACTTCCCCCTCCTTCACCAAATTCTTTTCCTACTTCCTCCTTCACCACATTCTCCTCTTACTTCCTCCACCACCACATTCTCCTCCTACTTCCTCCACTACATTTTCCTACTTCCTCCTCCACCACATACTCCTACTTGCTCCTCCGCCACATAATCCTACTTCTTCCTCCACCACACTCTCCTCCTATTTCCCCTTCACCACATTCTCCTACTTCCTCCACTACATTCCCCTTCCTTCTCCTCCACATTCTTCTATTTCCTTCTCCACTACATTTTAGTTACACCTCAACCATATTCTCCTACTTCCTCCTATTCCATCTCCTACCTCCCTCCCATCTTCCATCTCCTCCTCATACACCTCCTTCCCCCCCCCCACCTCCTCATCTTTCTTCTCCTTCACCACCATTCCTCCTTCCATACCTACTCCAATACATTCTTCCAGAGATAGTCTCTATTCATTACTACATCAGTTAATGAGAATAGAAAAAAAAAAACTCTCTCTGCAGCTGCCAGAAAATGATTGAGGGAATTCACTGGCACTCATCAAAATGGGCATAAGTTAACACTTCCACATGAAATCATTGATATGTCATTCAATTCCAAAATATGTACCTATTATTCCAATTAAAATAAACTGTATCAATTATTTCAATATCAATGTCATCTTATTTGGACAATTACTAACCACCTACACCTTACCCACCACCTCCAATATTAACTTCACCACCACAACAACCAAAGCACATCTTGCTGCCCATATCATTAGTAATTACATTCAGGGCACTAATATTGACCTCAGCCCACTTTTCTGCCCCTGTCATTAGTAATCACACTCAATCTACTAATAGTAGCCTCCAGCCAATGTTTCTGCCCCTGTTAGTAGTAATTAAACTTACTTTACCCAGCATTGACCCATGTGTGTGTGTGTGTGTGTGTGTGTGTGTGTGTGTGTGTGTGTGTGTGTGTGTGTGTGTGTGTGTGTGTGTGTGTGTGTGTGTGTGTGTGTGTTGTGTGTGTGTGTGTGTATGTGTGTGTTCATGGGTGTGTGTGTGATAATGAGGAAGTACTGTTATGGAAGTATTTTATCCAACAATTTTAATCACTACCAAGAAGAAGAATTAGCTTGAAACTCTTTTAATTCCCTTTCCAATAATAATGTCTAGGATAATGTTTGTTGGACAACACACACACACACGCACACACACATGCACATGCACACACACTTTTAATGACCCTCAGCCAATGATTCTGTCCCTGTCATTAGTAACACACACACACACACACACACACACACACACACACACACACACACACACACACACACACACACACACACACACACACACACACACACACACACACACACACACACACACTATGTGACACCCAGCCAATGTTTCTTTCCCTGGCATTAGAAATTACACTCAATGCACTAATAGTGACCACAGCCCACCTTTCTGTCCCTATCATTCACTAATTACATTCTTTTTTTGATGCAATTTCCACATAACGTAGCATTACATTTGCTCCTGTGCTCCCAGCATTCGTAGTGGTATGATGCACACTTTGGTACAGGAGAAATGAAAAGATGGAGTCCTCAATCCTCCAACTTTTCAAAACTTTTGTACCTAAGAGTGATAGCTCCACTATAAAAAAAGCTTAACCTCTCCAAAGGTAGCCGCCTTGATGTGGTGGAGAAGCTTTAAACTAAAAGCCATCTAGAAAAATTTATACCATTATGAGTAGTGTCTGGGGTGGAATACATCTGAAAAGCAATAACTGAAACTAAAAAAAAAACAAAAAAAAAAAAGAAGCAGGCATTCACAATTGCTGAGAAAGCACTGTTGTAGAAATCATTTATCCAAAAAATGCAATCACTGCCAAGCAGAAGAATTAACTTGAAACTCTTCTAATGCCCTTTTCAATAATGTCTATGATATAGTTTGTTTGTTGGACAAAGTGCCCTGATCATTGCAAGTGAAGCTGCAAATGGTCCTCTGGTTATTAAAGCTAGTATAGTGTACTCTTTGTAGTTAGTGAGTAGTGATGCCCTCTTGAAATTGAACCTTTTAGTTGCCTTGCACAGAGGTCAATGTTATAATGGTGCTTTGGCCATGTCAGGAGTTATGCAAGGAGCATGCACTGGATTAGCTAAGAGTTCTATTGGTGCTGAGCCAAGAGCATTCCCCACCAACTGTTGTGGCCACACTCTCAGCTAATCTTACTCAGATGCCTTAAAAATGAAATACAACTATCAAATTATGAGTGATTCTTTGAATACATAAAATGGTTAAGCTGATAAAGAAGTCACCTCTGGAAGGGAAGCATTATCTCCAAATAGTATCAGCACATTTCTGAAGTTCTCTTTGGAATCCAAATCCTTTGCTGGACCAGGTGAAGTCTTCACAGCATATTTAGCAAATATAGCACCCTTCATAAGCTATGGCAGGAGTCTTTTCCTATTGTGAAGGACACTGAAATGAAATGTTGGTTCCCCATGTGTTGATTTCCAAGTGCTGCTGGGTGGTTATGAACATGCTTAAGTGCACCCTTTAAAACAGTGGGTAGTTGGGATGTATGAACAAAAGTTTCCACAGCCAGTTTGTTAGTGTCACGTTCATGACTCCACTTACTGATAGCTATATTGCCCGTGTTGGCTTATGACGACATTACACTCAATAGCTAACCTAGAGAACTCACCACCCACTACACGTATTTACCAAAGTTAAGGAGTGTCTTTGTCTGATTCTTCTTGGAGGCTTTCTGCTGAAAGAGAAATTTTTTAATTTGTATTTTCTTTGGTATTTTTATTGATCTTTATTTATTTATTTTTTAATTCCCTCCCTCTCCCACCCACCCCAAATCTAGTGTAATTTGCAATCTTTTAATAATATTTATTTCAAACAAGGATACTTTTAGACTGAACCAAATTTTATTTGGACTTCTTTTTTTTTTTTAGCAGACATGCAGTTTAACTCAATACTCTGGTTGAACTACATTTTGTTTAAATAGTGCCAGAATAGTGCCAAATGTGCCCAAAAAATTGGTGCCAAATAGCCCAAGTGCCAAATTCGGTGCATGGTAACAAACAAAATTTTTGGTTCCAAGAGGTTTCAAAAAATACTAGATTTCCTAAATCAGGCACCTAAAGTATCAAACACATAACACTGGCAATAATCAACTGGAAAGCATCGGGGCTGTGGGCAGACACTATTCCCCATTGGACTATAAAATTTCCAACGAAATACTGCAGTTCACTTCACCCAAGCTACGAGCTCCTGTACGGTCTAAATGTTACTTTATTGTTGTTTTTGTGACACTTCCTCAGATATGCAAAATATGGGAAATTGCAAAATATGGGAATTACATTTTGTAAGAGTATATTTCATATTTCATACATTTTGTACATACACTTAGTATACTTGACATGCACATCATATATCCAGCATATACAGGGAGTGGGTCATGCTTATTTATTTTTAGTTGTGGCAGTTGGACTGGAGGGGGGAGGGGAGGAGGGGTTAGGTGCGCATGCTAAGTGTACCCTATAGTAGCTACACCCATGTGTAGGCTTTGACGGATTATGCTGGCATAATTTTAGGAAAAATAGGTGCTTATGAGAATCAAGAATAATTCTGGAAAAATAGGTAAACTTTCAGGAAAAATAGGCAGACTTTCAGGAAAAAATAAACAAGTGACCTTTTAGATAATACATTAGAGTCACTAGTACATCACAGTAGCAGCTTAGCCACACCTTTCAGGTCTCATTTATTAAAATTGTGACATACTTCGCAAGAGTCAAAATTAAACTAATATTAACTGTTAAAATGTTTTGAACCTTGAATGACTATGCCATTTTTTCTTTTAAAGGTATAACAACTATGTTTGTAAGTGAACAAAATTTTTAAAAAATAGTTAGATTAAAAAGAAGAATAGATGAATATTAGGAGCATAAGAGAAAAGAAAAATAGGAAGAAATTTGAGTGTAATCCATCAAGGCCTACCCAGAGCTTTCTCCAGAGACAATATGTATAGCTTAACTACAAATAGTGTTTTTTTTTTCCTGGAAAAGCTTTAGCTATATGCTTTTCTAGCCAATCTTACCTGGTTTTTGTGCCAAACTTTTGTATAAAATTCTAAGATATCATCTTGGTAGTTTTTGGTTGTGTCTGTATATCTTTTGTGTGGTGAGCTATTGGGAATGAAGTGAAGGAGGAGGTGGGGGGTCCCCCAAATGACGACAAAATTAAAGCTACCTAGACATGAAATAACTTACCAAATCTCCTATTGGGAAAATGAATGTAAGAAGTGGATTTCATCACAAAAACAAAAACAAAAACAAAAACAAACAATAAAGTGGTTAAATCTAGATTTTCAAGACTGCAAGCCACTATGATTAAACTTCTAATGGTCATTTTCAGTGAATTCTGAAAAATGCCTCAAGAGTTAATCCTTCACTACATAAAATTGTACAATCTTTTATTTATGTGTCTGAATGATGTTTCAAATATTCATTGTGCCAATGTGCAATGACATCACTGTAATACAAAAAAAAAATGTTGCCAATAAAGAAGAGTTCATGGCACCAGTTTCTCTGTTGAATTAAGCCCTGTCCACACTACTCACTAAAACAGGTTTCACATACGTCTGGAACAGGTTCCACCAGTCCACACTACACATGGTTTCTTCCCAGCAGGTAGCACCAGGTTATACTTGAAACCTACTGAAGGGTAGGCTTCAGGTGGCTCAGATTTATTTAACATACCTGTGGCTTTATTGCTGATAAGCACTATTAGGAGTTTAGCTACAACAGCTCTCTCCCACCCTCTCTATCCTCCATTTGTGCAATGATACTGCAGAGGGGGAAAAAACAGACAAAGTAGCACACCAGAAAATAAAATATCTTGTTTTTATATGAGGTAGAGGAAAACCAATTAATCAGCCCAGCCTATTATTCAGCCCATGCTGAAAGTGATGTGTAGTGGGTCCAGCACTATGCTTGTGTGGAAAGCAAGAAAACATTAGAAACTGGGTGTTGTTGGAAAAAAGTACAAACCCGGTTGTAGTGTGGACAGAGCTTAAGAGTCTGAATATGACCCACTATTCACCAACCATGCATTATCCATTAAATAATTATCTTTCTAAGCTTTTACTTTCTGTCTAAATTGGATGTGCACAAGTTGGCTTGATTGTTATAAAGTTGTAAGTTTTACTCTGTAATGCACAAAGTATAATTTTTCAATAATTTCAGATGAATGAGAAACAAGTGCCAGAACACCTGTCTGTTGTAGCCTGACCTACATACACTGCCTATAGTTGATCTGAATTTGCTAGAAATTGTTGGTTGTTGCTTCCTTTAGCATTATTGAGTGTGTCTACAAAGGTTTATTACACATTTTATCTAAATGGAAGACAATTAAATTACATTTTACATGGATAAATGAGACAAACAATTTAGGAAATATAGAATAAATGTCTACATGTCTAATAATTCTCAACAATAATGTCTGACACAGTCAACAATAGATCCAATCCATATGGTCTGGTGGTCTGCACTCTTTGGGGCACTCCACTTTTAGTGGGCTCCCCATCAATCTCTGTGTTGGAAAAGGTTGTGTGTAGGGAAAGCTTTGACAGTTGTAAGAATCATGACCCATTGACATCTCCTTGGCCCATGGCCAGATGTAACTGCAATAGGAAGTTAAAAAATAAAGAAAATAATTTGGTCAAAATTTAAATATATAGCAATCTAAGATGAAAATATGATATATGTTTACATGCTCCTTCAGTATTATAGATAACTAGGGGTAAACCCCCCCCCCCCCCCCCTCCCATGGGCAGATTTTCTAATATAGTTACGAAATTATTAAACTTGCTTGTTATTATTATGGGATTTATTATATTATATATTATATATATTTAAGTTTATGTTATAATATTATAATAATGGGATGGGGTATTATTATATAGATTTCAAAGAATAAAAAGAAATGAAAAAAGGATGGCTAAATAGGAAAAATAATGGAGATTGAAGCCCAATCCAGGATGCAAACCTCAGACTTTAAGTTTGGGAGATCTGTGCCTTAATCAATTGGCAATGGTATTTTTAGGGTTTTTTTTTTTTTTTCTTTTGCAGGGTAACTTTTGAATTTTTTTTTCTCACGGAGAATCTTCCAATAAAAAACTCAATCTATGCACTCCCAGTGCTACCCTAAGTAGACTTAAAAAATTTGTTGGTGATTCAAATTTCCGTTTGGGAGGAGTAATATTACTTACAGACAGATAGATTCTTGCAAACTATATAATGTTAGAGATTGTGTGGTTTTCTGGCTAATTATAAAGCACTAATGAATCTTATGAATATATTTTTAGCCCTATATCTCTCAGGCTATAATATTGTACACATGCTTTTGTTAAAAATAAAAAATATATATAAGCCCTGTTGTCTTTACAGTTCCACTTCCTTCTATATTAATTCTGAGTGGCCAAATATTTAGCACACTAACATGAACACAGCTCAAGATTAAATAAGCTCCTGGACGGACCAAGCTAGTCCCTCATATTAGTACTTCATAAAATATGACAATACATTATCAAAAGGGGCAATAAACAGAACTGACCAATAGGATATACCACTTGATTGCTACACAATCCTTCCACCTATAAATGACTAGCTACCACACAATCAAGTTACACAAAATTCAACCACATGGATACAGTCCAGGATAATGGTGAAGTTCATTTTAGGTTGCTTGGATTGTGAGATTTCTTTTGAACAAGTGCTGGCATGTAGTAAATTAGTACATACTTCTTTAAAAATCTTTGGTCTGCTCCCCATGATGCATTTGCTTTCATCCACGGTTCTTTGACGGCTTTATCCCAACTGGTTTTCCAAGCCTCTCTTACACTGTTTTGGTGCAACTTGATGCCCCACAAACCAGCAAGTATAGTAATGTGATGTCCTGGATTATCTCTCATGATGTGAAATGTCTTGTTAGAGTCTAGCCACTCCTTTACTGCATCTGCATGACGCAGTGATAACATGTTGTCCAAATCTCTGGAGACAAGTACATCCACCTATATATTCATTCAAGAAAATCTCATTTCAGATCAAAAAATGAGCATTTAATATATTGTGCTTTCTTTCTTTTACTCTTTTAATGATATATTTGGATACAATATTCATCATTATCATGCTAATAGTATGTGTCCAAATTAGCTACTACTACATCAGTGAAAATCCTTTTCTGAATGCACTCTTAATTCAAATTTAATTACTGGCACCATAAATATACTGGGAAAAACCTGTCCTTCCTTTGGTTTTTCTTAATGTAGTAACAAAATTATCTAAATTGCATATATATATATATATATATGTTGGATGCTCTGTTTAGCTTATGGTGTACATAACATGACTTTTGGAGTGGTTGGATTAAAAAGTAAATTTGTGTTTTGTGGTTGAACAACTAGCTGGTTTCAGTAATTGATGCTTCAATTAATCTATTGCTTGCCAAAATAGTAAATATAGTTGACAGATATTGATTAGGTGAAACATTTGTAAGTGATTTTTTGTGCTTGTTAACTACATTTCATCTCACGGAATCCCATTTGCCAAGTTTTGGATTCTGGGATCCCAATTTTTGAAAATCCGTTTTTGCTAATAAAAACCAAACTTGCTCTGAGATGTGTCTAACTAGAAGAGTGAGTTCAATCTGGTATAATGCTCTTTTGATAAAGTGGATACACACAAACATGCAAACGTACATACATACAAAATGTTTTTAGACTGACACACACAGAGGGACAGGTTTGGTAGGTAAGACCCTGCCCATGTTATTCTCAGAGTAAAGTTGTGTATGTATACCAAGTTTACATCTGTAACTCCAAGGGTTTTTTTGGCCAAAGTACTATTTTTGACTTTGTTTGGCCCGACATAAACATAAACAGGGGTGTAGTCTTATAGACATTCTTAAAACATTCCCCTGGCAACACTAATTCCGAATATACATAGTTCTGGTTCTTAAAAAAAAAAAAATGTTTTAAAATAATTTTCTTGGGTATACTCACCATGAAAATCTATCTCTCGAAATAATTATGAAAATGAATAATTAGATGGTCATCAGATAGAAATCAGATCCAAGTATGATTGCATGCATTAGTGGGTAGCCGGTCATAAGGCTCACTACATGATTCCTTCAGAAGGTTTTCACATAACTAAAAGGAAAGGCCAGAAAGCTATGTCATTACACCTTGGTGAACTGTTCTTACATCAGGGACCTGGGATTCATCCAAATGAGGATTTTAGGTGGTTTAAAACATCCCCACCATGTAGGAGGGGAATTTTTTTTTTTTGTTTCTCAGTATTTTGAAAAAATTTTTTTTGAAAGGCTAGAAGCAACAATCTTTAAGCCACCAGCACTTAAAAGGTGAAGCAGCAGCACTCTTTAGTGAAGCACCAGGCTTCTGGAATTCTTCATACAAAAAGTTTTTATGTGGTTTCAAGGTAGCATTTGGAGCTAATTGTTATCCTAGGTTTAGCTGATGTGGTAAGGATTAGTAATGGAAACCTTTACAAATACTCAAGATGATATATAATATTATAATTTAGGGAGGGTGGTAAGGTTACAATATTAACACCAATTTCCATCATATGCATCAATTAATTCATTCCAACTTTTTAGGTTTGTGTATCTCTTCCTTTTTTTATGGTTTTGAGGGTCTAACTTCCAGTGTTAAGTGTGAGTTGAGGATACACAACAGACAGACAGACAGACAGACAGACAGACAGACAGACAGACAGACAGACAGACAGACAGACAGACAGACAGACAGACAGACAGACAGACAGACAGACAGACAGACAGACAGACAGACAGACAGACAGACAGACAGACAGACAGACAGACAGACAGACAGACAGACAGACAGACAGACAGACAGAAGAGACTATTTCAACTTAATATTGTAAATCTGAAGGAAGTATTAATTATTTGAACATTAACTTTATCTGTTGGTCTAATGCAGGATAGAACCTCCAGTTTGCACCCAAAACATCTGATGCTTCCTTTTTGTGTGTTCCTGGAAGGTTTTGGACATGGCAGAGATCAATATTTGGGTTAGTAGATACCAGCTTGTACAGATTAGGCAAAGCAGTGTCATTGGCATCTATGTCAATATATATCCGCATTACCCAGCCTGGGTATAGTAGGGGCATGATGTCCAGGTTCCCCTTGATTCCAGACAAGTACAAGTTTTGTTTTGTGCTAGGACGGTTAGTACTACTATAGTAGGAGAAGGCCACAATTTTTTGACCACTGCCTCTCCTGTAGGCCTTGTAACTGCATGTTGTTTCATCAAGGAGGACTCGGTTCTTCTGCTTATCTTTGCTGCCAACTAGATTATCTCCCTCCGACAATAGTGTCTTGCTTTCACACCGCCTGTTTGCTTCAACGCATTTGGTGATATATCTCTGTGTACAAGTGACTGCTGTACTGCGCTGCAAAGCGAAAATAGATAAAGCAACCACAAAACTTAAAAGAAAGAAAATGGAGTATTTCTTTCTGACTAAAAGATTTTTGAATTCAGATAGTACGAAGGTGTTATTTTCGATACTTGATTTCTCCATTACAGCACTCGTGTTGGAAAAATAATGAAACTTGGGTGAAATAAACTTCAGAATTTCATGGAAATTTTATAGTTCAATGGTGAATTGTGTGGAATTGTATCTGCGCACAGCCCGGATGCTTTCCAGTTGATTACTGCCAGTATTGCGGGTTAGCACTTTTGGAAACTTCTTGGGACCAAAAATTTTGTTGGTACCTTGCACCGAATTTTCACTTGGGCTAGTTGGCACCAAAAAAATTTTTTGTGGCACCTTTGGCACTTTCCTGGCACTATTTAACCAAAATGTAGTTCAACCAGAGTATTGAGTCAAACTGCATGTAGGGTATTCAAAAAAAAAAAAAAAAAAAAAAAAAAAAAAAAAAAAAAAAAAAATTGTCCACATAAAATTTGGTTCATTCGAAAAGTATCCTTGTTTGAAATAAATATTATTAAAAGATTGCTTGGTACTTAATTTTTGGGCAAAAATGTTGAATTTAGAATATTGGCAGCATTTTAAAAATATTTATGCGAATTTGGCATCTTCCCTCTACATGAATTACTTGCATTCTTACACACAACTTGTTTTGGCAGAGTTTAAATGTTACCTTCTTGTTAATCTTTTTCTTCTTAGGAAACTTCCTCAGGAACACCAGTGCTAAGGTCTCCGATTTGATTCCTGGTCATAGTTGGGGGGTTTTCGCCCTTTTTTTTTTTTTTTTTTTTTTTTTTTTTTTAATACTCACTTTTCTTTTTTCCAACGGAAATTCAGTGAATTTGGAAGTCAATATTTTTAGTCATTATTAAGTGAAGAAGTAAATCATAAGTGAGTGGTTTTTTGATAGGTAATTTCCAGTCTTATTAATATTTTGTTCTTGAGATTTGTATAAACTGAATTGTGAAGGGAAAAGATCTGTTGCAATTTATGGTGGGTTAAACTCTATTTTGACTGGACTAGTAATCTGAGATCTGCCAGGAACTGTCTCATT
Organism: Lycopodina hypogea; assembly: GCA_963969325.1. Taxonomy (NCBI): domain Eukaryota; kingdom Metazoa; phylum Porifera; class Demospongiae; order Poecilosclerida; family Cladorhizidae; genus Lycopodina; species Lycopodina hypogea. Next base: position 11,969,584 of record OZ017790.1, on the reverse strand, counting down.
TTACCTTAGGTATTTCACGCTTAGATACTGAGGTGGGGGTAATCTTAGACCTGGGGAAGAATTACGTCTGCCGAGAAGATTTCTCACTATATTTAGAGGAAATCTCTACCAAAATTGATAGAGAAGGACAAATAAGTCTTACCGGAGAAGTCTAAGTTTTTTCTTGTGCAGGAGGTACATTTATACTACAAGGGAGCAAGTATGTTAAGGTCATAGATAGGTAAAACATCAACAGTTCATTAGTAGAGGCAACACTCTAGCAATATGCATGCATCTAATAAGGGCATTGGTTGCTGCATGTATTATGTAAAGTGTTCAGACAAGAATTTTGCTATTGATTTTATTAATTTACAGAACAGGAGAGACTACTGATTGATTAAATAAATTATTTAAGGAAATTCTCTGATGGTCTAACAGACATAGCTATATTGAATCATCCCCAATGAATAACTAATAAGTGGGGGCATGGGGGGGGGGGGGGGGAGGGGGGGGGGGGGGCTAAGCTGCTAGCATTAAAATTAGTAGAGAGTGAAAATTTAAGACAATGGAATGCTTAAAGATCTTTAATATTAAAATTCTTGGTGGATTTCAACCACATTAATTTTTAAATACCCTGTTATTGTTGAAACTGAAATTGACTGAAGATTCTTGTGAACAATGAAAAATAAGTAAACTGCTGCACTAATTTGCTAAACTGTTTTCTCATATGATAAAGATTATAATAATCATGCCCTACATTTCCAGTAAGTATGGGGACTATGGGTGGCTCTACGGTATGCCTCTGGCCTCCTGTAATAACAGATTGTTTAGTTTGCTTAATGTAACTGTAGGGATTACTGACACCGATCTCATTAATTAAACAAACATGATGCAATTTATAAACACTTCTGTGTAGGTAACATTCACTTTTGGCTACTAAAACAAAATTCAGTGGGTGTTGCCAATATGCAAACTACATCCATAGCCACACTCATGGATAAAATAACTTTTCTTTTTTTTTTTTAATGAAAAAGGGTGGTGTGGCATGTACTTTGACCACAGGGTAAGACAGCAAACTTGTGCCTTTTTGGCTCAGCAGACAGACGGACAAACAAACAAACAGATTGACAGACAGACCGGCCGACCGACCGACCGACCGACCGACCGGCCGACCGACCGACCGACCGACCGACCGACCGACCGACCGACCGACCGACCGACCGACCGACCGACCGACCGACCGACCGACCGACCGACCGACCGACCGACCGACCGACCGACCGACCGACCGACCGACCAACATCTCCTTATATGTATATACATATATTTGTGTACCATATATATTACATCACATTTATCATCTTATACGTCACAATTTTAAAATATTAGCCAATTTTTTATTAATAATCACAGGTCCTCATTCAAGATGGTGATGCAGAGGAAGTCGACATTTTTCATTTGCATAGTTATCTGCATCTTATGTTTATTAATGAGCAAGATTATACACAGGGGAATGGATTGCACCCAAAGTTCGTTCTCTAGCAACCCATCTCTGCTGGTCCACTCTGACACTAATTCACATTCTGGAAATATATCACTCTATGGACCGAAAATGCCTCCTATCAGAATTAATCATCATAACACAAGTTTTAAAGATGTGAATTCTCATCACGAAGAAGTAAAAAAAGTCAAAAATTCCAATAAAGCTGATATTGTCAGTCAATTAGAAGTGCATGATTCATGCAATGATTCCTTGTGTATGAATTTTCTGTCTGTGGAAGATAAAAAAAAGTTTCATTCCTGCCAAAAAAATTATGAAGCATACAAGAAGTCCAAAGTAAAAAGAACATCAAGTATGTCTGAATCTTGCCACTTCAGGGATGGAAAAGGTAATTTAATTATCAGAATGAAAGGGAATGTGGTGGGTAGGATAAAAATAGATTATTTATAGTGGAATTCTTTGCTTTCTACATAAGCATAGACTTTTCCAAAATCACTGGTATCTTAAAATAACGGTTATGTTTACTTTTTTTGAGAATGTAAACAAACTTTCAAACATATAACCAATAATTAATATATATATATGTTAGGGAAAAACTTGCCTTTAAGTTATGTAATTTCTAAATTACTTGTTATATTATGTAAGGATTTTTTATGTGGCTTTTCCCTGCTTTAAGATTGTAGTGGAATGAGCCAGACAATGGTGATGGGTGATCCAGCTTTTACTATAAACCATTAAGATTGGTTTGAAATCTTTGCTGGAATAATTTTAATATTAATAGATGTCTGTGGCTCTTTTAGCAATAGGCACTTTTGGCACACTTTTTTGCTTTGTTTTAACACTGTTCTTCCTGTGAAATCTTTGATAGCCATTCTTTCGGTTGTATAGGAATTTTATTTTGTTGTACAGGAATAGTGGTGGGTAGAGATGGGGGGGGGGGGGGGGGGGAAGTGGGAGTAAAGAATTCTGTACGTTCAGCTGCTCTCCCAAAGTTGCAGTCCTTGCAGCAATAGGATTTCGTGGAACACTTCAAATAAATTTTAATTTCTCTTCGGAATTGTTGGTAGGTTTTTTTCTTGTCAACTTGGTGGGCAATGTTAAAATGCATTAACATCTCTTTGAAAGGGTAGTGTGTGAAAGCCTATGCATTCCATTTGATAAAATTAAAATGGTGGATGTCGAAGAGCTTTTTTTGGGCTTCTTTTAGTTATTCCACTTTATCAATAAGGTGTGGACAAATGGGACATAGCCCAGGTTACTTTCACTTAAACCTGGATATCATATCTGCCATTTTTCAACCAAATCCTTACAGATATTTGGCAGGTTATTGTACATGTGTGTGTGTGTGTGTGTGTGTGTGTGTGTGTGTGTGTGTGTGTGTGTGTGTGTGTGTGTGTGTGTGTGTGTGTGTGTGTGTGTGTGTGTGTGTGTGTGTGTGTGTGTGTGTGTGTGTGTGTGTGTGTGTGTGTGTGTGTGTGTGTGTGTGTGTGTGTGTGTGTGTGTGTGTGTGTGTGTGTGTGTGTGTGTGTGTGTGTGTGTGTGTGTGTGTGTGTGTGTGTGTGTGTGTGTGTGTGTGTGTGTGTGTGTGTGTGTGTGTGTGTGTGTGTGTGTGTGTGTGTGTGTGTGTGTGTGTGTGTGTGTGTGTGTGTGTGTGTGTGTGTGTGTGTGTGTGTGTGTGTGTGTGTGTGTGTGTGTGTGTGTGTGTGTGTGTGTGTGTGTGTGTGTGTGTGTGTGTGTGTGTGTGTGTGTGTGTGTGTGTGTGTGTGTGTGTGTGTGTGTGTGTGTGTGTGTGTGTGTGTGTGTGTGTGTGTGTGTGTGTGTGTGTGTGTGTGTGTGTGCGCGCGCGTGCATGCGTGCGTCCATGCGTGTGTGCGAATGTTCGTGTTTGTGTGTGTGTGTGCGTGTGTGCGTGCATGCGTGCGTGCGAGTGTGTGTGTGTGCGAATGTTTCTGTGTGTGTGTGTGTGCGTGCGTGCGTGCGTGCGTGCGTGCGTGCGTGCGTGCGTGCGTGCGTGCGTGCGTGCGTACGAGTGTGTGTGTGTGCGAATGTTCGTGTGTGTGTGTGCGTGAGTGTTTGTGTGTGTGTGTTCATATATATATATACAAGTGAAAAAAAATTTTTTCTTTGAAATAAAAGTGGGAAGTAGGGATGACGTGTCAATAAAAAGTGCATAAAAAAAAATTCTGTGACAGTGCATGTTACAAATTTCTATACTTCACTGATTCCTCTGACCTTGGAATTCTACACATAGTTTGACAGTCTGTGTTGCAAAATTCCTGTGAACTAAGAGTAATTATTGTACATGAGCTAGCTAGGAGCAAAATGAAGAGGTGGCAGTCTTTCTGCATCACACCTTACACATTACATGAGAATGTGGAATGGTGAAGTAGGGAATTTTGTAACATGCACTGTCACAGAATTCTTGCTTCTGCACTTTTTATTGACATGTCATCCCTACTTCCCACTTTTATTTCAAAGAAATATTTTTTACTTTCACTTGTTTCCTTTAGTTTTGTACACTGCCAGATATATATTTTTAAATGTTGTTCTCGTATTAGTGATAGTAGTAGCAGTAGCAGTAGTAGAAGCTGCTGTTGGTAGTGTTGTAGAGCTTCAGAGATAGAGAGAGACTCACTGTCAGCAGTGTAGAGCTTCAGAGAGGCTCGCTGCCAATGCAGAAAGAAGTAACAGTTAGCTAGCTATAATGATGCTATGTCTAGCTGTTACAAATTTAGCTAAAGAATTTGACTTACATTCAAGATTTGGGGAGACTCGCTGTTAGCATAGAGTTTCTTGATCTGAATGTTAGTACTACACCCCTTTTAAAATTTTATTTAAATTGTTCACATAGATAAATTGGTGGTCAAAATGGCGGCTTCAACTTAACACTGCAGCTTTTACACAAGGATATACTTCGGTAGTTTGTTAGCATGGCAAAGCAAATAAAGAGATTGTGGACCTAGTCAAAAGAAATAGTAAGCTTTTAGCATAAATATTGCATGATTACTATAACCAGCTGGGCTCTAGCCCTGGAACTTAAGAATAATTTTAATATAAAATATGAAAAATATTTGGTGATTTTGATGAGTCTCCACTAGCTACCTTAGCGATTGATTTGGAGGGCAGACACTATCTTGGTAGTTTGTGTTGCAGTTTATATGGACTGCAGGTGAGTTTTGTAGTCTAGGTTTGAGCCATAGCAGAGAAAGTGAAGCTTTTATTTTGTATTAGTCTCTGAGGCTGCCATTTTTTTTTTTTTTTTCTGTGATCATCCCTACTTAGAGAGTACTACTGTACTCTCTGATATATGTATATGTATGTATATATGTGTGTGTGTGTGTATATAACTAGCTCTAATAGTATAAAATTTGATTGGATAAAATGTAAATCTGTATTTTGTGGTTAAACACCAGCTGGCTTTAAAAATTGATGCTTCCATTAATCAATTGCTTCCCAATATACTTGGTATATATCTGATTATGTGGTTAAATTAAGGCCAACTTTATTGAAAGATTGTCCCTGGGATTCTTTTATTGCCATTGGAACACATGCAAAGACTGGGAATTGAAGTCACTGAAATTGAAAAGGGTGAGCATTATAGGGATCTTTGGAATGAATTCTTCGTGTGTGTAGCTTGTGTGGTCTGATGAGATTCTCGCATGAATTACATTAGAATATAATCTGGTGTAGACACACTTCACTTCTTTGCATGTGCTTGGCAGCCGATGGATAGAAGTGTTATACCTAGGATCTTTTTTTCCCCTCTTTTTTTTTTTATCTTCTATTCCTTTCTTTTTCACCCCTTTTTATTTCCTCCCATCTTTCCTTCCTCCTCTCCCCCTCCCCCTGCACCCCCACCTATTTATTCGTTTGTAATATAATCAAGCTGTATGGTCATATAAACAATAACTTTGAAGTGCAGAGTTTTATTAAATTATTCCATATTCCATATATATATATATATAATATATATATGCAAGTTGTGAATGTGAAGTTTGATATATTGTCTGTGCCTCTGGTAGTTGTTTTCATAGTTGGTTTAATTGATGGTATCACTCAATTAGTACATGTCAATTAGCTATGTACAAACAAATATAAATTTGTGATGCAGGTCAAAGACTTGTGGGACTCGTCAGTTTCCCTGGTTCAGGCAACACTTGGGTGAGAGGCTTGCTGCAGAGAGTCACAGGAATTTGTACAGGTATAGAGCTGTACTATTTTGAGGAACTGCACTCAATCTCAGCAACAACAACAAAAGGGATACTTCAGTTTTCTTTGCTTGAATCAAAATGATGCTTTCCTTATTCCCAATATTTTTGGGGGATGCAAACAACCTTAGATCTATTTGTGGTAACTACTTGCTTATCCATTTCAAAAATATGTCTGAAAAAATTTTTTTGCAAGAAAAGCAAACTAATATTAGTCTTGTTACTCTCTTCACTAAAAATTTGTTGCCAGTTTGATGGCATGTTTGTGGAAGCGTTGACTCTTCTCCTGATACTTTCCACTTTTGTGTACTATGTGGACGAGCATGTTGTTCCATTCATAGCACTTTTGCATGTCAGCTTAGAAAGCTTACAAAAACCTGCACATACTTTTTTGACATAGTGAGCAAATTGTGAGAAAGTGTTAATTGAAAGTACAAAAACAGTTATAACTTTTGTCAGAATGAGATAGAGCATGGTTCTGAGTTTAATTTGGTCTTTAGATTAAAAGCTTTCATTTGACATTCATATCAAGCATGTTAGAGAAAAGTATTTAATTTAAGGGGAAATTTTCAATAATATAACATGCAGAGGTCACCAAAGGTTGAATTTTAAATATCTCCACTTCTGAAAATATTCTAGAGCGTATTATATAATCCCTCAATTTTCATACTTGCATGTAATAACGAACTATTATTTCATGTTTCTGCTTTTCAAATAGAGGTTACATCTGGAAAGACATTTCCCATGAACATTTAATTATCACACTTTAAGGATCTCATCAAAAGTTCATAATGAAAACCAGGAACAAATCCAGTAAGATTAAAAATATGATTTTGATCCAATGGAGAAGTTATAGTCCAGCCTATCAGATGTAGAGAAAATGGAATCTTGAAAACATAACATTTTCTAAAAAAATTTATTATTCATAGTATATAAAGTATGTATATTATCTGTAAACTGGTTGTGAGATTTTACGCAACAACTTATACATTGAAATGTTATGAATATTGATTTACATAATCTATTGATTTTATTGTAGGAAGTCCATTTTGTGATTCAAGTTTGATTGATGGAGGAATGCACGGAGAAAGTGTGGAGTCAGCTTCTGTGTCGGTTATTAAGTCTCACGTGAACACACCTCTCTGGACCACTAAACTAAACACAATTGAGGGTAGAGGATCCACAGTGAGTTTATATATATATATATTTATAGCCATATTAATCTGTAAACAAATTAATCATATCATATAGTAGTGACAACAAAATTGGCAATTACAATGTAGTACATTTAAACATTGATTGGTGCCAACTGTAAGCATCTTCCATGTATGTCTAGTGTGGAAACATTCTCTCTGTAAAATATAGTGAAAAGTGATAGCAGCTATAATTTTCAATCCATAACAGAGTCCATAAATTTCAATACATATTACTGCATCCACTCCAGGGGAAATAAAATAAAAGCTGTGGGAATGCTTGACCACTATCCAAATAATAAATCCTTAATCCTAATAATATATCACCAATGTCTGTCTGTCTGTCTGCCTGCCTGCCTGCCTGTGTGTCCATGAACTGTTACTACAAACTTGGACAAATTTAGATGCAACTTAATATGAATGCTCCCAAACCTTAGCGCAGTTATATAACTAGCCAAATTCCCTGTAACTAATCCTTCTTAAATTTATAGTGGCTACATCACCAATATTTTGTGAAGGCTATAGCACCATGTGTCCCAGTGATCGATGATGCAGTTGATGAATAGTAGATGAGGATAAAAGAAAAAGAACATGGAATCACTGAGTCTGTACGATTAGTCTATGTCTAGAGCATGCATAAGTGTGCAGGGGTATGTGATGCTATCATGATCTGACCAGTTTAATCACTGAAGTAATGAAAGGCATCCAAAATTTGGGATCAGTCATCTTAAGAGAGATTTCAAAGATCTGACCACATCACCAATTGGATTACACTTTACAACCCATTTAATGTCAATCAGCATAGGTTGTATTCTTCATACTCTTGTTTGACAGTGTCTAAGGATGACGGAATCGACTACAATGGATAGTAGTAAACAACGAAATGGACCAGTACAGATTATTTCAATCACAGAAACAGACCATACAAAATTATTTCTAACACTGAAACGGACAGCAATGGAGTATTTCTAAAACTGTAAAGGACCAAAAAAGAGTAAGTGCCCTAGTCCAAAACTGACCTAAATAGGCTCTATCAGACAGGAATAGAATATTTCAAGCACCAAAACAGACTAAAATGGAGTATTTTAATCACTCAATTGCTGTACTGAACACCAAAATGGACATAATCTGACTGAAACAAATTAAAACAGACCAAAAATGGACTGTACTCAATACCGTAATTAAATGTACTAGCATGCAATTGCAGCCTTTAGCCGAACTGTTTTCGTTTGTGTGTTTAATGTCATTTCTTTGATAGGAAAAAATTCTGCAATTCTGATTTTAATTATGTAAAAACCAATGCCCACCCTCCCCATGTGCTTATGCCAAATTTCATCCTGATTGGAGAAGTTATTTTCTAAATACCAGTGGAAATGCACAAATAGAAAAGGAGAGCCAAATTATAGCAATCAAAAAAACCTTATTAATGTAATAAAGTGATAACCATCTCACACTTGCCCCAAGTCTTCATGCAAAAGTTCAACTCAATCTGCCCAGTTGTTATCTAAATCCCAGTGATCATGAATGATTATAAAAAAAAAATAGATTAATAGTATAAAATACAGAGAAATAGAGAGATACAGACAAAACTATAGCAATTTAAAATTTAATAATGTAATAAACATGCAAAAAATTCATCCAAATTGGCCAAGCGATTCAATTCATCTCATGGTTTGGCGCAAATAAATAGATAGACAAATATACCAATTCAAAATTTAATTACATAATAACCATCCCACACCCTCCCACACCCTCCCACAGTCCTCATGACAAATTTCATCCGAATAAGCCCAGCGGTTCTCTAAATCCCAATGTTTATGCAAAATAGAAAAATAATAGATAGATAGACATAAATATAGCAATTCAATATTTAATTGTGTAATAACCATCCCAAACAAAAATACAGCAATTCAACATTTAATCATGTAATAGCCATCCCACACATACCCCAAGTGCTTATGCCAAATTTCATGCCAATTGGCCAATCGGTTCTCTCACAATGGTTATGCACTAACAGAAAATGTAGACAGACTAAAAATAAAACAATTCAAAATTTAAATACAGATTAACCATTTCACACCCACCCAAAGGGCTCATGCCAAATTTCATCCCAATTAGTCTAGCAGGCAGGCAGGCAGGCAGGCAGGCAGGCAGGCAGGCAGGCAGGCAGGCAGGTAGGCAGGCAGGCAGGCAGGCAGGCAGGCAGGCAGGCAGGCAGGCAGGCAGGCAGGCAGGCAGGCAGGCAGGCAGGCAGGCAGGCAGGCAGGCAGGCAGGCAGGCAGGCAGGCAGGCAGGCAGACTAAGCTTTTATATATATATAGTAGCAGAGAGTGTCCAAATGGTGACTATCTTTTGCAAAAAAAGTGGAGGAGTTTATTTATAGATTTGTTTGGGCTGAGTTCATGACTATGCTGGGTCTAGCCCCATTGGACCTCTTTGGTAATGTCTATTGCAGTGGAAAAGTGAAGGTTATAGAAAAGAAGCCTTCCTTCTTGAAATAAAATTTCAGTTGGCCAAGCAATTGTAAAACACATAATAAAGAAAAAGAGAAAGCTAGTGAAAAATCTGTAAATCTAAATGATATTTGTTTAAAACTATCCCCCACAGACTCCAATTGTGCATGCCAAATTTTATTCCAATCTTCCTGTGGTTATACACAAATAGAAAAATAGATAGATAGGTAAAATACTGTGTTTGCACATTTTATTATGTAAGAACCACTCCCAACTACTTTAACAACTCATAGTAAATTTTATTCCAATCGGACCTCGTGGTCTTTAAATCCCAGTGGTTATGCATAAATAGAAATAGGTAGATTGATAGGCAGAAATCCTGCAAATCCGACTTTAATAATGTAAAAAAGAAACAACATCCTTCCCATGTGCTCATGCCAAATTTTATCCCAATCAGCCAAGCAGTTTATAAATCCCAGCAGTTATGCACAAATAGAAAATAGAAAAACACACAGATATAATAAAATAATATGGGAATTCAAAATGTAATTATGTAATAATTACATTTTGCTCATGCCAAATTTCATCCTAATCAGCCCATCGGTTCTCTCAATCCAAGTGGTTGTGTGTGTATGTGTGCTTACATGTGTGTGCATGTGCATGCATGCTAGCATGCATGTATATGTGCATGTGTGTACATGCAAGTGTGTGCATGCGTGTGTGTGCATGTGTGTGCATGTGTGCATGTGCTTGTGCATGTGTGTATATGTATATTTGTATGTGTGTATTTGTATGTGTATATATGTATGTGTATATATGTATGTGTATATATGTATGTGTGCATATTTATGTGCACATATGTGTGTGCGTGTATGCAATTGGTCATGTGTGCATGCATATATATGTGTGCGTGTATGCATGCATGAATGTGTGCATGTGTGTTTGCATGCATGTGTGCATGCATGCATTGTATGTTTATGAAAATCACTTATTTCTGTTTACATAGTTCCACTTTGATTCTGTAATCCTTTTGGTCAGAAGCCCATTCAATGCAATGGTGGCAGAAAGAAATCGTGTCCTCACTATCTCTACTAAAATGCAAGTGCCTGGCAATATACACACTGGTACTTTCAATGAAACATATTTCATGAATGACTCCAATTGGAAACTACTTATTAATAATGACATTAATAAATGGAGGAAGTATTTTAACTGGATGATAGGTATCCCTGAAGGACATACCATTCTCCTTATTCGCTATGAAGATCTGAAAACAAATGTAATTAATGAAATGAGAAAAATTCTTGATTTTCTTCATTTCAAGACAACAGGTACTCACATGATGACTTACGCATGTACCTTTATCATATGCTCACCCTCTTTTCCCCCTAATCTATATTTAGTGTATAGTTTAGCCGTCTGAATGCAGCATCAAGTATAATTGAGTGTTTTTTTTAATTCCGAGGGTAAATGAGAATTGTATCTCAATGATTATTTGCAAATTTAGTGCATCCTTGCAGTTATGCTATACAGCAAGCAAACACTAAAGTGCATCCTTGCAGTTATGCTATACAGCAAGCAAACACTAAATTTAAAATGACCAATAAGATACAAGTAATTTTTATTGTTTTAGTTTAATCATTTTATATAGTTTAGCTTTCTACAACTATAATAATAATGACAGCTCTTTCGTAATTCTGTAGAAATGTACCATAATATTTTCTATAACATTTCCCACCCCACCCCTCCTTCTGTTATGTCTGTAGATCAACAGGTGAAGGAAAGATTAGTTTCTGGAGTTGACACATTCCTGAGGCAAAAAAAAAAAGAATTTCAACATTACACTCCAGAGGATGCAATGATGATGAATGAGGGTATTCATTCTGTAGAAGAACTACTGAAGGAAAAGCTAGGCAAAACTTATGGCGTAGAGGAGTACCTTAGAAAAAATTGATAATGCAATATATAATTGTAACTTGAACTAGTAAATGTGCCTAACTTTCTCAGGGGACTAAAAGTTAAAATATAATCATATTTTTAAATAATTCTTTGATGTAAACATTTATCGATGCATGAACATAATTTTGGTACTGATCTTCTAAATCATTCAGGTATATATCTATGTACTTAAAAAGGGAAATGTTTATCTGCCTGCCTGCTTGCCTGCCTGTCTCTTTGTCAGTCTCTCTGTCTCTATGTTTGTACGACTATTCTGGCCAAACCTATGTTGGATTTCTCTGAAACTTGGCATAATAGGTTTAACCCAACTTAAAGCATGGGATAAAAAAAAATCTGGAAAAGGTTACCATGGTTAATAAAAATAAGGCCAGAAATGGTACTTTGGCCAGACAAACCCTTGGAGCTAAAAACCTACAACTTGGAATGCATACACAACTTTACTCTGGGAGTAACATGGGCTGGATCCTACCAGGCCACTCCACTTACTCGTGTCATAAGACTAAAAATGGACTGTGGGAGTTAGACCTATAAACCCTATATATTTGAATCAATATAATCTAGGGAATGTTTTAAGTAAATGTGTATGACCACACATTTTTGTGACCATGTCAGCCCCCAAAAAGCCAAAATAGTACCTTTGCCAGACAAACCCTTGGAATGACTGACCTAAAGCTTGGTATGCATACACAATTTGACTTCGGAAGTAACATGGGCAGGGTTCAACTTGATTACACTTCTTCCATTGGTCTGTAAGGCAAGAAGTGCCAAAAATAGAACTTTTGAATAAAGTTGGGATCAAAGAATTTAGACATAAGAAAGCCATCTGATATGTATTATGGTTCTAGTGTGTATGTATGTATGTATGTATGTATGTATGTATGTATGTATGTATGTATGTATGTATGTATGTATGTATGTATGTATGTATGTATGTATGTATGTATGTATGTATGTATGTGTGTGTGTATGTGTGTATGTATGTATGTATGTATGTATGTATGTATGTATGTATGTGTATGTATTGTTTAGGCATGATGGTTAAACCATTGAACAGAACTGGCCAAAATTTGGCATACAATCTCCAAGAATGTGGGTGAGCATTAATAAATGCACGTAGGTATGTTAATGGGCGTAGTGTTGTGATAACTACACCTATAGGAAGTTGCTTTGGCTTTCCAACGTTAATCAAATGAGTGATCATGCCAAAATTTGGCATGTTCTCTCCAAGTACCTGGGTAAGCATTATTAACCACATATGGGTTTCATTTGGTCATAACCACACCTACTGGAAGTGGTTTAGGCTATTAAAAGTTAATCAAAGAATCAACTAGACTGAAATTTGGGATGTGGATTCCAAGTAACATGGTCAATAAATCAATCGTTTATGAAGATCTCCTTTCCTCTTGGAGTCCAAACCATCCAGGCTAGATATTGGGACATGAGATCAGGAGCCATTTGATGATGTTGTCACCCAGGACTTGCAGACCATGAATGACACTTGGTGACGAGTATTGGCATCTTTGCATACTATGGTCTGCAGTTTGATCTTCCACACCACTCTCACAGATCGCTGAAGAAGCCATTCTCCATTTATGTATAGTGAGCATTATTAACCACATGTGGGTGTGTCAATGGGTGTTATTTGGATATTTCCACACCTATAGGAAGTCACTATGCTTCCCAAAAACTAATTAATGGACCAACCTTGCTAAAATTTGGAATATACACTCCAAGTATCAGGGTGAGTGTTACTAGCCATCTTTAGTTGTAAAAATTGGCGTGGTTTTGTCATAACCACACCCACAGGAAGTCATTTTGGCAATAAAAAGCATTTTAATGGACCGACCAGGCTGAAATTTGGCATATAGTCTCCAAGTTACTGGTTAACCATTATTAACCACATATGAGTGTGTCAATGGGTGTGGTTTGGCCTTAAACGAATGTACAGGAAGTTGTTTTGGCTGCCAAAAGCTAATTAAAGTACCAACCAGGACGAGATTTGAGTGGCTTCTATAATATTTTTTGTTGATATTGACCAGGCAACGCTGTGTATATGCTATTAGTATATTCATATGCAAGTAATAAAAAAAATATATAAATAAATGAGAAAAAAAAAAAAAAAAGATTTAGGGTTTCCCTAAAAAGTACGGCAAAATAAAAAGGTCTACCCAAGAAATAGTGCAAAAGGCATGAACACTCAATTATTATGTCCTAATTATACATCCCTAAATCAATGCCTCCAAGCATTACGTGTTAGTTTTGTACAATTATTATATGTGATGAGGGAGTCACCTATTTCCTTTCCATACTTTTTTTAAGTATCCTTTTGGGAGGGGTGGGGGGAGGGGTTCAGGGAATTTTTTGAAGAAAATATTAATTCTGTTATTTACCAATGATAATAGCATTTTTTACACTATATGAAATAGGATTTGGAGACAGTGATTTAGAGATGTAGAAATAGGCACATAATATTTCAGTGTTCATGCCTAGTTTCAATACTTCTTGGGTAGATCTTTCTTGTTTCTGTACTTTTTGGGGTACCCTAAATCCTTTATTTCCCCATTTATTTTTAAATGATTTTATTACTAGTTTTTGTGTCTTTTTTCGAGGTGTCCCTTTTCTTTTCTTTTATTTGGGGGGGTGGGGGTGTAGAGGAGGTGGGGTTCATTTGCAATATTGTGAAAAAAAATATTCATACTATTATTTACTCATGATAATAGCTCCTTTTTTAAGATTACATCTTCTTCTTTCATATGCAATATCTTCAGACTAGATGTCAAAACATAATTTGAGCAGCTACTTCTTCGTCGATTCGTCCAACTCTACCAGACCACATAGTCCATGAGGAGGCTGGTACATGGGACAAGTGCACAAGATGTGGTCTGGAGTTTGCTCCTCCATGCCACACTCACAGGTTGCATTTGGCAATTGTCCCCAATTGTGCATGGATATGTTTAATTTTCCCACCCTTGTGTGCTAGCGATTAAGGTGTGTCCATGCCAACCTGGGTATATCCTGACCAGCGGGTTTTTTTTGAGGGGTGGGGAAGTGGAGGTGCAGTGGAGTGGTCATTGACTCCCACTCACTTCTTTACTTTTCTGTCATCCATTGAGTTGCACTGAGTTGGTCCTCCTTTGTGGTTTTCTTGAGAAGGTTTAGTGCAGCTGGCACAAATGGATGTCTAGACTTCAGCCGTTGATGTCCTGGGGAGAACTCTGAGATCAGTGGATGTAATAGATGTTTTGGTTGATTCAGAGCCCTTTGACTGAGTGAGATGGTTGCTCCAGTGCAGCATAGATCAGCAGGTTGAATGCCTTACAGGGAAAATCTGTTGGTGTGGGTCGCACGCATCCAGTCACTATGTGCATGGCATCATTAAGGCACTTGTCTATCAGGTGAGTATATATACTCCTGCACAACGTGGGGGCACAGTACTCAGCTGGAGGATAGACTAAGGCTAGGGCTGTGATATGTAGGGTTTGCCCCTTAGTACCCCAACCAGTACCACAAAGTGCCTCAAGAGTGTGATGTGTGATGTGTGATGTCAATTTCATGCACAAGTTTTCCAAATGTCGGCGAACGTGAATGTCCTGTCCAGCTTCACACCAAAGTAGGTTGGAATCTCTTGGTGTGCTAAACAGGAGCCATTAATCTTGATATTCAGCTCACATTTTCTTCTTTGTTGTTGAGATGGAATGTGGCTGATATCGGTTTTTTTAACTGAGCTTCAACCTCCACTTTCTGGGGATGTCCTGGTTCAAAACCTCGGCTTCTTGCCAGCAGCACGCTGTGTGCATTATCACCAGGTCATCGACATAAGCATACTTTCTGGCTGTGGTACTAGGGAGGTCATGCATATCGATGTTAAATAATAGCGGAGCCTGGACAAACCCCTGTGGGACACTGTTTTTCAGGCATAGTAACCTACTTTGCTTGCTGTCAGTCTTGAGAACAAAACTACGGTTTAGGACAAACTCCAAAATCATTTGGACCATGTGCTTGTCTGGTAGAAGGCGCAACAGTTTGCAGGTGAGGCTACAGTGCCACACAGTGTCATAAGCAGCTGTAACGTCGACAAGTATAGCACCATCCTTCTTTTTAGCCTCAAAGCTATCCTTGAGGTGTTGGGTCAACAGGATAACTTGGTCCACTGTTGACCTAGCACGATGAACACTGGCCAGTTCAATAGGTAGTTGAGAGTCTATGACCGGCTCTATGCATGAGTGAATTAGACACTCAAGGATCTTGAGCGGAACACAAAGTAAAGAGATGGGATGGTAACTTTTAGCATCATTCAAGGGCTTGTTAGGCTTGGGTGTTGCTATGACTATGGCTTTCCACCAGATCTTGGGGATTCGGAGGTGACACAAGCAGGAAGAGAGGAAATTTCAGAGCCAGGCTTGCAGCTTGTCACTGGCATGAATTATTGGCTCTGGGGATATGTTATCTGGCCCTGGAGCTTTGCTGACTTTGAGTTGTTGGATGGCTGAATATAATTCTCGGTTTTGAAATCTCCTGAGAGATCAAGGTCTACGCTTTGGGCCCTTCATAAGTCTGAAACCTCCTTGACCACAAGCCTGGTGAACTTATGGTCCTCGTTCTTGAATATCCCAGTATTTACAAGTTGAGAGGCGATGGAGTTTGCTGAAATGGGGCATTTATGAGGTGCAGACCCATTGGTCAGTTGATTAAATGTCTTCCATTCTTTGCAGCTATAGTGCATGAAGACAATGTTATCTACAGCCAGACAAAGTAATTTCTCTGTTGGAAGGCATGGTAAAGGCTATTGCACTCTTCATTCCAGCACGGAATATAGGTCTTGCGATATCTGTGTGGGATAGTCTTCTTAGCATGGGATGGTCTTTTTAGCCTCTGAGATGAGCAATTTACAAAAAGTCTGGTAGGTCCTTAACAGCTTCTTTTGTAATCAGACAGTACTCTTCCTAGTTAGCCTTACAGAAGTTCCCATGCCATACAGGCTTGCTTGGAGTTGGTTGGATGAGCTGCCACATGAGAATCAGCTATGGTCGGTGTTGGAACTTGCAGTTGCCTTCACATAGCCCCCCTGTTACGGACATACTATGAAGATGTCTAACAAACACTGCAAATGCAAAATTCAAAACTTGGACACTAGATGAAACAGAGTTTGGAATCAGTGATCTAGGGATGTATAATTAAGCATATATAATAATTGATCACAGGTTTTCAATAATGATTTCAAGAATCAGAAGTTAGGCATGCATTTGTGAGATAGAACTACACATGGCTTCCATAACAGAGGATGTCATAGTCTCATGTGATGTACCTTCATTTAGTCTCATTAGCTCATGTTGACTACCTCATTGTGGTGAGCCCTGTAAAACTGACACATAGTCAGGCAAAGTCAATTAATAGAGAAGAAATTCTCATACTCATATTATTATTATTTAGTCTCACTTAGCCAGACCCTCTACCTACAGTTACTAGATTTTTTTAGCCAGTTTCTAAAATTTGTAACAAAATCTGATTGGTCAGATTTGTAAAATGTCACTTATTGCACTGTCATATAGTTAGTAATGACTCAATTTTAATGGCAATCCACCACAGGTTTCAATGCTTGAAAGTTGAATGGTTCACCAACTCTGCATTAAATATCAACTTCTGTATTTGTGGCATTGTGTTACTCAACGTGTTTCACTGCAAGATCAAGTTGTATTTGCAGGCTTCTAGGTCTCTAGGTCTCTGAATTTGATCATCCATTAGTACCATAAATAGAATGCCTCATTTTTGGCACAGGAAGAAATATTTTCATGCAATCCTATTTTTTGTTGTTGCTAAAAACCATCCACTGCGCAGAATATGGCTACAATAATGAGCAGGTTATAACTTTATAGTGATTAGTAGGAGAGTGGTATGTTCCACTGTAACCCAGCCAATGTCCAAGAGTTGTCCAAATACCACTTCTGGCACTTATAGCCTCACAAACCTAGAGGAAGAGGTTCAAATAGGAATAACCACACTGAGTAGGGAGTATCCAATCAAATGTAATTCAAGCCTCTTCAAACAGAATTATTATTGAAACACGCACATGCACACATGCATGAATGCACTCACACACACACTCACACACACACTCACACACACAACACACACACCTCCCCCCCCCCCCCCCCCCGCCCCCCCTGATCACACACACATAAACAGAGAGAGAAAAAGAGAAACCAATAAATCACTACATTTCACAGCCACATTAATTTGATTTCTTTAGTCACTTCATATATTAGTGATATTGCTGAGGTAAAAGTCCTGCACACAGGTTGAGCATGTTTACATTTGTACTATAAATCTTTCATCCTTAGCAGACTGGTGTCCTTGGATTAATCTGTCAATATTGCAGATGATTAGACATCTACACAAAAAATAACTAGCTGTGATGTTCAAATCTAAAGCAAAATGTCTATCAGCACAGAGTCAAGTGGGACAAACTCAGACTGTACCTTTGCGAGGCAGAATCTAACCACCATAAGCATGCATGTTGAATATCATGCATGTTGAAAGGGGTGTTGATATTAGACTGAGGATAATCTGAGACTGCGACACCAGAGTGCACACATTACTTTCTGCACCCCAGTGAAGTTTATTACCCACCTCTTTTATATATCTGCATACACTGGGTTGCATATATCCTACTTAAGTGAGCAAAACAGGTAGCCATATTTACAAGGGGTTCCCATGTATACAAAGGGTACACATATTTCAGAAGATTTTAGCAACTTGGGGACCAACATTTTTGGGGGCCCCTTCTTCTTCTTCTTTCATATGCTTTATATGACCAACTCAGTGTCATTGAGCCATATCTCTGGGCCTGCATTAAAGAGCTCTGCTTCCCCACCAAGTGGGCTGTAGAGGGCACAGTTGTTGATGACATGGTAGGCAGTCTGCTCAGGTTCACCACACTCACATGCTGAGCTGTCACAGAGGTCCCACTTCTTCATAGAAGACTTGAAGCATCCAACTCTGCATCAAAGTCTGTTGAGTGCAGTCCAGTGCTGGTGAGGTAAATCATCGCCCTTGACTCCACCTCCCAGGTCCCAGATATAGCGGTGTAGTCGTGTAGGCCTGAACATCTGCCAAGTGTCTCTCCAAGATGCTGCAAGCCAGGCACAGTTCAGAAGATGATCGGGAGTAAAGCTAATGAGCCCCTGTGCTGCCAGGTTGTAAGGCTGTCTGGACTTGAGCTTGGATCACGGGACTTCTGCAGTGGTGACGTTGTGAAATATATGCTGTTTGTCTGACACTGCTTTCCTAGCTAACGCAAGGGTGGCTGCTTGTCATCTGAGTTTCAGAGGTACGATCCCAGCAAGGACAGGTAGCAGGAACACTGGAGTCATCTTGAGACATCCCGATATTATTCATAAAGTACTGTCAATTACCACATCTACCTTCTTGGCATGAGGACTTCTGCACTAGACCGGGGCGCAGTACTCAGCGGTGGAGAAGACCAGAGCTTGTGTGGAAATTCTAAGCATCTTGGTGGAGGCTCCCCAAGTCGTGCCAGCTAGGTGGTGGATGAATGCTACTCTTTGTTACTTTCGACTTAATAGCTTCCAAGTGTTGCTTGAAGGACAGCATTCTGTCAAACTTGACTCCGAGGTAAGTTGGGGCAGCATGGAAGGAGAGGCGTTTGTTATTCACTAGAATGTAAGTTCTCATGTGGCATCTCAGCTGTTGAGATGGAATGCCGCTGCCTTTGTTTTCCCAATGCTGAGTTGGAGTCTCCACTGCTGGAGGTACACTGCCAGGATGCCCATGTCTCAGTTTAGACTGTCTCCCATATCTTCCCAAGAGGGGAGACACATTTAGTATGGTTCCTTTAGCTGCACCTAACACGATCATGCAGTAGGATGCATAAGTAGCGTCTTAATCCTTGGAATCTGGGCTAGGCAGATGTGTTGATCTTTGTTCGGTCTCTGCTGTGAATGATGTCCAATCTGCTTTCCAGAAGTTCCATCTCTTGACAGGTCTACCAGGTACTGGATGCACAAAAGATGGTAACTTTATGACTGATGGTTGGTGGTGAGATCATGGAAACCTGTCTATGACACGTCTATCAGGCATCGGATCATTATTGCGGCAAATGGAGAATACTAGGTCCAGATTTGTGTGGGTATTCCAGCCTGCTGAGAAGAAACTCGGAGGTTCTTTTGGGTCAAAAAGCAGCACAGCTTCTGAGTTTAATACCCACTTGACTAATTTCTCCCATTTTTGTGTTGTGTGGTTGTAACCCCAATCTGTATATTGGCAGTCGAAGTCTCCTGCATAGATAGCTGGTGCAGCAAATGAGGGAACGAAGTCGTAGACAGTGCTAATGGTATCGGCTTGTAAATATTGTTAACAGTTGTGTCTTGGACCCTTGTGATTAGCCACTCGATGTTAGAATCAGTTTTGGATTTTACAATGACTGACCACTCCATATCTCTATGGATGAAGGAAGCGAGGCCATGTTGTTGGCTATGAGTGGAGCCTGCTAGTACGTACCCTTGTAGCTTCAGGTGGTCGTCGGCTGTGCAGTGTGTTTCTTGTAGCAGGACAACAGCTGCCTTGTTGGAATCGGCAAGCTGTCGAATGATGTCAAGTTTGGCAGTGGTGAGCCCTTTGACATTGAGTTGGATAACAAACATTCCTTGGCTTTAGACAGCCTGGATGGCCACCTGTCCTGAGAAAGACACATGTGTATGCCTTGGTCTGTCGGGTGTGTAGCTTGTTGACGACATTAGTTTCGCTGGTTGAAAATCACTTACCTACAGAGGAGGCCACATGAAGGCTGTTGTTTTTCTTCCCCTTTGGGGGTCCCGATATTTAGGAGGGGGACATATATTTTTTGGAGATATTTACTTGGCACTTATATGTATGGTAAGGCCAGTATGAATTGTTTAGTTCTTGTACCCTACCACCCACTTCAGGGGTGTAGCCAGGATTTTCAGAAAGGGAATCTTGGTGAATATCCCCACTTGGAGCAATCATCCCTTTATCTGTTACTTATTACAAAGTATATGTAGATCTGTTGTACATCTGTTGTAGATTTGTTGTAGATCTGTTGTATATCTGTTGTAGATCTATTATTTCTCTGGGAAAAAGTTATATCAGCATAGCTCATGTCATTATCTTATTCTCAGTATAAATAGAGAGAATTACTGTTAACACATATTGTTATGCTAAATTTGATAAGTAATTTCTTTAGTTCTTCATTTCTATGTAACTTTACTTTACCCAGGCACTTCCTCCCCAATAGTTCACCATACAAAACATATAGCAACCAACACACAACCCAAAACTAGCAAGACCACCAGGTAAGATTTTCTGCAAAAGCAGATAGCTAAGAACTTCTCCAGAAAAAACAACTTACCATTTGTACTATAAGTTAGTTATACATATTGCATAACAAAAAAAAACAACAACAAAAAAAAAAAACAACCAGAAACAAAACAAAACAAAACAAAACAATACAAAACAAAACAAAACAATACAAAACAAAACAAAAGGACACGAAAGGAAACGAAACAAAACGAAATGAAACAAAACAAAACAAAACAAAACAAAACAAAACAAAACAAAACAAAACAGAACAAAACAAAACAAAACAAAACAAAACACAACACAACACAGAACAAAATAAAACAAAAAAACAAAATAAAAACAAAAACAAGCACAACACAACACAGAACAAAACAAAACAAAATAAAACAAAACAAACAAAACAAACAAAACAAAAACAAACAAAACAAAACAAAGCAAAGCAAAGCAAAGCATAGCAAAGCAAAGCAACGAAAGCAAAACAAAACAAAATTCAAAACAAAACAAAACAAAACAAAACAAAACAAAACAAAACAAAACAAAACAAAAAACAAAACAAAAAAAAAAGAAAAAAACCAATAAAAATTGCTCTTTCAGCAGAATGCCTCCAAAGAAGAAACAGAGGAAGACAATCCTTGACTTTTGGAAAGCATGGGTGGTGAGTTATCTAGCTTAGTTATTGAGGTAATGACATTAGTAGTCCTAAGCTAACATGTGCAATATAGCTATCACTAAGTAGAGTCATGAACAGGTAAACAAACAATTAATTCATAGAGGCCTAAGGGTTGTGTGAACAGCTGTGGAAGCTATTGTTCTGACAACCCCAGTGCACACTGTTTTTAGGAATGCAATAGGCATGTTCATAACTGTCCAGCACCACTTAGAAACCAACTCTTGGAAACCAACTCTTGGAAACCCACATTTCAATTCAGTGTCCTTCACAATAAGAAAAGACTCCTGCCATAGCTTATGAAGTGCGCTATATTTATTAAATGTACTGTGAATACTTCATCTGGTCAGCAAAGGACTTGGATTATAAAAAGGATCCACAGCGATGTGCTGATTCAATTCTGAAATAATGCTTCCTTTCCCTAAGATTTCTTTATAAGTGTAACCATTCTGTGTATTCAAAAAATTCTTCATAATTTGATAGACGTTATTTTTTTACAGCTTCTAAGTAGCTGAGAGTGTGTCCACAACAATTGGTGGGGAATGCTCTTGGCTCAGCACCAATAGAACTCTTAGCTAATCCAATACATGCTTTTGACATGACTCCTGACATGGCCA
>OZ017790.1:11921240-11947471 GCA_963969325.1 Lycopodina hypogea | reverse complement strand
TAAAAAAATTGACATAATGTATTGATAATAATTGTGATGTCCATCATTCAGGTCAGACTATAATCTGTACAAATCTATGCCACTAATGTGTTCAGTTAGCATGAAGAGAATGACACTATAATTTATATTAGCTTAAAGATGCCATGAAAAAGGACAATAGGAGAGTTTTGCAAGAATTGTTGACTCAGATGTGACAGTGATGAATGATGTCTTTTTATAAAGCTCCAAAGCCTGTTCCAAACTTAGATATATGAGTGGCATTTGGCAAGGGGGGAAATGGTATCATCACCAAAATCAATTTATCAAAAGCTGGGACTTATTCTTCTACCATGCATCTACAGAATGTCATAACACATCAGAGTTACTCACTAAGGAAAGAAATCATCTTGAGTAGTTACTAGTCATACTCAAGTATTACTAGAGCTTTTAATATGCGATCAAATGTCTTTTTCAGTCATTGGACTTGACATGTGCAGTTTTTCAATCACTCAACGTTTCACATGTCTCCTGTATAACAAAACAACATGAAATAACTAAGATATGATTAAGGACAAGATCTGTTTTCAAGGAGAAAAAAACAAACAAAAACAACTGATAATGTCCCTCAAACTTAGGTATGCAGCACATAAAGCCAGCAATCTTTCAATAGGAATAGTAATGTAAACTTTACTATTATGTAACACTTGAGTATGATTAGCAACTACTCAAGATAATTTCTTTCCTAGCAAGTAACTCTGAAGTATTATGCGGGCTACACTCAAACAGCTAATTAACTGGGCACTCCATATCAAACTCTCTGATAGTCCATATCAACACACAGAACCAGATATATTATTTTACATAAAATTGGCATATATAGCAGAGTACAACATAAAAACCCAGTAGCAGAGAGATTTGGTTATGCACAGCATGAACAGAGTTGAAAACCAGTGAGGTATTTTTCAAGGGCTTATCAAGAGCTCCTAAAGTGTTCTCTGCAAGTTACTTCTTCGTGCTAAAGAAATGCAAGTGGAGGGCAAAAAAGTAACCAAATTGGGTTTGTGATTGATTAAATTAGTGTTAAGTTTTCCAACATATATACCTTGAAGTGGGAATGGTTGGTCGGTTCATCAGTCAATCCATCTGTCTGTCTGTCTGTCTGTCTGTCTGTCTGTCTGTCTGTCTGTCTGTCTGTCTGTCTGTCTGTCTGTCTGTCTGTCTGTCTGTCTGTCTGTCTGTCTGTCTGTCGGTCTGTCGGTCTGTCTATCTGTCTGACCGTCTCTCTGTCTGTTCGTCTGACCATCTGTCCATCTGTCCATCTGGCCATCTGTCCATCTGTCCATCCCTCTATCTGTCTGTCTTTCTGTCTGTCTGTCTGTCTGTTTGTCTGTCTGTCTGTCTGTCTGTCTGTAGCAGTATTAACCATTCCCTTGCAAATTAGTACATAGTTAAGCAGAAAATATTTCTGCCATAGTAAAATGTTTATTTATCTTTTAGTTTGTTCAATTTTATTGTGCAAATATATATATATATATATATATATATATATATATTTTTTTTTTTTTTTTTTTTTTTAAAGCATGTTTAAACTTAGTGTTTCTGTTGATCAACCCATTACTGAATTGGTCAGTTAGTAATAATCCGGGATGGATTCCCTCCCATAATTATAAGCCTGGGAATGTTTTTGGTTAATGGATGTAAACCACAAGGTTAGCAGTTTTCCTGCGTGATGAATTTTTAAACCTCCATGGGTGACCACTAAAAGAAAGAGAAGACACAGATTGTATAAGCAGGGAGATTCAGAGTGCATTTATTTATTTTCCCTAGAGGAGCACATCTTACTATATGTCTTTATTTGCTTGTTCATTGGTTTGTTAGTTAGCTGTCTCCTCCCAGACAATTTGGTGTACAAAGCTCAAATTTACAGTGATTAATGGAGGTCACCTGAAGATGGTTTTAGGTAAAGTTTGGTGAACATTGAAGTAAAACCATGCTCATAGGTCTGATTTTTTTATTTTGTTTTATTCCTTAGGGGTGGGACTCAATTTCCACTATATGTAATCATCTACCCAGTAGACAGTTCAAACAGACTCAGATATGGCTATAACTTCTGCAACCACATGGCTCCCTCACATGTGTTCCTAGATCTCTCTGCCACATGTAAAAAGAAGGGAAAAAGTGAACATATCTTAGCTCGATAATTAGCATTTAGTTAAATAATAATTGATTGAGGTTAATCATCTTCATTTGTGGTATGCAGGAAAAAGGCCTTGATTACCTGTAATGAAAGAAATATACATAAGACTATTCTGCAACCCAAATAGTAATAATTGAATGCAGAGTACCAAGGGGGAGACAAGGAATAGGTGTGTGCTCACGGCCAGTGTTAGAGTGTGTGACATTCCAAAGGTCACTACATTATCATCCAAACAGCTAAGCTTACAGCCAAAGAAGGAGGTATTACCAAATGTATCTGTGGATTAGGGCGAGACAGCAGGCTTCTTCCCTTCCTGTTCAATCTACTAATTAATATCTTTCCACGTCCAATGAAATTGGGATTGTGTATCCCCTATGTTGCATTTACAGGTCAGGTTCTAGAGTTATGATAGGTGAAACATAAACCAGTTGATTAGTTGCGAATGTGCACAGACAAATCAATTTGTTGAGCGGGAAGTAAACAAACCTGCGCCATTGCATTCCAGCAAAATGAACAGGTATAGAGTAATACTAGACTCTTTCCTCCACCGGTTATGGTAAAGGTCAGTCTAGTTGGACTAGGTTAGTATTAGGCATTCAATCGGTCAGTGGTATGCCAAAGATGAGTTCTACTCTTCTTTTCAAGATTTACTTTGCTTGCCATAGATTTAGGGGAATGAATTATGGTATATATGTGATAATTTGCTAACTATATTGATTTGTTAACTAAACTTACAGAATCCTCTTCTGTGTCAAGCAGTCAGATTGTAAACTCTTATATGTGTACTTTACTTAGCTGTATTAACAATCCATTTCTCCTTGTTATGGCAGACATCATATATTATCACTTGATTTTCATGCATTTCCTGAGGGATATGTTGCAGTACATCATTATAAAGTGAAATGTATTTTATTCGATAAAATAAATGATCATGGCACATCAGAATTGAAATCTGTGGCATCATTGCATCCATCCTGTTTGTAGTTTTTTCAGGAACACAATACATTTAATTAGCGGGTATTTAAAACCCGCGTCTAATTAGGTGAAACCATACCATATACATGTGTGTAATTGAATGAAAGACTTGGTGTTATACATGTGTATGTATGTATGTATGTGTATGCATGTGTGTGTATAGCCTAGTTCACAATTTACATACGAATAGTCTGAGCTATAATTGTGGAGAAATGGAGCTTGAGTGTGAAGGAAAGATTGGTTATGACCATAACATTGAGATTGCTGCTAGTTCTCAGAACTCATTGGCATGTGAAAGTAGTGGTAAATCAGCAGACAGTTGCCAGAGTTGATCTTGGCCCAGAAATAGCTACAATATTTTTCAGAATTCTGTCGGGCAACACTTGTGGCAATACAAAGGTGTTGGCTAAGAAAGTGTTTTTAAAAGAATTAGCAGTCACTTTTGGCACACACCATCTCTGGCAACCATCTGCACTCATTGCTACAGCACTAGCTATCAAGCTCACTTGAAATGTTACTACTATTACCTTTTTTTCACTTTTATGCACCATTTTATCCACAAGGAAAGCTCTGAATATTCTTAAATTTGCTATCTGCATGCTGAAAATTTAATGAAGCTTCTATTCCTGTAGTATGGTGACAGCACAATCTATTTTTCAGTTGCAGTTCTCCAAAACATCATTGCCAGTGATGAATGCCAATACATTTTCTATGGTGCTGGAAATTCAATGATACCACAAGTAGGTATTGCATGTACTACTTGATCCAATCATGTCCCCTATTAGCTCACTCTTCTGCATTCATCTAATTTTCAAAAACCAAGTTGCAATGTTCAAGATTAGCATGGATTGCAATGCCATTCAACCCTAGAATACAACTCCAGTCTAATCAAGCAATTGAAAGCTTATCCTTACATTGGACAAGTTTTTCAGTTCACAATACACATAACCAATCTAGACTTAATTGAATGCATGGGATGTGATTTGATTCGTTATACAAGTGGTGAATCAGGATTTTGAATATATATGTATTCAACTTACACTCCTTTGCAGAATTTTGAAAAAGAGTCACTTAAAAAATAATGAAGAAAAATATTAAACAATTTTTAAACACCATTATTACTGGAAACAATGATATCCACAAATAGGAGTCTAAAATGCTTAAAGACACTAAATTTGCAATATAAACAACACTTGCTGATTCTTATGTCAACATCAGTACAGCTATCTGATTCATTAGACAGTTTACGAAGAAGAAGGAAGGTTACATATTTATTTATTGTATTGCCTGTTTATTGGCCAATATGGACCAAGACTCATGCAGAATAGCTCACAACACAGTGTTCTGCATTGGTAGTCTATTAATAGCCATGCGTGGTAACAATGAACAAGTACAATCATGCTATGCATCTATTCAAGTTTGTTTTTGTTTGTAGCAACAGCTATAGCTGGACAAGTGATCATTTCACATTTTCAGTTCAAATGCACACAGTAACTTTTATTCACTTTCAGGGGACTGAAGTCAGTGGCTGCATCCATGAACATGGAGGACTAAACAGGATGCTAAGAAGTATTCTATCTTAAATAATAATTTCATCTATCTTAACAGTAAAAATACATGAAGGTTGGGCAGGTGGAAGATGACAGCCAACAGCAGAAACAGAAAGTTGAATTCTTTTTTATGCTTTAATACTAGCTAAGAAAATAATCTTGAACTAGCAAAAATGAGCATAGTAAATATAAAAACATAGTTGAAATTATTCTACCTGATGCTATTTTGGTACCATATGGATACCTGCTTGATGGACAACCTGGACAAAGACAAAACATTGGTAAATATAAATTTAAAATTATATATGTAATATGTTGCACGATTTTGATTAGCTGTTGTTGCTTCATTGTAATAACATCCTTCAGGCTTAAAAAATCAGGAGTGAGAACTAGAGAAGGAAATAATGTAGTCCACCTGCCCCAACCTCACTGCTAGCCAATTTCAGCTGACCATTATATTCTTCAGTCTCGATCAGTGGTAGTAACAAAATAGGATTGGTCACATTAGTACAATGTCATGCATTGCGCAGTCATATAGTTAGCGATGACTCTATATCAAGGTCAATCAACTGCCCATTTCAAACCTGCAAGTTGAATTGTTTAAGACTATCTGCTAGTGCAATTACATTTTTAGCAATGACACACTTCCGCTGTGATCACCAAAAACTTGCAACATTGACCGAAGGGTTTATACCTCCTATTCTCCATCCAACTAGGTGAGCTTTTTCCCATTCCCTTTTCCTCACTCTTTCTTCCATTTTTCACTCTTTATTATTATTATTATTATTTTTTTATTCATTTTTTTTTTTCATCTCGTGGAGACTACAGAATCAGTATGAAAGTCAAGTTGTTTGCTACTAATGCAGTCCAAGTGCTCGCTATTATAGTCCTAGTGCTTTTGATCCTCTCTTTGTTCAAAAACCCTCTGTCAAGTAGTACCAATTTTTACCCTGCCCAAATCAGTACCAATTTGTACAAAATCCCTGTATCAAAGGGTGGTACCAATTTAAAGTATTGATACAAAGAGGTAAAAGAAGTTAAAGAAGTTGAAATACTTCTATCTAACGGTACCAATTTTAGTATTGGTGCAACATATGGAGACCAAGAAGTCCAAATTCCTGAATCAAATGTTACCAATTTAAGCATTGGTACAATGTATGGAGAAAAAGGAGTCAATGAAGTCAAAATCCCTGTATTAAATGCTACTAATTTTAGTAATGGTGCAACATATGGAGACAAAGGACTCAAAGAAGTCAAAATCACTCCATCAAACCGTACCAATTTTAGTATTGGTTCAACCTATGGAGACAAAGAAGTCAAAATCCCTGTATCAAACGCTACCAATATTGGTATTGGCCCAACCTATGGAAACAAAGAAGTGAATATTCCTTTATCAAAGGGTACCAATTTTAGTATTGGTGCAACCCATGGAGAAAATGGAGTCAAAGTAGTCCAAATCCATGTATCAAACGGTGCCAACATTAGTATTGGTGCAACCTATGCAGAAAAAGGAGTCAAAGAAGTCAAAATCCCACTATCAAACGGTGCCAATAGTACTGGTGGAATATATGGAGTCAAAGAAGTTGTTGCGCTCTCATCTTACTATGATGGGAGACATCAGTATTCATACACCAACTCAACAGTTATTCTTGCTTCAGTTCTTAATAAAATGATTGAACTGAATTCCATTCTAGGATGTGAAATAGATGGAGTGACCCAATTGGAACCCATGGTGATCATAAAACCAATTGTTCTTGATGGTTATATTAAAGAAACCCGGCCCCATTTAACCCACACAGACATCATTGTGAACTGTTTTAACATGTATATCAATAGAAACAGCACAGTGAGGCTGATATACCAAGTTGAAGGAGTCCAACATAGAGTGGCTGTAGTAAATGACGTTGTCATGCCAGTACAAACTGATGAGGATAATAGTGTCATGGTCTGCAGCACTGGATATGGTTCACCTCCATACCTTGACCATTGGTTGTTGTACCAAAGAACTATTGATGTCAAGTTTATTCACTTGAATGTTCACAACAGCTTCCTCAAGAATATAAATGAATCAAATGTTTTGCAAAAGTTTATAAAAAGTGGATATGTGAAAATGATTGTATGGGAAGAATATTTCAACAAATCTCAGGTATTTTTGTATTCTCAATCATTAAAATATCAAGATTGCATGCTGAGATATCAGCATGCATACAAGTACATCATGATATATGACTTTGATGAGTTTTTTATCCCACTAAGCACAAATAAGAGTATAATCTCTTATTTTGATCAATATTTTAGAAATAGCCCAATTGGAACTGTTTTTATACCATCTGTCATCTATTACTGTCCACTCAAAGAATTTTATACCACCAATGCAACAGGGGATGGAAATGTAACAAAGCTGTATGACACGACCAAATCCATTATTCGAACTCCACCCTCCGTGAAATCCTTACATTTACTCAGAGCTATTAAAGAAGCTAGCGTACATTCATGTATTTTGTTTCCGCCATACAAACTATTGCATTTGCCTAATTGGGAATTCTACATTGCACACATGAAGTTGCACTCCAACACTAATAAATGTGTATAATTTCTGTGATAACTCAGATTGATCTAAATAATTATTTTCTATATAATTGAGCTAAATGTGCATTAATGTTGCCGATGGTGTATATACTCATCCTATATCCATTTTATCATCTTATGCATTCTTTCCACATTTATATGCTCCTAATTTATTCATGTTTCTTTCTTGCTACCTATATATTTTTCTCAGTAGTCATCTTCATTAACATTTTTAAAGTGTTAGTTACTTATTATAACTGATATAATTAAGCATGATGTCCCGTTTATCGAAATGAGAGCAGAGGTTCTACTTGAAACTCTGTTCCAGTGGTTTCATCAAGATTCACAATGGCCACATCATGATTGAAGATCATTCTACACCATTTTTTTCCTAATGGGAGGGGGTGGTACTGCTCCCCTCCCCAGGAGTCAGTTAAATACCTAAGGGGGTAGAAAATTCAAGGGAACAGTATCAATTATGGAGAGGGAGGCAGTGGGGATCAAATGGGGCAGAATAAATGGTAGATAATAGGTAAGCTTGATGTGTGCCAACAAAGGATCCTGTTCATGGCAGTATAGGCCAGTGCCTACTCATGATGTGATCTATAGCTGCTAATTATTTTATTGAAAGGAAAAAAATCTGCTAACCAACATAGCTATTTACATCCACCACAAATTAAATTGTATTCCAGCAATGCTTAGTGCATATCAATGGTTATTTGCCCACCTGAAGAAGGGGGTACCTGGTATTTTAGCCATTCACTGTGATGTTTTCTGGCAACATCTCATAGCAAAAAGTATGAGTACCCAACTGCATGCTACAAAGCAGAGAATAAGATCAAAATGGATTTCAATCAAAGATTGCCTCTATTGATGTAATACTGCTACTCTTGCCAAGGCTAAACATCCTCAAACTGTACCTAGAAAATGTTAATTTTCAAGACTGTGCAGAGGTCACTGATGGACAACTTGATATCTACTGTCACCACCTTCAGGAACTCAATAATGACATGGTAAAGCTTCCCCCACCCCCCTCCCCCCCCCCCACCCTTCCAGAGTGGGAAGAAGATTCCCTCACAGTAGATGGCAGCTCCACTCCTATTGAGTTACAGAAGAGTCTCAGATATTCAGAAAGATGAAAAGTTGAAAGTGCACTTCAGAATGATGGGAATTGGGTATCTTTGGTTTAAAGTCAGCAACCAACCACAATATTCTCTTATTTGGGAGATGGCAAAGCTGTTCTGCTTTTGTTATGTTTTTTTTTTTTTTGTCCCTTTTCTTTGTCCTACCTGGTGAAGAGGTGATTCACTGGTGTACTCATTTTAAAGATGAAGTTGGAAAACAGACTGAATATAAAACACAAGGAGATTGAGGCTGTACTTGTCCTCAGGAATACAACCAATGTTGAAGGACCTGACTGACCAAAACATTGAAGGTCAATTTAACTTAACTGCTCTTCTTACATGCTATGTGTATGCTATTCCATACTAATCATATATGTCAATATGTCAATGTCAGTATGCTACTTTCGTGGCTCTGGAGTTTCTAAAAAAATATTTTAACCACCTTCAACTTAAACTTACTGACAGCACTTAGGTCAAAGTTTAAAAAGGGTAAGTATCTTCTATTTTTTAAGTTAAGCAATATGCTATTCTCACAAAATAAAAAAGTGGTATATGGCTTTGTGATGAGGTACAGTCAATAATTATAACTTTAAATTAGCTACCATTTATGGAGTGCTTGAGACTATAAAAACTTTTTTTTTTCATAAATTTTGTGTTAATGCACATATATATATATATATATATATATATATATATATATATATATACACATATATGTATATGTATATATATATAGCAATATGTTTTAACTGCAATATTGATAAGTAGTGGTGAGTTCAACTTGGAACTAACTCTGATGATTTTTTGAGTTTTAGAGCTGTATCTCATTTAAGATGAGTATTTAGTAAACACTTATACAAAGGCTCTGGAAGAAGTATCATTGAATATAATTACAAGATGGCTTGTCAAACAAGAGGCACATTGAAACACATTCATGTGCATTTGCTAATGTACTTGGCTAATGTATATTCTCTGTTATTATTTATGGCAGCCTAACGAAGAAAGATGGAGTAGTTGATTTCAGCTTACATAGTGGTTAGTAGAGCACAGATGCATGTTGTAGGTGTACAGAATCATGTGAAGTAGTCATACTAGGACTGACTTCTACTAGAGCCGAGATATATAACTCTGCTATTGTAGTCTGTGAGAAAGTTGGGTATACTAGTTAAGCCTTATCAATGCCTCTATAGCAGACTCTGTTAATGAATCTATAATGCTATAACGAACACTTCTCTGTTGGTATATTATTTCATGTTGACATATTTAGTTATCTGTTCTATATTCCTCCAAAATGACAGGGTTAATCAGGCTGAAAATTGAATGCAGTCTCCCTTTAACTGGAGACCTAACACTAGGTGGGTCAATGTCATATTGGTGTGTCCAGTGGGTGGGCTAATAATCGAAGTTGCATAAAAACTGTGGTATTTGTTACCCATCAGCCTTGAAAGATTATGCTGGCATACTATTAGAAACAAGAATAATGCTGGAAAAGTAGGTAGAGTTTCAGGTAAAATACATAGAATTTCAGTAAAAACAGGTATACCCTCAAAGAAAAGTAGATGACCTTTTAGTTTAAACCTATTGGTCAATAGCTAATTGCATCAAAGTAAAACTTATCCACATCTCCCAAGTACATCACTTAGTAAAGTTATGACATTCTTAGCCAGAGTCACAACTACAGATAACTTTAACTTCTAAAATGTTTTGAAACTTTATATTTATTCCATTCCCTTTTTTAATGTTATAACTAGTGCATTTGTCAGTAAGTATAATTAAGAGAAACACATATATAAAAAAAAAAATGATGAATGGATAGTATAAAACAGAAAAAATAAGTGAATATTCAGAATTTAGCCAACATGTTCTGAATCTGTATACCTTTCCATTTTGCAATGGTGTCATGTATTCCCTCCTCTGTTGTGTTGTTTACCAAGTATATAATTAAAGTTGAAAAATGTAATGATATAACTTACTTTTATGCTCAATATCACCAATTGAAATCTGTAACTTGGCTTCAGAGAGCAAGTATTCACTTTAGGTGAATCATTTTAAACTTAGTAGTTTTTTTTTGATTTTTTAGTTTTTTGATTTTCAAGTAGATATATAAATGGGTGTAATAGGTCTTATCACATTAATAATTGGAAGAAGAAAAAAAACCCATGGTTTGTGTATAGCTAAGTTGAAGATGCACTATTTCGTTTGCTGTGTGTTCTATTTGGAAGAAAGGAGTTGGGCCATTTTCTATGCACTGGATTTAATGCATGGTCCAAAAAAACCAAATAGTTTGCTTGCCATATTTGTACACAGTACCATCACCTAGGCTTAAGTTAGGCTTTTGCATTGAAGTTTTCTTATACACATCCAGAATCTTCCATTACAAATCATTTGCTGCTTATAAATGAGAGCGGTATACTAACAAATAGGGTCATAATTAAATGTATGGCTGAGGTAATTCTTCTTTGTGGCAAACAATGCATATCTCTATGTGGTCACAGAGATGATAACGCTGTTGGACCTGATATCAACAAAGGGATTTTTTTTTGCACTTCTTAAATATTGTGTGATATCAGGAATTACTATTTTAGCCACCCATTTGATAACTGCTACAAAAAAAAAGCAACCTATACCAGCAAGGCTACCCAAAATGAAATCATAGGTGATCACATCAGATATAGTTTAATACATGAAATTAATCAAGCAAAATATTATTCCATTCTTTTCGATGAGGTTGTGGATGTATCCAGTAAGGAGCAGGTGTCAATAGTGTTAAGTTTTGTTGAGAGTAATTGTAGTATACAGAAGAATTCATAGACTTCATCATGACTGAAAGGATCACTGGAGAGGTTTTGGCTCATACAATAAAAAAAAGCGCTGAATCAGTTAACTTGGACGTCCAAAATTGTAGGGGGTAAGGCTATGATGGTGCCAGCAATATGTCCAGTGCAAAGGGTGTGCAAGGTTGTTTCTCAGCTAAAAATCCTAAATCTATGTATATACACAGTAATAGTCATGTACTTAATTTGCGAGTTGTTGAGCATGTAGTTTACCTCCTATGCGTAATATGAATTCTTAACTGAGTACGCTTTTTTTCCACCGGAATAGTGCAACGAATAGTACAAAATGGCAACTATTTCTTGAAAAGTAATTGATAAGAGCCACAGTTTTGTTAAAGTTTAAGATCTATGTAGGATAAGGTGGATTTATCTATATGAGGCTTATGAAGATTTTCATGTTTCATGTCAGTTCCTTTTATCTACAATAGAAGCGATAACTAACCATGATACTACACATAGAAATATGAACTGGAATACAAAAGAGATTTTGTCTGCCAATGGCTTGCTCAAGATGTACCTCTCTTTCCCTCTCTTTCCCTCTTATCTATCTTTTGATGTACCTCTCTTTCCCTCTCTTTCCCTCTTATCTATCTTTTACGGTAAAAATGAATTCCAAGTCAATAATTAATCTATTAGTATAAAATTACAAAGAGATGTTAAGGATGTATTAAATGAACTCAGGGTGCTCATCAAAGTGAAGAAATGCCTCATTCATGGTTTGTGAAGCTGAGGCTATAGCTTTGAAGTAGACGTAGTTTGTGAAGTTTCATGAGTCTCTGCTCACTAACCTTCAGAAACTATGTGGAATTTAGTTCTGCGGAGGAATATTATCAAAGAAGTATTGTTCTTCCTTCATTGAATCAATTAGTCCAACAGATGAATGATCAGTTTGGCAAGATCCAAGCAGTAGCTGCCAATATAATTCATCTTGTTCCTTCTGTTATTTCAATTCATGTTAATAAATCTTCAAAAGAGTTGACTTCATTTAGTCAGATGGCCTTCAAAGTGTTTCACTTACACCCACTGAGGTGGTGTGGAAGTGGAAGACAAAGTGACAGACTGAAGATGCTGGGAAATGGCCTTCCACCCTGAAATCTGCTTTGAATAAATGCAACAATGTTTGCTTTCCTAATCTTGATGTTCTGCTTTAGAATTGCATGTATTATTCCAGTGATGTAATGTAAGAATGACATACCTAAATTTCTTTCTAACTTTCCTTCGTAGTAGTATGGGGCAGGGCAAACTATCTGCATTGGCATTGATGCATATTCATTATAATTTTCCAGTTGTCCTTGATGATGTTGATAGATTTTAAATTAAGTGTAATTGAAGAATATGTTCATAAGCAATGTGTTGAAGAATATTTTTGAAATCATTCAAACTTTTTACTAATAATCTTCTTTTTTTGGGTAGTATCCATTTTAATTATTTACCATGTACACAACTTATGAAGGACCTCAATCATAACTATCTTACATTGTAATAACCAATCATGATGCTCTGATTTGTTTATTTATTTGTTGTAATTTTATCTTTGATATATTTTTTTTTCGTTGTTTTTTGTTGTTGTTGTTTTTTGTTTATATTTCATCTTTTTCTCATCTGTACTTGCTTTTTGTATCATACTCAATTAAGTTGTTGTCTTGGTTCTAGATATAGAACCCCAAAACAACAACACTAGAGCACTCTGAAACAGTAAAGGGAGGGATTTAGACTAGTCACAAATTAGTCAGATAATATGCTAAACTGTTTCCATGAAATTGGAATGTTTATAAATATTTAGAGTGGTTTAAGGGTGTAGTTCTGCTGAAACCAATAAAATGTTTAATTTTTCTTTAAATGTCTGTACTACCCAGCCCCCTCCCCCCCCCCCCCCCCCCCCCCTTTCCTCCAACAGTCATTTCTATTCATAATTTGTTGCTTCTTCTGTGTTCTTGCATATTATATGCTGACTGTCTCCATAGACAGATTATTTAAAATTACATACCCCTCCTTTTTTTTTTTTTGGAAAATTATTATTAATAAGATCTCATAATTGGTTTATTTCTTCCTAAAGCAGTTGATTCCAGATCCATGAGGCAGCATTGCCAGCTGCTGAAGTGTTTTGTGCTTTATGGGCACTTAAATGAACTGAATTACTTACTCAAAGGCCCACACTTTGAGCCACAACAACTTTACACCACTGAAAGAAAATTATATCTGCCAAAAAAATTTGAATTTTGGATCAACTATGACAATGTATTCATAAAAAGTCCAAAAAATAAACAAATTGATAAAATTAAGTGAGGGGGATAAGTAAAAGTTAATTTAATTCTTGTCATTTCTTGGACTAAATTGATTTACTCTTCTTCTGTATGAGAATTTCTTCTCTATTTGTTGACTTTGGCCAGACTATGTGTCAGTTGTCCAGGGCCCACCACGAGGAGGTAGTCAACATGAGCTGGGTGGACTGGTGTGGGAAGATGTTGAAGGACAGGAAAGATTTCCTGTCACTGCTGGGTTTGAACTCACAACCCAGGGGTTGTTAGTCCAAGAGTATAACTACTCGCCACCACACACACTCCTAATTTTAACTCAGAAATAAAGCATCCAATTCTTCTAGAAAAATTTTGAATCGTTAATATATGTATATAGAATATTAATTAAAAATCCTCAAATTAAGTCAAGAATGTCTATGTGTGTGTGTGGCAGTTAACTTGTCCAAAGTACCAGAACTGATTAAGATGAAACTTTGTAGGAATTTGTGAAAAACCCATCTTATGGGCTGTAATCACAAAAATGTCTGCTTTGAAGACATGTTGTAGCCTTTTAATACAAAAGTGAACATGTTATTAGATAAAACTGTTTTTTCCATTTTTGATATTTTATCATTACACACAGAGGAAGAGGTGTGGCTAGATGGGTCCCATCCCATGTTATTCGCATAGTAGAGTTATGTCTGCATGCCAAAGTTTTAGGCCTATAGCTCCATTTTTTTTCTGGCAAAAGTACCATTTTTAGCCTTTTTGGAACAGATAATGGGACGTGGCCTTATAGATATGCTTATAACATTTTCCCAGTGATATTGATTCTAAATATATATGGATTTATAGGACTAGCTCCATTATTTTATCTGGCAAAAGAACCATTTATGGCTTTTTAAAAAAATACAAAATGAGGTGTGGCCATATCGATATGCTTATGACATTCCCCTGGTGACACTGATTGGACCCACCCCATGTTATTCACAAACTCAAGTTGTATCTGCATGCCAAAGTTTTAAGCCTATAACTCCATTCCTTTTTCTTGATAAAGTACCATTTATGGATGTTTTTGAATACAGAAGGGTATGGCCATATAGATATGCTCATGACATACCATGGTGACACTAATTCTAAATATATATGGGTTCTTGTGAATAACTTCAACCGTTCAAGCGTGAATCGCGGATACACAGACAGACAGACAGACAGACAGACAGACAGACAGACAGACAGACAGACAGACAGACAGACAGACAGACAGACAGACAGACAGACAGACAGACAGACAGACATACTATTCTCACTTTATAGTATAGATGTTCTCTATGACTCCAAGGTGACCATCCATCAAGTCCTAACTATTGTGGACACCATAGGCACTTTTTCAGCTTTTCTAGAATTTCCATGAAATTTTTATAAAGGAAAAAAAAAACTTTAAAAAAAATAACAAGAACTAAAGAACAATGGCAAAAAATGAAGAAAAAACCCTAACTTACTGATATTGATAAAAAAATTTTTTTTCTTAGAAAGACATGGACCAGAGTCCCACCTGGCCACACAATCCTCTGGGAGTGTTAGACTAAAATGCCAAAAAAATAATACTTGGCCAAACTCACAATGTGTGTTATTGCCAAGTTAGATGTCAGGTATGAGGGTTTCTGTTGAGTACCACTTTGACATATTAGACTCACACACACACACAAAGGTAAAGATATGGCCAAGTTGCCAAATACATTTTGGCTAAAAAGAACATAACTGATTTAGATGTGTCTATCATGAAGTGTTAATAGTATTTGGTTTGGTGTTTTGGTGGTAATGTGGATAAACATGAAATATAAATAAATACATACATATCCACATGTGTACGAATCTCACACACCCAGAGGAAGAGGTGTGGCCAGCTATGACCCAGCCCATGTTACTCCAAGAGTCAGATTGTGTATACATACCAAGTTTTAGGATTGTAACTCCAAGGGTTTTTCCACTGGAGTTTCCTTTTTAGCTTTTTTTCATTATCATGGTAATCATTTTCAGGAATTTTTGCCCATGTCTAAGTTGGGTCAAAACCTATCATCATGCCGAGTTTCAGAGAAATCCACCTACAGGTTTGGCAAGCAGTCAAGCAAGTAGGCATCCATCTGTCCATCCATCCATACATATATATATATGTATGTGTGTATGCTAATAAAGTATACCCAGAGTTGCCTGGGCCAATGTCAGCATAAAATATAACATAAATATAATTAATTTCACTCAATATACTAGAATGTTTTGGAGGCATTGTGTGAAACTGAAAGGTACATCATGTTGGAGGCATGGGGTAATGCAGAACAATCATATTCCTAAGTTTAGATAATGTTTTAACAAGATAGAATACATTCCAAAATCAAGTGGCATATTGAAAATAATCATCTAAAAGTTTAATTACATTTAACAAAATGTCCGATACAGTCAATGATATACTCGATCAGTATGGTTTGGTGGCCTGCATTCCCTGGGACAGTCTTTTTCAATGTGGAATTGACTGTTGCTCCAATAAAGTTGTTCTTCTCCATCAGTTTGTGCAATGACATTGCAGAGGGGGGAAAACAGACGAAGTAGCACACCAGAAAATAAAATACCTCATTTCTGTATGAGGTAAATATAAACAATTAATCAGCCCAGCCTATTATTCAGCCCATGCAGGTGATGTGTAGTGGGTTCAGCACTATGCTTGTGTGGAAGCAAGAAAACATTAGAAACTGGGTGTTGTTGGAAAGAAGTACAAATCTGTTTGTGGTGTGGACAGAGCTTAAGAGTTTGAATATTACTAACTATTTGGCTTAGAGTTTATATTGACCCACTATTCACCAACCATGCATTATCCATTAAATAATTATCTTTCTAAGCTTTTACTTTCTGTCTAAATTGGATGTGCACAAGTTGGCTTGATTGTTATAAAGTTGTAAGTTTTACTCTGTAATGCACAAAGTATAATTTTTCAATAATTTCAGATGAATGAGAAACAAGTGCCAGAACACCTGTCTGTTGTAGCCTGACCTACATACACTGCCTATAGTTGATCTGAATTTGCTAGAAATTGTTGGTTGTTGCTTCCTTTAGCATTATTGAGTGTGACTACAAAGGTTTATTACACATTTTATCTAAATGGAAGACAATTAAATTACATTTTACATGGATAAATGAGACAAACAATTTAGGAAATATAGAATAAATGTCTACATGTCTAATAATTCTCAACAATAATGTCTGACACAGTCAACAATAGATCCAATCCATATGGTCTGGTGGTCTGCACTCTTTGGGGCACTCCACTTTTAGTGGGCTCCCCATCAATCTCTGTGTTGGAAAAGGTTGTGTGTAGGGAAAGCTTTGACAGTTGTAAGAATCATGACCCATTGACATCTCCTTGGCCCATGGCCAGATGTAACTGCAATAGGAAGTTAAAAAATAAAGAAAATAATTTGGTCAAAATTTAAATATATAGCAATCTAAGATGAAAATATGATATATGTTTACATGCTCCTTTGGTATTATTTTTAATCATTATAAAATTGTTAAGCTTGCTTATTATTAAGGGATTTATTATGCTATATATTATATATATTTAATTTTATGTTCTAATAAAAGTGAGATGGGGTATTATTATGTACATTTCAAAGAATAAAAGGAAATTAAAAAAGATGGCTAAATAGGAAAAAATAAGGAGAACTAAAGCATTGTCCAGGATACAAACCTCGGACTTTAAGCTGGGGGATCAATTGGCAACGGTATTTTTAGGGATTTTTTTTTCTTTTGCAAGGTAATATTTGAAATTTTTTTTTCTCAGAGAATTTTCCGATATGAAACTCAATCTATGCACTCCCAGTGCTACCCTAAATAGACTTTAAAAATTTGGTGGTGATTCAAATTTCCGTTTGAGAGGAGTAATATTACTTACATACAGGCAGATTCTTTCAAACTATATAATGTGGGAGATAGTGTGGTTTTCTGACTAATTATGGAGTATGAATGAATCTCATGAATATACATATAGCCCTAAATCTCTCAGGCTATAACATAGTATACATGTTTTTGTTAAAATAAAAAAATATATAAGCCCTGTTATCTTTGCAGCTCCACTTCCTTCTGTACTAATTCTAACTGGCCAAATCTTTAGCACACTAACATAAGCACAGCTCGAGATTAAATAAGCTACACAATCCTTCCACCTATAAATGACTATCTACCACACAATCAAGTTACACAAAATTCAACTACATGGATACAGTCCAGGATGATGGTAAAGTTCAATTCAGGGTGGTTGGAGTGAGAGGTTTCTTATTAACAAGTGCTTGAATGTAGTAAATTAGTACATACTTATTTAAAAATCTTTGGTCTGCTCCCCATGATGCATTTGCTTTCATCCATGGTTCATTCATGGCTTTGTCCCAACTGGTCTTCCAAGCCTCTCTTACACTGTTCTGGTGCAACTTGATGCCCCACAAACCTGCAAGTACAGTAATGTGATGTCCTGGATGATCTCTCATGATGTGAAATGTCTTGTTAGAGTCCAGCCACTCCTTTACTGCATCTGCATGACGCAGTGTCAACATGTCGTCCAAATCTCTGGAGACAAGTACATCCACCTATATATTCATTTAAGAAAATCTCATTTTAGATCAAAAACTAGCATTTAATGTATTGTGTTCTTTTTCTTTTACTCTTTTAATGATATCTTAAGATACAATATTCATCACTATCATGTTAAATGTACAATAGTGTCCAACTTAGTTACTGCTACAGCAGTGGAAATCCTTTACTGAATGCTCTCTTAATTCAGATTTAAATACAGGCACCATAAATTGATTGGGGGGAAATCCTGCCCATCCTTTGGTTCTTCCTGATGTAGTTACAAAATTATCTAATTGCTTGTTATATTATGTAGGGATTTCTAATGTAGCTTTTCCCCACCTCTTGGAAAAGAGCAATGATAATCGCATATATGTTTGGATGCTCTGTTTAATTTATGGTGTACATAACATGACTTTCAGAGTGGGTTACACATTTGGTTGTATTTGGTTAGATTAAAGGTAAATTTGTGTTTTGTGGTTGAACAACCAGCTGGTTTCAAGAATTGATGCTACAATTAGTTTATTACTTGCCAAAATAGTAAATATAGTAGGCAGATATTGATTGGGTGATACATTTGTATGTGATTTTTGGTGTTTTGTTAACTATATTACATCTCATGGAATCCCATTTTGCCAAGTTTTGGATTCTGGGATCCCAATTTTTGAAATCTGTTTTTGGCTCATAAAAAAACTAAACTCACTGTGGGATGTGTCTACTCTGAAGTGTGAGTTTAATTTGATATAATGTTTTTGTGATAAAGTAGATACACACATACATGCATACATACATACAAACTGTTTTTAGACTGACACACTGAGGAACAGGTGTGGTCAGATTTGACCCTGCCCATGTTTCTCCCAGAGTCAAGTTGTGTATACACATCAAGGTTTACATCTGTAACTCCAAAGGTTTGTTTGGCCAAAGTACCATTTTTGGCTTTTTCTGGGGGCCCTGATATTAACATAAAAAGGGGTGTGACCTTATAAACTTTCTTAAAAAACATTAACCTGGTAACACTAATTCCAAATATACATAGTTCATTGGGGTTTTTTTAATGTTTTAAAATAATTTTCATCAGTGTATTCACCACGAAAATTTATCTCTCGAAATAACTATGAAAATGAATAATTAAATGTCAGCAGATAGAAATCAGATCCAAGTATGATTGCATGTATTAGTGGGTAGCCAGATCATAAAGGCTCACTACATGATTCCTTCAGACACCTATCACATGACTAAAAGGAAAGGCCAGAAAACTACCTCATTACACTTTGGTGAAATGTACGTACATCAGGGACCTGGGACTATCCAAATGGGGAGATTAGGTGGTTTAAACATCCCCACCATTGAAGAAGGGATTTTTTTTTTTTTGTTTCTCAGTGTTTTAAAAAACCATATTTGAAAGATTAGAAGCAACAACCTTAAATCCATCAACACATAAAAAATGAAACAGCATCTTTAGTGAAGCACCAGACTTCTGGAATTCTTTATGCAAAAAAAAGTGTTTTATGAGGTTTCAAGGTCGCATTTGGAGCAAGTTGTTATCCGAGGTTTAGCTGATGTGGTAAAGATTAGTAACAATAACCTTCACAAATAATTAAGATGACATATCATATTATAATTTAGAGGGGGGGGGGGGGGAAGGGTGGTAAGGTTACAATATTAGCACCAATATCCATCATATGCACCAATTAATTCCTTTCAATTTTCTAGGTTTGTGTGTTTCTTCTTTTGAGCGGTTTTAAGGGTCTAAATTCAAATGTTCAAGCGTGAGTCGAGGATACACAGACAGACAGACAGACAGACAGACAGACAGACAGACAGACAGACAGACAGACAGACAGACAGACAGACAGACAGACAGACAGACAGACAGACAGACAGACAGACAGACAGACAGACAGACAGACAGACAGACAGACAGACAGACAGACAGACAGACAGACAGACAGACAGACAGACAGACAGACAGACAGACAGACAGACAGACAGACAGACAGACAGACAGACAGACAGACAGACAGACAGACAGACAGACAGACAGACAGACAGACAGACAGACAGACAGACAGACAGACAGAGACTATTTCAACTTAATATTGTAAATCCCAAGGAAGTATTAATTATTTGAACATTAACTTTACCTGTTGGTCTAATGCAGGATAGAACCTCCAGTTTGCACCCAAAACATCTGATGCTTCCTTTTTGTGTGTTCCAGGAAGGTTTTGGACATGGCAGAGATCAATATTTGGGTTAGTAGATACCAGCTTGTACAGATTAGGCAAAGCGGTGTCATTGGCATCTATGTCAATATATATCCGCATTACCCAGCCTGGGTATAGTAGGGGCATGATGTCCAGGTTCCCCTTGATTCCAGACAAGTACAAGTTTTGTTTTGTGCTAGGACGGTTAGTACTACTATAGTAGGAGAAGGCCACAATTTTTTGACCACTGCCTCTCCTGTAGGCCTTGTAACTGCATGTTGTTTCATTAAGGAGGACTTGGTTCTTCTGCTTATCTTCGCCGCCAACTAGATTTTCTCCCACCGACAATAGTGTCCTGCTTTCACACCGCCTGTCAGCTTCAACGCATTTGGTGGTAGATCTCTGTGTACCAGTGACTGCAGTACTGCGCTGCAATGCAAAAATAGATAAAGCAACCACAAAACTTAAAATAAAGAAAAAAGAATATTTCTTTCTGACTAAAAGATTTTTGAATTCAGGTATTATGAAGGTGTTATTTTCGATAGTTGATTTCTCTATTACAGCACCCATGTTGGAAAAAAATAATGGGACTTGGTGAAATAAACTGCAGAAATTCATGGAAATTTTTATAGTTCAATGGAGAATTGTGTGGAATTGTGTCTGCGCACAGCCCGGATGCTTTCCAGTTGATTACTGCCAGTATTGCGGGTTTAGCACTTGGTCCACGCAAAATTTGGTTCATTCTAAATGTATCCTTGTTTGAAATAAGTATTATTAAAAATATTGCTTTGTACTTGATTTTTGGGCAAGAATGCTGAATTTAGAATTTTGATAGCAAATTTTTTTAATTTATTTATACGAATTAGGCATCTTTCCCCTACATGAATTCCTTGCATTTTTACCCACAACTTGTTTTGGCAGAGTTTAAATGTTACCTTCTTGTTGATCTTCTTCTTCTTCTTAGGACACTTTCTCATGAACACCAGTGCTAAGGTCTCCAATTTGATTCCAGGTCAGAGTTGGGGTTTTTTACACCCTTTTTCTTTTCTTTTTTTTTATACTCTTCACTTTACTTTTTTCAAATGGAAATTCAGTGGATTTGGAAGTCAAAGCTTTAAATCATTATTATGTGAAAACAGTATATCATAAGTGAGTGGGTTTTTAGCCAGTAATTTCAGTCTTGTTAATATTTTGTTCTTGAGATTTACATGAAGTGAATTGTGAAAAGAAAAAAAAAAGATCTGTTGCAATTTGTGGTGGGTTAGACTCTATTTTGACTGGATCTGACACCTGCCAGGAACTGTGTCATTTTACCTAAGATATTTCATGCTAAGGTACTAAGGGGGTTAATCTTAGATCATGGGGGAAAGTTACGTCTGCCAAAAAGGTTTTATCACTATATTTAGAGGAAATCTCTACCCAAATTGGTAGAGGACAAACTAGTCTTAAGGAGAAGTCTAAGTTTCCTTGTGCAGGAGGTACATTTATATTGCAAGCGAGAAGGTATGTTAATGTCATAGATAAAGTATGTCTACCAGTTATTCTATCCAGTTTCATTAGTAGAGGCAACACTCTAGCAATATGCATGCATCTGATAAAGGCATTCGTTGCTGTAT
Source organism: Lycopodina hypogea (assembly GCA_963969325.1). Taxonomy (NCBI): domain Eukaryota; kingdom Metazoa; phylum Porifera; class Demospongiae; order Poecilosclerida; family Cladorhizidae; genus Lycopodina; species Lycopodina hypogea. The sequence goes on along the minus strand of OZ017790.1, from coordinate 11,925,567 downwards.
GTATTATGTCTAGTGTTCAGATAAGAATTTAGCTATTTATTTTATTAATTCACAGAACAGGAGAAACTACTGATTGAATAAATAAATAATTTAAGGAAATGCTCTGATGGTCTATCATCTCAATGAGTAAATAATATGTTGAAAAAATTTGTTGAGAGTGGAAGTTTAAGACAATGGATTGTTCAAGGATCTTTGGTGTTAAAATTTTTGATGAATTTGAGCACATGAATTTCTTAAAAATACTGTTATTGTTGAAACTTGAATTGACTGAAGATTCTTACAAGCAATAAAAAAAAATAAGTAAACTGTTGCACAATTTTGCTACTATTTTACTATATGTTACAAAACCTGATGGCTCTACCTTTAACTTACTATGGTGGTAGGTGTACCACTGTGGGTGGTGTCCTAGTTTGATACCACTGAAATAATTTTTTTTTTAAATGTTTAACTTATTTTATTCGAATCATCTGAATGCAATTAAAAGTGAAAACATTCTCAAGGACATTCTATGTGAATGGTTGCTCTTCATAAATAACTTAATGATTGGCCAATTGCTTAGAACTGGTGAGAAGTCAATTAACTCAGTGCTCTACTGTGTACAGCTTTGTTCCCTTTATTGGTTCAGAGATTAAATTAATTAAAGAATGCACGAAATACCCAGACACTGATATATGTGACTTTGATGTGATTCCAATTATTTTAGGAAATCATAACAAGATATGTATTTCATAAATACAACAAGAATTTAAAGTTATTACTCTACACTGTCACATTGTCACAAAATATTTATACATTATGGTGAAGTTTTTTTTAATGAAAATAAAAACAACAGTAAAAAGTACACAAAACAAGATGTTACCACATTCTTAATGCATGCAGTAATTAGATTGCAAGCTAACTGCAGTCTGGTACTATCATTACGCATGTTCTGTTACTGTGAATATGTTTATAAAGGGTTCGTGCTGAAGTCTGAAAATTGCCACCACCTGCAGTCAACAAACAAGTGCCATTTGCTGCCACATTTTTCTGCACCTGTGCCATATACCCAGGATTTTTAAAGGATGAAATTTTATCTAAAGAAGCGTCCCATTCTTCCAATGATAATCTCATTCCATAGTTTTGGAGGTCATGAAATAATGTTTCCACTACATTATCGATCATGCCTTTATTGTGCCAATCCCTGAAACCATCTGATCCAGATTTTCGTGAATCTGCAGTTAGAAACACACTAGAGGTACTGTACAATTTCTGAAAGTTGTGAACTTGATTTACTATTGAATCCACACATTTTTTAAACAGTGACAACTTGATGTCTTCAGATTTTATAGCCCTGAATTTGTGCCTGGCCACAAAAAGCTCTGCTCTTAACATGACACTGATGTAACCTGTCCCTCTCACCTTTGATATGTATTGATTCCAATATCGGCTGCTGTCTTCAATTATTTTGCTACTAGTTTTGAAAATGGAAAAGTTACCACCAATGCTACACTTTAGATTGTTACTGTCTGATAAACTAATGCGATACACACTCAGTTGATTTGAAATTCCACCCCACCTCTTGAAAATCACAACAGACTGTTCAGGTTGTGATCTCCATATATTATGTCTCGAAACTCATCAAATGTATGAAACTCATTCTTTAAGTGAACATATCTTATCATATTAAGTTTATGCTTTTTGGCAAAAAGTAGAACATCTGAATGGAATTTATCATCACAGTTTTCAGATTCACATTGCTCACCAACTGTAATTAGATTTCTTGGAGCTGACTTTAGAAATGTCTCCCAGCTCTCAAATGAAGTAAAATGATCTCCTTTCAATTGCTCTTCCCAATTCTCCATGCTATAAATATCTCTGATTCTGACCTCTTGCTTCATGTCCATAGGTTCTCCTCCACTCAGATTTACTCCTAAGATAGATCCAACTACAAATGGCTCCACCACCTTGAGGTGTTTGCTAATAGCTCTAGCCCAGCACTGCAGGGAGACAACATTCCAACCTCCAGAAGTCAATTGGTCAGAATAATGAGTTGCCAAAACATAACCTAATCCTGTTGGCATTTTCTCTCCAGAGTATCCCGAGTCAACCACTGCTTCAGGATCCTTATCAGTTTGTGTTGGATTAACATAAGCAAACCCTGTTGGCATTTTCCCTCCAGAGTATCCCCAATCAACCATTGCTTCTGGATCCTTGTTTGTTAGTGACGGATTAATGTCTCGGATGAAGTTAGCTACTTCTTTGCTCCTTATCATAATAATTAAAATAACTAATAGAACGCAAAACTATTGCTATGAAAAATATTGAACGTAATTGGCTAGGGGCACCCATCACGCTGTTATTGAAAGAGGTTGGTTTAATCCCACGGAGCCATGATCTAGTCAGAATAAATTCAGGAGTGTAGCTATTGAGGGCAGAAATGGGATCAATTAAAAGCCTCCTAGAGTTGGAAAAAAGGCATGCGCAAAATTGAAATTAGGGACAGGAAATAAAAGGTAAAACCAAAACAAACAACTTAAAATGATATCCGCTCTTGGTAAAGGATAAACTGTAATTATTTTTGGGAGAGACAGCAGGACCAAGCCTTTCCCTGAGACTCCATACTCAGGGGTCTAGGAGTTAACACTATAACCCATAGCCCACATCTGGCAAGGCCTACACTAGCATTGCCCCTATTATTTGCCACCCATCCAATGATAAGTTAAGTACCCTCTATTTGTATATCCAACAGGGGCTTAGCCAGGACTTCAGGGAAGGTTGGTACAGAACAAAATTGATAAAATTTCAGTATAAACAGCTTTATTATCAGCTTTCCTATATTCAATCTTTGGCAATATTTAGAATGCTAGAACATCTCTATTATTGCAGTATATCATCAATAACAACTTTTAGGATAACCAATGAATGATTCAGGAAGAAAATTTTCCCCCTCCTCCACCTACCCACACACACACACACACACACACACACACACACACACACACACACACACACACACACACACACACACACACACACACACACACACACACACACACACACACACACACACACACACACACACACACACACACACACACACACACACACACACACACACACACACACACACACACACACACACACACACACACACACACACACACACACACACACACACACACACACACACACACACACACACACACACACACACACACACACACACACACACACACACACACACACTCACAGCAGGGCCCCTGCCCCACATCTCTGCCTCTCTGTTCTTGTAGTGGGTATTGATTTTTTCTCTCTCTAGTTCTAATCACCCACTCAAATATCAGGTGGCCATTAAGAATGAACATACATTACCTTCACCAATACATATTAGAAATATGAGGAAAAAAGTCAGTAAGTTGAAATACTATATATAGCTAGCTAGCTGTATCAATTAACACTTTTAAAAATTATGAACGGGTTGGGATGTTAGGAAATGAATAACATGGAAAATTGCTATCTTGAAAAAGTATAAGGTTAAAATGTACATACTCTCTATTTAAAAACTCTAAGGGGCTTGGATGTTGAACACCTAATAGAAAATCATCTTCTATCATTTCAGGATATCTCAGAGCATCAAGGGTTGCAATTGGATTGGTAACCTCCAGATGGCATGAACAACCACCAGTGCTACTAACACAGCAATATAAAGGGACTTGGAAGTAAGTTCAGGTGCCATAACTTGTGTGCACCATTTATCAGGCTGCTGTATCTTCCCTCTTGGCTTATGATACTGAATGCCTGCTCTGCCTGGTATGACTCAGATACCTTCAAATTTCAATACAAAATAATTCAGCCAACTTAATTTGCATTGATGAACTGAACATAGTAATAAAAGCAATGGTATATTATTATTAGAGAGTGCACTCTCTATTTAGGGTTAACCCGAGCATCACCATTGGCATAATACAAAACCAATTCATGCCATTCCAAGCTTCCAGATAGTAACAGTCCAAATGTTTTATATGCTATGTTCAGAAGCCTCAAAGAAAGGTCTATGTCAAATTAATAATCCAAAGAGATCCCCCAAAAGTGGTAGAATAAAAAGAGAGAAATTTTTCATCATTTTCCATTAACATCTTCTTTATGACCCAGGCTACAGACAATTTGGAAACATTAGTACTTCAGCTAGTACCATGATCCAATAGAGTTTCAACTAGTATGCATCAATTACCCATTGTTGTTGTGTTTTTTTTTTCCATTAGTTTACATAGAAATGGAGGTATAGCAGATGGACCAATTACACCCACTGCCATAAATAGTTCAAAAGTTGGTTTTTTATTCACAATTC
>OZ017790.1:11870595-11921040 GCA_963969325.1 Lycopodina hypogea | reverse complement strand
TACTAGTTTTGAAAATGGAAAAGTTACCACCAATGCTACACTTTAGATTGTTACTGTCTGATAAAGTAATGCGATACACACTCAGTTGATTTGAAATTCCACCCCACCTCTTGAAAATCACAACAGACTGTTCAGGTTGTGATCTCCATATATTATGTCTCGAATCTCATCAAATGTATGAAACTCATTCTTTAAGTGAACATATCTTATCATATTAAGTTTATGCTTTTTGGCAAAAAGTAGAACATCTGAATGGAATTTATCATCACAGTTTTCAGATTCACATTGCTCACCAACTGTAATTAGATTTCTTGGAGCTGACTTTAGAAATGTCTCCCAGTTCTCAAATGAAGTAAAATGATCTCCTTTCAATTGCTCTTCCCAATTCTCCATGCTATAAATATCTCTGATTCTGACCTCTTGCTTCATGTCCATAGGTTCTCCTCCACTCAGATTTAATCCAAAGATAGATCCAACTACAAATGGCTCCACCACCTTGAGGTGTTTGCTAATAGCTCTAGCCCAGCACTGCAGGGAGACAACATTCCAACCTCCAGAAGTCAATTGGTCAGAATAATGAGTTGCCAAACATAACCTAATCCTGTTGGCATTTCTCTCCAGAGTATCCCGAGTCAACCACTGCTTCAGGATCCTTATCAGTTTGTGTTGGATTAACATAAGCAAACCCTGTTGGCATTTTCCCTCCAGAGTATCCCCAATCAAACCATTGCTTCTGGATCCTTGTTTGTTAGTGACGGATTAATGTCTCGGATGAAGTTAGCTACTTCTTTGCTCCTTATCATAATAATTAAAATAACTAATAGAACGCAAAACTATTGCTATGAAAAATATTGAACGTAATTGGCTAGGGGCACCCATCACGCTGTTATTGAAAGAGGTTGGTTTAATCCACGGAGCCATGATCTAGTCAGAATAAATTCAGGAGTGTAGCTATTGAGGGCAGAAATGGGATCAATTAAAAGCCTCATAGAGTTGGAAAAAGGCATGCGCAAAATTTAAATTAGGGACAGGAAATAAAAGGTAAACCAAAACAAACAACTTAAAATGATATCCGCTCTTGGTACAGGATAAACTGTAATTATTTTTGGGAGAGACAGCAGGACCAAGCCTTTCCCTGAGACTCCATACTCAGGGGTCTGGGAGTTAACACTATAACCCATAGCCCACATCTGGCAAGGCCTACACTAGCATTGCCCTATTATTTGCCACCCATCCAATGATAGAGTTAAGTACCCTCTATTTGTATATCCAACAGGGGCATAGCCAGGACTTCAGGGAAGGTTGGTACAGAACAAAATTGATAAAATTTCAGTATAAACAGCTTCATTATCAGCTTTCCTTTATTCAATCTTTGGCAATATTTAGAATGCTAAAACATCTCTATTACTGCAGTAAATCATCAATAACAACTTTTAGGATAACCAATGAATGATTCAGGAAGAAAATTTTCCCCCTCCTCCACCTACCCACACACACACACCCCCACACACACACCCACATACACACACACTCACACACACACACTCTCTCTCACACACACACACACACACACACACACACACACACACACACACACACACACACACACACACACACACACACACACACACACACACACACACACACACCACACACACACACACACACACACACACACACACACACACACACACACACGCACGCACGCACACACCCCTTTCCACTTTCATTTTTCTTCTGGTACAGTATTTCTTCATTTGGTGTGCAAAACCAAGGTCCCTTCCTTGTTCCTACACATTTCAATTTCATGGACACAGGTTAGTAAATTTTCTGTTTCAGAGTGCTCTGAGTGTTGTTGTTGTTGGGGTTCTATATCTGGCATCAAGGCACCAACTTAAAGAACTTGATAATAAAAAAAAATAAAAAAAGATGACCAGAAAAGACCAAGATAAAATATCAACCAAAAAAAAAATGCAACAAATGATATTAATTAAAGAATAAATTACATTGAATAAATAAACAAATCAGAGCATAATGATTGGTTACTAGGAAATTAATGTCATATACTTTCAAAGCAGATTGCAGGGTGGATGGCCATTTCCCAGCATCTTTAGTCTGTCACTTTGTCTTCCACCTCCACACCACCTCAGTGGGTGCAAGTGAAACTGGTTGAAGGTCATCTGAATAAAATTAAGTCAACTCTTCTAAAGATTTATTGACATGAATTGAAATGACAGAAGGAACAAAATGAATTAAACTGGCAGCAACTGCTTGGGTCTTGCCAAACCAATCATTCATCTGTTGAACTAATTGATCCAACAGAACTAAATTCTGCATAGTTTCTGAATGTTTATTGAGAAGACACTCGTGGTACCTCACAAACTACATCCACTTCAAAAGCTATTGCCTCAGCACATACAAACCATGAATGTACCATTTCTTCACTTTGACCATCACCCCAGAGTTCATTTAATACATTCACAACATTGATACAAAACTTAACTATATCACTGCATCTCTTTTTTAATTATATACTACTAGGTTTAATTATTAACATGGAGTTCATTGTTACTATCAAATATACAATAAAAGGGAAAAAGAGGTACATCTTGAGCAAAACATTGGCACACACAATCATTTTTATGTCCCAGTTCATATTTCCATATGTATTCATTTATCATAGTTGATTATCGCTTCCATTGTAGATAAAAGGAACTGATATAAAACATGACAATCTTCATAAACCTCTTGTTGATAAATCCACATTCTCCTACATAGGTCTTAAACTTTACTGATGCTCTTATCAATTGTTATTTCTCAAGAAATAATAGCCATTTTTACATTATTTTGGAAGAAAAAAAGAAAACTCAGTTATTGTAGAATTCATGTTACATATGAAGTTAAACTACATGCTGCAATTATACATAAATAAATACTTGACTATTACAGTATATATATATATATATATATAGATAGATAGCTTTAGGATTTTCAGCTGAGAGATGACCTTGCACACCCCTTGCACTAGACATATTGCTCACACTATCATAGCTTTGCTCCCTACAATTTTGAATGTCCAAGTCAAACTGATTTAGAGATTCTTTTATTGCATAAGCCAAAACCACCCCAGTGATCCCTTCTGTACTGATGAAATCTAAGAATTCTTCTCTTATATTGCAATTATTATATAAAATACTTAACACTATTGACACCTGCTCCTTACTGGATGCACAACCTCATCACAAAAATTAAGATAATATTTTCTTTCTTTAATTTCATTTATTAGACTATCTCCAATGTGATCATCTATGCATTCAATGTACTCATTTTGGGTGGTCTTACAGGTAGGGTTACATTTTTTTGTGGCAGTTTTCAAATGCTTTCCTATTATTTCCTGATTTCAAGGAATATTCAAGCTGTGCAAAAAAAAAATTCCTGTTGTTGATGTTAAGTTCAGCAGTGTTATCATCTCTGTGACCACAAAGAGATATATACACTGCTTATCACAAAGAAGCTATACCTCAGCCTTACATTTAATTATGACCCTATTGGTTACAATGTTAGTGTCATCAATCAGCAGCAAACAATTCATAGTGGAAGACTTTGGACGTATAAAAGAAAACTTCAGTGCATCAGTCAACTGAAAGCTAGTTGATGGCACAGTAATGGCAAGCAAACTTTTTAGATTTTCAGTGCATACAAATGACCCAACTCTTTTGTCTGAATAGAACACATGACAAACAAATTGCACCTCGCCAATGAGCACAAACCATCAGCCATTCTGCTCCAAGAAAAGCACTCCACGAATCACGAATCACAAATCTCTCTACATCCACGGCTACACACTCGCTGAGTACATCAACAGCAGAATGCATGATGTAGCAACGTTTGTACATGAATCTATCAATTGGAACACCATGGCATTCTCACTAACTGATAAGAAGGTCAAGCAAACAACAACCAATGTGGCAGAAGTGACCATCACCAACGTCTTCAAACAGCCAACAAAACCTCTCAGTGCAGAATCACTACCACACTATCTGCCACCTTGTATCTATGCAGGGGACTTTAATAGCCATAGCACAACATATAGCTATAAAAACAACAACAGAGACAAAGACACACACAAGGACTGGGCATTGGCCACCAACCTTATCTTCCTCCATGATCCCAAACAACCCAAACAACGGAGTAGCTATAGATCAACACACTGGGGTATGTTAACAAACCCTGACCTCACATTCATTAACTTCAGATCTTGTCCAGCAATCAGGAGAGTCCTCAACTGTTCCCAAAGTCCCAGCATTTTCTATCACTTATTGAGTAATCAGCATCTATTGACTCCACACCAACACTGCGGGTCAAGTGATGAAACTCCTGGAAAGCTGACTGGGAGAAGTTCACCAATATACTAAACATTAAGGCTAGCATATTCCCCCATCCCAACCTCAGACCTGGACCAAGTCTATTATGCCTGGTACTCTGGCTACCTACTGTAAGAACCTGATCCTAACCTGGAACAATGAATGCCAACACCTGACATTGGGTCTGGGCATGTTGGAAAACTGAGACTAATTCCATAGACTTCGGCAACTCCATAGGAAAGCCTGGCATGCATTCAACCACCTGAGCAGATGTATGAAAAAAATTAAGACTTTGCTCAGTGAGCACCAATGCTATCTAAGCAAGCTGATCATAAATGGCGGGCACCCCAAGTCCAACAGACACATTCAATGAAAGGTGAACATGGAGATAGTGAACCTGAATATAAATACGGACAGGAAGAACAACACACTGTCCAAGCATTTCATCAACGAGGAGATGACAGCAGCCTTCCAAAAGATCAAGAGTGGAAAGGCCCAGGGCCCAGACCACATCGCCCCTGAATATGTCAATAACTGCGGGCATCAATGCTGAACTGGCTACATGAGTTCTTCTCCCACTGCTTTTCCACCCTCGGCCAACCGAAAATCTGGCAATAGTCTTACATCACTGCCATCCTAAAACCAAATATGGCAGCCAATGATGCAAAGGACTACAGGCCCATCTTCCATCTCTGTTTTCTACTAAGCTTGAAAAATGGCTACACTTGACGTGACTGGTGACTGGAGCCCACCATCGACCCTCAGCTCTGGCAGGAGTAGGCCAGATTGTGCCATGGCCTCTCCACACTGATTAGGCCAACCTCCTCACTGACGATATCTAGACGGGATTTAAATGGCAACAAAATGTTGGTGTGGTTCTTGTGGAACTGAGAGCTTCCTATGACACCATCTGGCTATGGGGATTCCACTTGAAACTGCTAAGCCTGTTGCCTGAAACCCACATGGTCATTTGAGCTACTCACCAACCGGAACTTCAAATTACTAACCAACCGGAACTTCAAATTACTAACCAACCGGAACTTCAAATTACTAACAAGTGTCAGCCAAGTGAATCGGCTGAGATGGCTGCAGTATGGTGTGCCACAAGGGTCTACACTCTCACTAATACTCTTACACTGACCATCTCACCCTGTCAACAGCAAGGAAGAGCTGGACAGGAGTGGAAATTGCCTACAATAAGGTTATGACGCTGCTACATCACTTCCTTTGGCATTAGCACCTGCAGTTGAGCACAGCCAAAACCACAGCAACCGCATTCCATCTGAACAACATGGACAATCGACATCAACTGGCTATTACTGTGAATGATCCTGAACAGTAGTGTTATACTCAGAGGAGATCAAAATCCAGATCTGATTTTACAGATTTAATAGCCTGAATATTTGTTTAGACAACAGTCTGACCTTCACATGCAGATGAAAATCATTTTTGAAGTGCTATAGAGAAATTGTTAACCATTCATAAGTATTTACGTCAAATTAATTCCAAAGAAGAAATCAAACAAGTTACTCCCATTATTTTAACTTTCATTTCAGTCTCTTACAGCTTGCTTTTTTCCATGTCCACTGTCATGATGAATGTTTTTCTGAAATGAAGTCCAAGGCCTTTGTTCAAATTGTCCACAAGAGAGATGATTACATATGTAAGAGATTGAGCCCCATCTCTAAGGAATAAAAAAAAATGGCACTATGTGCATAGTTCTACTCTAATCTTCACCAAACTTTACCTAAAATGATCTTCAGGTGACCCCAATCAATCCCTGTAAATTTAAGCTCTGTAACCCAATCATATGGGAGGAGACAATGAAATAGCAAGCCAACAATTGAGAAAATAATGAATTATAATAAGATGTGCTCCTCTAGGGAAAAGAAAGAAAAGCACTCAGAACCTCAATGCTTATACAACTGGGTTTTTTTTCTCTTTTTTTTGTGGTCACCCATGGAATTTAAAAATTCATCATATATTTTATATCCATTAACCAAAAATACTCCTAGATTCATGACTATAAGAATCCATTGGACACCATATAGCCCATCCCCATGGAGACGAGCAATCCATCCAGTACCATGGAGACAAGTAGGCAACCCTAATAACAACTTCAAATCTGGACACCTGAAATTTGTCGCACCCACACTCTCTATTAAAATTCTACACACCTTAACTTCCCATCATTGACATGCAAATAACCTGAATTTAAACCCATTTTAAACCAACATAGAAGTCTAAATAATAATAATAATAATCATAATCATAATCATAATCATAATAATAATCATAATAATAATCATAATAATAATCATAATAATAATAATAATTATGTGTGTGTGTGTGTGTGTGTGTGTGTGTGTGTGTGTGTGTGTGTGTGTGTGTGTGTGTGTGTGTGTGTGTGTGTGTGTGTGTGTGTGTGTGTGTGTGTGTGTGTGTGTGTGTGTGTGTGTGTGTGTGTGTGTGTGTGTGTGTGTGTGTGTGTGTGTGTGTGTGTGTGTGTGTGTGTGTGTGTGTGTGTGTGTGTGTGTGTGTGTGTGTGTGTGTGTGTGTGTGTGTGTGTGTGTGTGTGTGTGTGTGTGTGTGTGTGTGTGTGTGGTAGCACAATATATGCAGAGTTGCCTGGGACAATGTCTCAACATAAAATATAATATTAAATATGATTAATGTCATTCAATACACCAGAATGTTTTGGAAGCATGTAAAACTGAAAGGTAGAATATGTTGGAGACATTGAGTATTTGTAAGTTTAGATAATATTTGTAATACTGGAGAATACCTTCAAACGTCGATTAATCAGTACAAACATTTTGCATATTGAAAATTATCATGTAAAGGTTTAAGAATATTCATGAATACATCTGATACAGTCAACAATATATCCAGTCAGTATTGTTTAGTGGCCTGCATTGCCTGGGACACTCTTTTTTCAGTGTAGAATTGACTGTCGCTCCAATAAAATTGTTCCTCTCCATCAGTCTCTGTGTTGGAAAAGGTTGAGTATTTGGATGTATATCACAGGTATACGAATCATGAGAAACTGCCATCTTCTTTGCCCATGGCCAAATATACCTGAAGTAAAAAGTAAAATTATTAAGTGAATTAAGATAGTATTGTATTGAAATCTATATTGTAATTCCAGATACTCGAATAGTCTTGAATGCTAACAATTTGGTGAAAAACTGTGCTGTAACATTTTTAATATTAATGATTTTTTGTGAAACCAAGAGAGCAAATAAAAGTTTTGATGCCATCAACATAAGTAATTATTAGTTTTCAGTTAGTTCACAAGCATTTACTGGCTCTATTAGACTCCTAATCCCCATTGTCTTTCCATAAGAGTTAATTCTTATTTATCATATCAAACAACTTTTTTCTTTCAGCCAATGAAACTTGTTTGTGTTCAAATATCCACTTTGACACTCCTCAATCTCCATAGCAGTTGGCTGAATATATTATTGACTTACTACATATTAAAAATATATTTCAAAAGCTAAGGACATTCCTAACAAATATCTGTCTCTCAAAAAAAATTGTTTATAAATTGTTTATTACAAATTCTTCATTGCAACTGTAGCTAGAGGGTTGCAAGGGCTATATATTCAGAGCATTTGCTAGTGAACTATTTATTTATAAGTGCCACAATTAGTACCAAAAAAATACCACTTTTAAACTATTTTCATCTGTGCATTGAACTATTGTAACTCTAAGCCCCTAAAATAGTAGCCTGACCAACTACATTACATTGTGGCACCATTTCTCACTTTTCTTCATAACAGATTCAAAAGCTGCATACCTAGCAGCTTTTCATCCATGGGCAAGGGAATTTGTAGCTGCATAAGGGGTTACTATCCCTACTCACGTCTACATCGCCAAACTAGATCATCTGGTATAAAAGTCAAGAAATGTTGTGCACCGTGAAATTCTCAATAATTGATTAATTTATGATTGATTCAAGGTCAATTTTTTTTTATATATATAGATGAAGTCCAACATTGCAAGCAACAGTGCAAAAGATCATCAAGAATTGTGTATAACACATCACATGTACACACAAAACACCTGCTGTAAGACACTTGTCACAACAACTGAACAGTAAATACCACAGCATTGCCAACCTTGCAGGAAAGCTGCGAATGGATATCCTGTTAAACACATTAATTTTAATAAAGATATACTTATCAAATTCCATATATACTATCTGTATGTATAAAAGATGTCTGTCTGTCTGTCTGTCTGTCTGTCTGTCTGTCTGTCTGTCTGTCTGTCTGTCTGTCTGTCTGTCTGTCTGTCTGTCTGTCTGTCTGTCTGTCTGTCTGTCTCTGTGCCTGCCTGCCTGCCTGCCTGCATGTCTGCATGTGTCTATCTTCACCTTCATTTTTCCAAACCTTTAGGTGCATTTCTCTGAAACTCGGGCATGATGATAGGTTTTGACCCAACTTAAAACATGGGCAAAAATTCCTGTAAATGGTTACCATGGTAATGGGAAAAACCAAAAATGATACTCAGGCAGAAAAATCCTTGTAGTGACAGTCTTAAAATTTGGTATGTATAACATAACTAGAGTCAGAAAGTAACATGGGCTGGGTCATACGTAGCTACACCTTCTATTCTCTGTGTTAGGCTAAAAATACCAAAAATGGTATTTCAGGATTTATACTTAGACCTTGGGAATTAGAACCATGAGCCCACATATATTTGGAATCAGTTTCATCTGGTGGATGTTTGAAGTACATCTACATGGCCACACCCCTTCCTGTGTTCATGGCATGCTATAAAAGGCAAAAATGTATCTTTGCCAGATAAACTATTGGAGTTATAGATCTAAAACTAGGTATGCATACCCAACTTAACTTTGGGAGTAACATGGGCTGGTTTCCACCTGGCCACACCTTCCTATTGGTGTATGATTTTTTTTTAAAAAGACAAAAATTGAATTTCAGAAAAGTAAATGGACCAAAAGAGTTAGACCCATGGAGTAATATATATTTCGAATCAGTGTCGCCTGTGGAATATTTAAATAAACCACGGCCAAGTGGTTAAGGCACTGGTCTAACGATCAGAAAGTCCCAGGTTTAACTTTTTTCAGATTCATACATATGTGGATATGTATGCATTTATTTATACTGCATGTTTATCCACAATACCACCAAAGAACCAAACCAAATGAAGCTAACTCTTCAGGATAGACATATTTTACAATAACTATGTTTGTTTGTTTTTTCAGCAATGCTATTTTCAGCCATGTTTTTTTTCAACCAAAATATATTTGGGCCACCTGGCTATACCTCTTCCATTGGGAATAAGAGTCTATAATGCATAAGTGGGACTTAATAGAAACCCTTGGACATGACATCTAAAACTTGGCAATAACACACATCACGACCTTAATGTGGGCATATATTTATATTTATATACCTGGCAATGCCAGGTATGCCTACTAGTATTTGATATATATATCTGTATAATAAATTAGCATATACTTTGACAAAAAATCTTGATCTGCGCCATAGGTTGCATTTGCTGACATCATCGGTTTCTTCAAGACCTTTGTCCAACTGTTTTTCCAAATCTCTCTTACTCCTTTCTGGTGTAGCTTAATACCCCACATACCAGCAGGCACTTTCATGCGATGTAGTGGATGATCTCTCATGATATGAAAGGTCATATTAGAGTCCAGCCACTCCTTCACTGCTGCTGTTTCACGAAGTGATGGTCTGCAATCCAAATCTCTTGAGACAAATATATCCACCTATAGAACATGGCAAAATCCATTTCACATTTCACAATACATTTTATAGCTTGTTTTTTTTTGTGCTACTCTTTTCTCTTTTTTTTTTACTTTTTAATACTTATAGTTGTACACAATATTTGCCAATATCATGTGAAAGGTATAACACACTCCAGTTAAGTTAAAGATATCACAGTAGTACTCCATATATGTATTTATTATATTCACCATTTAAATTCACATATATTAGACTGATTATCATGTCTAAGTGTTAGAATAACCTGAGGGTCAAGGGCAGGATAAAATCTCCAGTTTGAACCATAAATTTTTGATGTTTCCTTTGGCAAGTTATGAACATCACAAAGATCAATATTTGGATTATTGAATACCATCTTTTGCAGGTCAGACTTGTCTTTGGCCTCCAAGTTAATGTATAGCCGCATTATCCAGCCTGGGTATAGGATGGGCATGAGATCTAGGTTTCCCTTAATTCCATCCAAGTATTTCTTCTGTTTGGCGCTGGGATTTTCAATATTATTGTAGTAGGAGAAGGCCACAATTCTTTGTCCACTGCCTCTCTGGTAGGCATTGTAACTGCATGTGGTTTCATTAAAAAATACTATATTGCCTCGCTCACGGTGGTGGCTAACAGTCAGATTATTTCCCACCTTCAGTGGTGTCTTGCATTCACACCGCCTCTCAGCCTCACCGTTATCACTGGTACTACTAGGGATGATGCTGACTGGGGTTCTGCTTTGCATAGCAAAAATGTAGAAAGTTAGAACAAAACTCCAAATGAAGAGGACTGAAAATTTCCTTCTGACTGAACAAATCTCAAATTGAAGTAGTTTGGAAATCCTACCTCGGATTCTTGACATTCTATGCAGCACAGACCTTGTTACATTAAATTCCTTCGCAGGTAAATACTATCGCTCTGGCAGACTGACCTACAGGAAATATTTAGCTCTGGTGGATTGAGGTACAGGAAGATCTATTACAATAATGACAGTCTAGTTGGCAGGGTGTCTGGATGGATCAAAAGGCAACCATTTTGCGGGTCACTGTTGCTAGGGTCACTGTTGCTAGGTTATCGGAAAGCTATTTTCAAAATTAAATTTGTAATATTTGATAAAAGTAGTGGGTACAACAACTATAGTCAATGATTAAAAGATTTCATTGGCACATATCAATGCACTGCAAGTTCTGTTACTCACATTTTTCACAAGTACATATCTTAAATTAATATGACATTTTGAGTTTGTTTCTCAGTTTAGCTGGACAATGTTTTTTCTTCTATTTTTCTTAATGCCAATAATTCTTTGTGTTCCTGTGGTCATCAAGTTTAGCATGTACTATTGGGTATGCCCAGTGCTGCCCTGCCAATGTCAACATAAAATATGAATAAAGCCACTCAAACACCATTTCTAGACCTTGTGGCTGCATTCAAATGACAAGAGCTCATACGTAGCTATGCAGCTTGATTGCCCGATTGCCCGATAGCCCAATTGATTTTTTTTTAGAAAGGCCATGATATTTTGAAAGCATTGCTTAAAGCTGAAATATTGATTTCATATGTTAGCCATTGATTTTTTTGGTTGAGAACATTGTTAGTAGGAGAAGATGTATTGTTGTGAATGCAAGTAAAGGATGATTATGTATTTGGTTTGGTGTTATGGTGTATTTTAATAGTTGAGTAATTTCAGTGACCTCATATATTTATTAGCTATAGTGCTGTTATCTGTATACTTCTATCTGCACTGTTTAAACAGGTATTCAATTATATCAAATTTCGTGTTGTTTGAGGAAAGCCAGTTTGAGTACAAAACTGAGTTTGGGCATGGGTACAGGAAGACCCAGGCATCAGGTGGAATTGTGCCACATAATTCATTTGTTAAGTGAAGGAGAGGGACAAATTCCACTACATGGACTGATGGTGATGATTTTGGAACTCAATTGGGTTACCTTTTTTTATATTGGACTGCAAGTAATGATGAAAAAAAAAGTTAGCTCTAACAAAGTTACCTGTTTACTAAGCTAAACGGAACTGTTAGTCCAGAAAAAATAACATTTTACCTCAAACAAATTGCAACAAAAAATTTTTTCACCACAAATCAATTCAATAAGGTCCCCCACAATGACATACCATAAGTTCAGAAAACTCCAAGTAGTGGAAAGGTGCATATGTAGTGTTTAAGACCTTGATGACCAAACCAATAGTAGGGTTCAAATTATTGCACACATATCATGTCCCCATAGAATTTTCATGATTTAAACCATTAACAGACTAAAATTTCTGGAGTACCAAAGTTTGGCCCGAATTTGTCAATTTTTGTGTCCTCACAGTCTATTTTTGTGTCCGCACAGTCTATTTTTGTATGTTGATTGGGGGAGGGGGGGGGGGTTGTTATTCATACATACAAAAATAGACTGTGCTTATCGGGAAAAGACCTTGCACTGGCCTGTAATTTGTTTGTAGTCCAGAAGAGCACTTACACAGTAATGCATTCTTACAGTGTCTACATATGTACATCATACATAGGACAACAACAATAAGAAGGCAGACAATTCAGCTTGTGCTATAGTCAACATGAAAATGCTGCCGAGACAATAAGGTCTTCAGCTGCCACTCTGACACTCCTAATCTTTGGATGAGCTTGTCCTGGTTGGCCAGGTCTTTCTGCACCTTCTTCCTCATGTAAAAAATAGGGCAGTCTCGGCTAAACAACAAAAACAACAACAATGTACCATCCTACTAGCCCACCTGCTAGCCCACCTGCCTGCCAGCCCACCTATATGCCAGCCTGCCCATCCATCCCGTCTGTCTACCTGCCTGCCTGCCTGCCTACCTGTTTGTCAATTTGTGTATCTCTGTTACAGGAGCTAGAGAACTACTGGGCTGATTAAGATGGTGTAGGGAAGTTATAATAAGTCCGCTTCCCTGCTACTGCTTGCGTCACTGTTGTATCCCTCCCAGACAATAACAGCAAGATGACCAAAAAGCACTTTAAGAAATTGGTAAAGATCAACAACCTCACAAACAGTACGTTGTGCATTAATTCAACCGTATGGTAAAGTCAAGTAAGTTATGTCCAGATTTCTGTGTGTTACTTGCGCTGCCACAATGGCATTTGGCATGAACACTTAATATGGGAAAGGATTTCCAGACAATGACAAAAATAACCTATAGCAGCCACTTATGGCTGATAAGATTTTTAAAAAATTATAATATTAACCATAGAGACCCAGGGACAGATCCAGAGATAGTTAGTTGAGTTCCTACTAACTACCACTTTTCAGCTAGAGTTTGGTAAAGGGTCAATTCTTTGCTTTCTAGTAGCAATAGCTTCTGGGAAAAACTGGCTGTTGAGCTAATTGATTGATAAATACACTCAAATTCTCCTTATCCATACTCCCCTCTTCCCAGGCACTCTCCTCTCCCTCTCTCCTCCTCCTCCTCCTCCTCCTCCTCCTCCTCCTTTCCCCCAGCTGCAAAAAGAAGAGTTGGATACCAAAAGTTCTGTTAATATATTTTTGTTGTTTATTGGTTTTGTCCTATTTTTGTTTTTATGGAGGGTTTGGAATGGAAAAAAAGGAGGGAATTGTAGCTCTGTTGGTTGTGTATTGGAAGAGCTAAAACAAGCTGGGTATAGTTCCAGGAGCTCGAGAAAGGAAACTCTTCAAAGGTCCATATTTAAAAAAAAAAAAAAAAAAAAAAAAAAAAAAAAAAAAAAAAAAAAATTTAATAATTATTTTTTTAAAAATAATAAATAAAAAAAATTTGGGGTCAGTGAAGTGTTTAATGCAAGACAACTCACTGCTGTGGCTGGAATCACAAACCAAACCACATAATCTTTCTTGTAAATAAAAAAGAAAAGAGGAGATGTGCTGAAACTAGGACAAGACAGGATTCACTTATATATACATTTGTTATACCCTTTACTTGCAAACATAAATGAGCAAGTTTTGTTGCTTGTAGGTGTGTACACTTGATCATTCCCTGCAGGTATGTACGCTTGTGATGAAGATCATTTCCCTAACATTAAGTGTTGCTTACTATAGCCTGTACACTTCCTGCTACTATTGATGAATATCAGAATCACGCTATCTGGATATGGATTCATCAGTACATTTGTTAGCAATTCAGCATCCCAAAAGAATATTAGTAATAACCTAGGATCAGAAACAACTGTAATTGCTTGGATAATTTAGCACTCTATAATATCATTAGTGCAAACAAAATGATAATATGGATTAATAAGTTAGTAAGTTAAGGTGGCTTGATTGCAAAGAAGCTGTACAGCTCCAGAAGTATATATGTTTACCCCCCTCTACCCCACTTTTTAACTAACAGTTTGTAAAGGGTGTGGTTTCCCACAATGGGTGTGCTTTGGGTTAGTAAGTAAAATAGTACTACCCCTTTTGAAATCCTGGCTCCACCCCTGAGACCACATTCCAAATTTCAACCTGATTTACCTGCAGTATGACAGGGGAAAAAATAACACATTTGAGCATTCTAAGTGAGGGGAGAGTTTGTAGAATAATAAAACCTTAATATTTGGAGTTCAGTTAGCATTGAACATATATTAAAAGGAGAAGTAAGTCTGTCTGTCTGTCGGTCGGTCGGTCGGTCGGTCGGTCGGTCGGTCGGTCGGTCGGTCGGTCGGTCGGTCGGTCAGTCGGTCGGTCGGTCGGTCGGTCGGTCGGTCGGTCAGTCGGTCGGTCGGTCAGTCGGTTGGTTGGTCGGTCGGTCAGTCTGTCTGTCTGTCCGTCCATCCGTCTGTCTGTCTGTCCGTCCATCCGTCTGTCTGTCTGTACCATTATTCTGGTCAAACTTATGGATGGACACTTTTGAAAGTTGGCAAGATCATGTTTTGACCCAACTTAAAGCATGGTCTAAATATTTCAGAAAATGGTTACACAACTTACACTTGCACCTAGGGAGTTAGATCCACAAACCCATATATATTTTAAGTCAGTGTCATTTTGGTAATGTTTTAAGTACATGTATATGGCCACACCTCTTCCTGTATTCATTTCAGGCCTAAAAAAGGCCAAAATGTAAATTAGGCCAGACAATCCCTTGCAGAGGCATACCTAAAACTTGGTATGCATACACAACTTGACTTAGGGAGTGACATGGGCTTGGTCCCAACTGGCCACATCTCTTCCTCTTCGTATGTAAGGCTAAAGAGTGCCCTAAATGGAACTTCTGAATAACGCTTGGACCTAAGGAGTTAGACACACAATCCCATATATATTTAGAATCTGTTGCCTTGAAAATGTTTAAATAAAGCATAGCCAAGTGGTTAAGGCACAGGTCTAGCAATCTGAAACTTCCAGTTTCCACTTCTTCCTGGTTCATACATATGTGGATACGTATGTATTTATGCCTATTGTTTTAGTATCCACTCTAACATTGAAGTACATAACCAAATGAAATTCACTCTTCAGTGTAGACACATCTTATACTGAAGATGGCATTTTAGCCGAAAAAAATTGGGCCACATGGTACATGTTTTCCTTTACATGTGTACATATAATGCAAAAAATTATACTTTGTATAAACCCTTTGGCCTGCCATCTAAAACTTGGCATGAATACACATGATGACCATGAGAGAGACAGGCTGAGTCCCACCTGGCCACACATAATCCTGTGGGAGTGTAAGGCTAAAATACCCCCCCCCCCCAAAAATGTACTTGGCCAAACCTGTGGACATGGGCTGGGTTACATTTAGTCATCCTTAATGTGGATACACCATTATATGCCTGGCAATGCCTAGTATGCCAACTAGTGACCATAAAAAAGGTAAAATAAATAAATGAAATTATTTAAAAAATAAATTGATAAATAAATATATAATAAATAAATGGATGAAGGAAGGAGGGAAGGAGGAAAGAAGGGAAGGAAGGAAGGAAGAAAGAAAGAAGGAAGGATGGACAGAGGGAGGGAGGGAGGAAGGGAGGAAGGAAGGAAGGAAGGAAAGAAGGAAGGAAGGAAGGAAGGAAGGAAAGAAGGAAGGAAGGAAGGAAGGAAGGAAGGAAGGAAGGAAGGAAGGAAGGAAGGAAGGAAGGAAGGAAGGAAGGAAGGAAGGAAGGAAGGAAGGAAGGAAGGAAGGAAGGAAGGAAAGAAGGAAGGAAGGAAGGAAGGAAGGAAGGAGGGAGGGAAGGAAGGAAGGAAGGAGGGAGGGAGGGAAGGAAGGAAGGAAGGAGGGAGGGAAGGAAGGAAGGAAAGAAGGAAGGAAGGAAGGAAGGAAGGAAGGAGGGAGGGAAGGAAGGAAGGAAGGAGGGAGGGAGGGAAGGAAGGAAGGAAGGAGGGAGGGAAGGAAGGAAGGAAGGAAGGAAGTAAGGAGGGAAGGAAGTAAGGAGAGAAGGAAGGAAGGAAGGAAGGAGGGAAGGAAAAAAAAAAGAAAGAAAGAAACAAGCAAACAAATAAATAAATTTAAAATTTTTTTTAAAATACCAACCAAATATAACACAAGCAAACTTTAAAAAAATTATAACTACTGAAGGTCAAAGGCTAATCTAAAAAATAACCTGTAGGATGAGTTGTTCGATTAATACAAAAAAATAATAATTTTAAATATCAATTACCTAAATTATACTATAGTGTTAAGGTACATAGGAGTGCACAATGGGTTTCTAAAATAGTAGCACTCATTTCCCTTGTGATAACTAGCATACATATTTAAGGTCAATAGTTGAAATGTTCCGCCACCAATCACGACAACACAGGTTGCTCTGGCAACCAAATGACTTTGCAGAATGGCCAGAAGTACGGAGTCCTTTGATCTTGTAATGTCCTCAAGTGCTGTATCTACATCTTTTGGGGACAATTCAAGATTCAAATTATCTTCCAAGTATTGAGAGAAATTTCTAGAAATAACTTTCCACCATAGGGACAAGCTTCCATGAGATCCTGAGTCAGTAAACAAAAGTGTTTTTGTTCCATTAATATGGTCCAATGCTTTCTTGTGATCTGACATAATTCCTTTCATGCAGTTAGAAAATTTGAGTGAAGAGGAAGGAATTGACTGATTAATTTTTTCTGATCGTAACATAACTGCAACATATGGTGTTCCTTTCATGTACTTTCTCATAAAAGTATCAAGATAACTGAGGATAGTTTCACTTGGAAGCAACGGAGATAGAGAATAGGGTAAGTATTTAATCTTAGGGGGTTGTTTTGATGATATATATGGTTGAAATGAGCTTTTGTTCAAACACCTTGACCCTGTCAATGCTAACCTGAATGTAGCAGTACTTAATCCTCGCCAGGTATCAAATAATATTGTTGCATTGCGTCTTGGAGAGCCAAAGATTTTCTCTCGAAAAACAGCTTCTGCAATAGGATGCTCCATTATTTCTATGCACACTGTGCTTATGTTGAATCCATTAACTTCTAAAAACTTGAACCAGTTGTAACTTGTTAGATTAGTATAAGATTTACACTTTCGTGAAGTTCTGCTAAATCTGAGTTGAACATGAATAATTTCTTTCAAAGAAAATTGCAAGAAATCCTTATTGGACACAAGTACTGAGTTGTTACGCATCAAGTTGATCTGATTCCAGTGGCTAATATTGAAAGTATCTTGAAACCTGGTGCTTGTTTCATTAGCTTTGACAGAATAGTGAAACACAGTCTGATCAACCGGATAAATATATGGCTCCACCACTTTATTGATGTCTAATGTTCTTGCCCAACACTGAATATCAAACAGATTACTGAGAGCATTACCAGTTTGCTCCCAGTAATCTAAACTGAGAACCATAGGCTGAGTGAAGGAAATTTGAAATGTTGGACTTACCTTTCTCAAGTTGTGATATTCACTGTGTGTGCTGTTATTCAATTCCAAACTTGAATGGTTATGTGTCCAATCCTCTTTCAAAAGATGGTTACTACAGTTGCAAGAAATGGTGGATAAAAAAAGAGGTTCACTGATTCTCTTATTAACAGAGTATGGCGTGCTGATTGTTCTGAATCCAATCATGGTCATGACTATTGAGAAAGAACTTATAAAACACAGAAACTTCTCTTTCGATATCATGATAGAAGTGAACCTGTACTAAAATAAAATGAAGCAGTAAAAAAAAATTAAATAAAAAAAATTATTTCAACAACTAGCTAATTACTTAAGAAAGATGAGAATTAGTGGGCCCCACCCCCGGCAGTAAAATTAGAAGTGAAATTTGTGCGAGTTAGCCGCCAAGATACTTAAAAGGAACAAGTTTGAGCAACCAGGAAGAAAGAGTAAACCCCCTGATATCTAACAAGCCAGTTTTTTTTGGTTTTTTTTTTGTTGTGTTTTTAAAGCACTTCTATTTTGAAGAGTAGCAAAATATTAGTTCGAAATATTTTTAATCGCTTACCCATGCAAGCTTTTTATAGTGTGTAGAGCTCCATCACAGGGAAAAAAGTTCATAAATTGAAAAATTCCACTTCTATATTTATTTGGCACTCAGCGAGAATTTCCCATTCCCTCCATGATAAAAAAGCAAGTTAATTATTGTGCATGCACACAACTGAACCTACACACACAATGAAATGGTATGCATGAGTGATTAAAGCTTACTGCACCTGCTAAAATGTCACTGTACTCCACAAATTGAAATTACCAGTGACCATTACATTGGTAATCAAAGAGAAGGTGGAATCTTCTGTTAATTCAGGTAAAACTCAAAATAAAAAAGGAAAGAACTTAAATAAAATTAAACCTGAGTGAGCTAGTTAGCTGTATTATTAAAAACAACAACTAACTAACATTTTTACTACTACAGATAAGTTTTTTTTTTTTTTTTTTTTTTTATTTTTAATCCACACTCCACTAGTGGTTTACTCTCACTATATTATCAGAGCCTTAGCTAGATGAAGGCATAGGAGGCCAAGGCATCATCTGCCATTCAATAATAAATCTTTTTTTCTAAAAAATTTTTGCACGTTATGTCAATTCCAGTTCAGTAACATAAGCAACCAGTTGTGAGTCAATTTATATGAAAATAAAAGCTCCTTCAAAGATAATGACAGATATGAGTGGGATTCATCATTATGAAAAGTAAAGCACATTTAAAAATGACTTGTGACTTTTTATCTAGGTAGGCACAAGGCAGTATTAAAGAGACTGATCTCTGACACTAACAGTGATAGTATGTTTTTGCTAGTTACATAATATTTTCATCACAACATGTGCAAAAGTTGATAAGCAAATTTGTATTAATTTTTTATTTTATATTTGAATATGGTAATAGAGTGAAAGTACACTAAAGAATCTTCCCAACCTTACCCTCCACACTCCCCTCACCCACCCAACTCAAAAATAAAGTATGCCATATTTCATGTTATTTTATATGAAAAGTTGAAACAGCTGGTGAATACAGTAGAGCTCATCAATCTATATTTGTCTTGATTCTAGCCCTTGCAGCAAGTTGTGTTGTTGGGAGTGCTCCTTCAGTGCATTGCATTGGCTAAGGAGCCAAGCCAAGCCAGCATGATTGAACAATGCTTTAATATCATGGCACTGGCCAACATACACAGGAATCACCCTTTATTTAGCAACTGGACACCTTGATTGCATTGGCTTAAGTGCCAAGACAGCATGATTGAAGAATGCTTCAATAGCTTGGCACTGGACAACATACAAGGGAATCACCCTTTTCTTTAAAAGCTGGACACCTTGTGTAGCATACAGGAATGGGATACTAGCATGCATACAAGAGTGATACTGACCTTTAAGTTATAGAAAACAAAACCTTATTTGTATTTACTACAATGTCATGATGTGAATAAAAACATTGAATAACAAATTACCTTTGAGAAAAAGAATGTTTCATTTCATAATTCTCCCTTTTGGTCCATAAAATTGTTGTATGGAAAATATGAAGACCACTGCTCCTTTTATGGATCACAACCAGGATATTGTGATTCACCAATGGTCGAATTATGGCTTTAAACTGGATATTATGTGGATGTGGAACTTCACCACTGAGTTTCCCACACCAGAAATTTCAACAGTTATATTACTATAGTGTGGCTAACAAACTATTAGTTTTTCTTGAAATACCAAATCATGAATACTAGAATGTTAGGTGACTAAGTTCAACCATGTGGTTCTTTTATTCTTCCAGAATTCCTCACAGCAAATATGATATGAAAATTTTCAATTATTATTCTTTTTTTTTTTTTTTTTTTTACTTTTTTTTGGAGGGAAATTCCCCCAAGTACCAGCTCAAACTGATGTATGAATCCTTACTAGAATACCAAACTAGCCAGACTATCTCATTAATGAAAATGATAACATTTAGTACTTTATTGTTTAACTAAACAACAGCCAAAAACCCCCTCACTTATAATTTAATGTTTGGATTTAATCGCTGGTAAGGAAAAATTAAAGGAAAAAAAAAACTAAACCAAGACCAGCAGTTGAACAGGGGACCTTAGCACTGGTTGAAGGAAGTTTTAAAAGAAGAACGAGATTCCCAAGAAACTAACATTTAGACTCCGGGAACTTGTTAAAGTTCATTGGTAAAAATGTTTTTCCCAAGACCTTCTCCTACTCTATAGATAATGTGTATCCTAGTGAAAAAAAAAAAATCCATGGCATGATCTAATTTCAGGCAGTATTTTTAACTCCACTTCATAAATTTCTTTCTATCTAAAACTGTTCAAGGAGCTACAGAGAGGTACCCAATTCTCAATTTTTATCTAGGGATAACCCAAGACTCCCTTTTTTTTTTGCTTCAGTCTCTCTGGTAATATAAACTAGCATTCAACAAACTTTATCTATCCCACTGCCTGCCCACCCCCTAATTTCGCTAACCAGACCCTTTACTTTCATTTTATTTGTACTAATCTGTCGTTTTGACGGATGACATGTGCAGAATCATAAATTGCGTGGGTGTCCTCTCACCACTTGCTTACCTAAAAAATGATTATTCTACTTCAAACAAAATAACTTGCTCTCATACTATCTAATAACAGTTAAAAAATATATATATGACATCACTTTTAAATTGCACCATGTATGCCATAGCTCCAAGATGCAGCATACACACACAAAAAGTTAAATATAGAGTTAGACCAGATCCTTTCCCTCCATATGGGAGGTTTAAATGGTAAAGGGTCTGGCTAGCAGACTAACCCACCCCCACTCTCCATTAGCACTTGCTCCATGACAGAGAATATTTTTGAGGCCACATTTCACTTCATATTAATTAGAACAAGATATTTTATGGTAAATCTTGTGCGCCATTTTTTTTATCCTTTTTTTTTTAAAGCATCCCTCTCTGGTACACCATGCACATGCTACTGCTATCAAAAGGACCAACGAAAGCAATAGCAGAAAAGTGTGTTGAAGCAGCAGGTGGGGAAGCAACTTTTCCTTTTTCATTTTTCTGTTTGCAGCTAACTTTTGGTAGGTTTACGCTTATAGCTAAATTGATTACTATTCTTTGGCACAGGATACAGGAATCTCTCTATACTAGCAGGAATTCTTTTTGAAATTCAATGTACTGCCAATAGTGATTCAGTCTCATTCTCAGACCACTTTTATGTTAACCCCAACAGTTGGAGGTTTTCATACAATAGAGCATTGCTGAGCATTGCCATATGCTGAATTGCCCCTCCCTACCTCCCACTCCTGGAGCCACCATTGATAAAGGAGTATTTTGTAAAGTTGGCTGTTTGGTTAGATAGTGCTTACTATTATTGCAGCAGACGAATATTTGGGCCAAGGGACAAACTTGAAACCATTCTAATGCTCATTTGACTGAAGTTGGGCAAAGCCTCACAATAATCTCTATATATTACATTATATGAACTAAACAACATAAACAACTTTGTTATTACAGGAGGCCATAGGATGACCTAAAAACCGCCCATAGAATAGGTTTATCATGGTTATCATTAGTAGTAGTAGTAGTAGTAGTAGTAGTAGTATTCCAAGTGGATGGTTTGCAGAAACTTTGATTTCAGGTCCAGTCAGGAGTGAAATTTATGATTCAGTAGATTAGTTCTCTATGTTTCATCTCAAACTAGGATATCACTGTTGTGCACTATACTCATCATGGTGTGTTTAACAACCATCAATAATGCACTTGAAGTCAAAAGAAAATATTAAGCACTTTATTTATATCTGCATTGATCCTCTCAAGCACACCTATTCCATATTGAATTCACCAGGTGGATTTCACAATTCCAGAGCTCTTAAGCCTATGTATTATGTATAGTAGAAAAAATATGAGACATTCTTGCAATTATTTTGACACTAAAGCCACACCAAAATGCTGGCTCAGGTGTCAATCTACACATAGTCAGTCAAAAACTGCAGTAGGTGTATCATGTATGTTCTACATAAGGGTTATTCAGTGGTATTTCCAGGATATTCCACAGAGGGTACTTGAAAAGAAAAAAGTGCTCACAGGATGAATCATAAAATACCTTTATCTAATATGAAGTGAAACCTTGCTTCAAAATATTTTCCATCATAGACTTCAGTCAACTATGGTTAATGGTCTAAAGCATGAGAACTTGGCATTCCTGGGATAAATTGTGAAGATGCCCACCCAGAGTGGAGCTGTTGCTAGCAAACAGGTGGGGGATTGGGAGGAGGGGGGGGGGGGGGGGGGGGGGGGTAGTTTGTTGAACATTAGGTTACACCTGAGTAAAAATTGAAACTAGATACCCCTTTGCAGCTTCTTGAGCACTTTTGGGTAGAAACGAGTTAATCACGATAGGTAAAAAATACTGCCTGAAAGATAGCATGCCATGGATTTTGTTATCACTAGGACACACCTTTTCTCTAGAATAGAAAGTTTTGAAAATAGTATTTCAGTTAAAAATATTATAATATAAGGGAACCTCTGTGTGTGTGTGTGTGTGTGTGTGTGTGTGTGTGTGTGTGTGTGTATGTGTGTGTGTATGTGTGTGTGTGTGTGTGTGTGTGTGTGTGTGTGAGTGTGTGTGAGTGTGTGTGTGTATGTGGGTGTGTGTGTGTGTGTGTGTGTGTGTGTGTGTGTGTGTGTTAGGCCATTGCCTTAATTTATCTAAGCCCCTGATACAATATATGTCTCTCCACTTCATTGTTGCTTATGTGAACTACTTTTTAGGTACTTGGTAGAATCTTACTGAAAATTAAATTTATCTGGATAGTAAAAATATTTGTTTGTTGTTGTTTTTTTAATAGTATAGCTAGCTAGCTAAATCAGTTTATCATTATAATAGTTTGTTTTGTTGTTTTTTTCTTTTGCATTCTTACTTGTATTAACGGAAGTTTCATCCATCTCTTTCAATTTCACAGGTAATGATTAACAGTAATTTTATTTGTGGAGTATAATGACATTTTAGCAGGTGCACTAAACTTTAATCTCTCATGAGCATACCAGCTTCATTGAGGGTGTAGGTTCAGTTATGTTCATGCACAGTCACTAACTTGTCTCATCTGCTAAGCATTGTTGTTGTGTTTTTTTTTAATTTTGAGCTTATAATCTGCTATGGTTTTTTTTTTGGTTCTTGTTTTTTTTAATGGAACTTGTTGGAGGTCATAGGGGTGCTCTAGCACCCCGAGCACTTCCCCCCTCCCCCCTCTGTACACGCCACTCTATATTGATTTCATTGTAAACAAATACCACTATCTTTATCACTAAGGTGTCTCACTTACACTTTACATTCATATTTATACTGAAATATGATATGATTAAATGACATCATGTTATATGCTAATTCTTCACGATATAGTGAAGAATTAGTTGTAAGCAAATACCACTATCTCTATCACTAAGGTGTCTAACTCGCACATAACATTCCAGTGTTGCCAACCCAGGTAATCTTCTTTCAGGATTTGAAACACAATATTTTTGTATTTTTGGATCAATTTCAATATCAACATCATTAGAACACACATACACAAAAAAAAAAAAAAAAAACACTTTAAATCACACATATTTAAATATTGACTATTGCCATGTGATTGCACTTTAAGCTGTCACTGAATGTTTGTAACTCATGCTCTTTTTTGTTGTCTGTAGTTTGGCCTTCTCAAGAGCAAATGGCTCAAAATCAGATTGTTCACAGCAATTAAGTACAATAGCTCAAATGGACAGAGAACTGACTTAAATTCGAATTTGATACACCTCATCAAGCTGAATATACTCTCACAGTCAGCACCACTTGCTGGGATGGACAGCAGATGAAGAATTAGATTTTAAAGATTCTTCACTTACAGTCACCCATTGGACATCTCGTGCATTTGACAAAGAACCAAAATTTGAGCATCATCACGACCTATGCTTGAATCAACAGCAAATTCTCATAATTTGAATTTTGTTGCTGCTTTGTCCAATTTCATTGGAATACATGCATGGATCTCATCAAATATATTTATTCCTACATTTTGACATTCACTTGGATTGATATCCTTTGGGTCAGTCAGAATGGGATATTTAAAAACAAATCTTTATTTCAGCTGGTATCCTAACAGAAGCAATATAAAAAGACAGTATACTTATAGAAATGATCAATAAAAATCGTTCATTTTCAGAGATGAAGTAAAATAGCAGTGGTATCATCACATGGCGAAATATAGTATTTAATCCACCATGATCAACACCAAAAATGACCACTACACAATTTGTAATATGGATATCTGTCATCTTTTGAACTAGCATTGATGGAATCTAGAAATTTCCAAATTATATGAAACTTTCTTGATCCTCCAGCTTCTAAAGACAACTTAGCTATCTTTCTGGCAATTTCAGCTACTATTTCAGAGTCTAGAGCTCCTTCCACAGAAGCAGAATCCTGCAGCATACTAGAAGCAGAATGTGGAGAAGAGCAATAATTTACCTTGATGTTTCATTGCCTTTTTTTGTGTAGCTAAGAAAATAGTGAACCCTTTCATAATTTATGGAATTTTTCCGTATTTTTTATTTACTTGACCATTTCCATAAAAATATGGACACTTCGTATAGTTGGCAGCACTGCCATTCAATTATATGGTGAAATATGATATGACTAACAGCATATGCCCATCCTTACCTGGGCCAATATCAGCATGAAACATTACAGAAGCCACTCTAAGAAGAAGAATATAAAATTTAAAAATGGAGAAGGACATGATGAAAGAAGGAAGAAATGAAATGGGAGAAAAGAGGAAAATAAGAAAGGAACTAATTTATGGAAAAAAGAAAGGATGAAAAAAGGTAGGGGCGGGGAGAAGAAGAAAGTATTGAAGGGAAAATAAAGGAAGGAAGGGGAAATGAAAAGGAAAAAAGGGGGGATAAAGAACAATCCTGGATTCAGATTCAGCTTAAAAGTCGTTTGGTTAGGCTACAGTGGGTGAAGAAAGGCTATAATGACGTTACTGTGTGTTAGGGAAGCCTATGGTGTGTGAACTGAAGCTGCAGAATAACTCAGCCAAAAGGCAAGTTTGCTGATGATTTGAATCTTCCCACCCCGGGTCAAAGTGCAAGTCATGTCACCCCTTTTCACTAAAAAAAAATCAATGTTATTCTTATCAATGGGTGTGATATTTTTATTAGCCACACCCACTGGAGGGGTTTTTTCTCTACAAAAAATGAATTACTTTCATAGAAATGTTTATTGTGTCATGCTTGTTTGATTACTGAGATTGGTGTCAATACTCCCTACATTATGCAAACTAAATGAGTTCATTACTACAAAGGCCAGACGTTAACCGTAAACCACCCATCAGGCAGGGTTGTTGTTGTTGTTTTTTGTCTTCTAGTTTATTTTAAATATGGAGCCCCTATACTAACTGGAAATATAGGATATGGTCATTACAATCTTTAAAATATGAGAAGAGGGTAATAATTAATGCAGCAGTTTACTCACTTTTACGTTATTTGCCAAGAAACTTCAATCAATTCCAGTTTCTATGATAACAGCATGTTTAGGAAATTTGTGTGATCAAAATTTACATGAATTTTAATGCCAAAGATCCTTGAACACTCCATTCTTTAAACTTTCACTCTCAACTTATTTTTTATTCTAATAGCTTATTTCCTTCCACATATTTGTCACTGGTTCCAGAAGATTCAATATAACTAAGTCAGATAGACCATCAAAGTATTTCCTTAAACAATTTATTTACATAATCAGTAGTTTCCCCTGTTGTGTAAATGAATCAAATAAATTGCTAAATTCTTATCTGAATACTGGACATATTACATGCAGCAATGATACAATAAGTAGGGGGACTATTAGATCGTCCAAATTTGATGCATGCATATTGCTAGAGTATTGCAACTAGTAATAAAGTTTAAAGAATAACTGGTTGATATTTACCTATGACCATAACATACCTGCTCCTCCCTTGTAGTATGAATATCCTTGTGCACAAGAAATAACTTGACCTTTTCTCTACAGCTCCTTCTTCTCTACCTATTTGGGTAGAGATTTCAACTAAATATAGCTGGTTGTAGCTAAAGATCTCTGGGATAAAAAGTTCTCCAGCAGACGCGTCTTTTCCGGAATGCAGGTCACCTGCTGTACCCCGTGAATTTGAGTTACGCTCCTCAGCTGTAAACATCAGGAGTTCACGTATTAACCAATTCTAGGGAATCATTACATTTTTTCACCCGGTCAAGCAAAGGACTTGATTCCAAGGGGATCCTCAGAAATGTGCTAATTCAATTTTCAAATAAGGCTTCATCCATGTTCTGTGGAGATGGGAGAGCATTTCCCATGGCATAGTTTAGGAGTACACAGACTTGATTGTTTACTCTGTGTTTGTGCATATCATGGGAATTTGAATCAGGTGATATTCTTTGTGTGGTCTTCTTCATATTCTTTGATTGTAAATTCAAAATGGTTCATGAATCAAAAGGCAGACTACTTCTTTCCAAATCACATTCTTTGTAATTAAAAAATGAATTGGTGGTGAGTGTTTCTTTTGTATGAGTCATTTTAAATCATTGCCAAGTTAATTTGTCAGTGTCAACATGATTATTGTGTTAACAAACTCACTTATTGAAAAAATTTATCAATTTTTACTACATATGCTTCCATTATTTCAACCTTTCTATTCAATACACCCTGGATCTCTGTCTTGCTGAGTCTAAATTTTCCAGCTGTTACCTATGGCTCTTCCAAACATGTCATTTTGCTCCAATATATTCTATTTAAGCCTCCTATGTTGACTCAGTGCACTTAAACCATCTTGCTTTTCAGACATAACATGTGCCTAAGTTAAGGTCAAAGGTCATGTGGTCTTAATTATCTGTTCACATGTGAACTTTGTCTGTACTGTGGGCTTAATCCTGAATTAAAATTGTATTAGATTATTGTGGGAATAATTTGGGACGGGGTTGGTTAGATATTCAAATTATCCATGGTTATAGTGACTTTAGTTGAATTCAACTTCATTGACAATCTCAACTGAAACAGCAGTCACTTCAAGTTAGCCAGTACACTTCTGCATCAATGTCACTATTAAAGTTGATGATTTCAAAACATTTGGTTAAACTTTATGGTGGTCTTTATTCTCACAACAACAGATCGTTTGTAGGAACCTAAGAAGTAGCTATAATTATCATTGACAATGATGACAATGAGGTTATTCTAGATCTAAATTAACAATCTTAATATATATATTTTTAATCATAATTATAACATAGTTTGTTTTTTTTAATGAATATTTAGAATTTAGTATAGGATTTGAAAATATGATACTTACCAAGACTCAATATTAACTTACATGTATTTGGATGTACTTATTCCATTTCAAAATTGAAGCTAATTTATAGTGATTTTGTTGTTGGACTGCTATACTTGATGCGTGACTAGTGGTTAGTGGAACTTCCTTCCCAACTCCCCTCTTTAATCTTCTCTTCAACATGACAACTACTTAACTGAACTGATTTTGTTGTGATCAAATTTATATTTCCTCTGGCAAAATGAATTATATGTAATATTTTCTCATATAAATATATATATATAACTGGCAATGCAATTTGAATGCTGAAATATCTAATGCCACAATGTCATCACAGTGTATGTTGGTGTGTGTAGGGGAACATTATTATAGGAAGCTAATATAGCAATGCCACATACACAACTTCCCAGTTTATTTTATTTTCCCATAGTTTATTTTATAGCATTGTGCACACCTAATTCATCCTGCTCTGAGGATACCAATATCCAGTTGTTGTACAAGAGAAATTAGTTTCTGCTGACCTATAAATAAATTCTGACGAGGTCTTCTTCAGCAAGATATTATAAACTGGTGTGCTTTTAATTGGAGGGTTGGTTAGAATGTCAACTTTAGGAATGTCACACTTAATTAAATTCTCCTAATGTTGTGTGTCTGTGACTATCACATTATTTATTTCAAAATAGTTATGAATGTCAAGTTAAGGAATGTAGTTTTTAATTAAAATGGTTTTAATGTAAACTATCTATACCTACTTACCCCACATATGAAACATGAAACTTGTGTTATGTTTCACTAAGCGTCATATGTTGACCACCTTTCCATCCTGCAACAGCCAACCTGTGTACACAACTGATCATGACAGTGCCAACAAATGGCACTATGTCACACAATGGAAGTAACCTTGATGCAGTAGCCAACTACAGCTGCATCAGTGAACTGTTCATACTGCTCCCTGGAAGTGATCATATTTTATATTAAAAAAAAAATTTCTCTATTGCAGTGTTGTCTCTTAGTAATGGGATAATGGTAGTGTGGTAGCAGGTGGCAGGATAACAACAGAATCATATGGAGAGTTCATTCGAGAATGAACATTCTCACATATTGTGGCCAACAAGACTATAACTTGGTGTAAAGAGTAACCGCACATGGTTCTCATCTGCAGAGCCTAAGAACCAAAGTGGGCAATAATTTTTTCTAAAAAAATTAAATGGTGTGAGTTGTTTGGACATTGTTGATAGTAATAGCTTGTTTTCTCATTTAAAGTTTTGAGTTAAGTAAACTAATGCTCTTCAGTTCAGCAGGATTGCTCATTTCTGTATTCACATCATATGGCAGACATGACTTCTTCATCATTCCTCTTTCCCCTTTAAAAAATTATTTTATTTATTTTTTGGCTTCAAGCATTAATTATAACTAGCAAATTACCCGCCCTATGGGTGCTTTTCGGCCCACCTTTAGTGGGCTGTAGTCACTAAAATGTCTGCTTGGAAGACATATGTTGTAGACTTTTAAAACAAAAGGGAACATGAATTAGGTCTAAGCATATTTTTGCAAGTACCATTTTGGACATTTTTAAACTCATACACAAAGAGGAAGAGGTGTGGCCAGATGGGACCCACCCCATGTTTTCGCAGAGTCAAGTTGTGTCTGCATGCAAAAGTTTTAAGCCTGTAGCTCCATTCTTTTTTCTGGAAAAAGTACCATTTTTGCCTTTTTAATACAGAAAAGAGTGCAGCCATATAAATATACTTATGATGTTCCCCTGATTCTAAAAAAAAATATGGGTTTGTGGGTGTCAGGATAATTTGCTACTCCAATACAAGTGTCAGCAACTCCTGTGATGCCAACCTTATTGAGAGACTTCCCTTGCCCCACAACCTCGACTAGCCTAAGTCTATTCTGATCAATTATCCTGACTGTGTGCAATGCGCTATCATAAATCCTACCACCTTTTCTTTGAAGGCTGATTTCTTGATTTGATGATTCTATTTTGAAGTTCACAATGCCCAAAGGTAAGTGCAAATCCACTCCAAAACTGAAGACCAAATTTTTCATGTTTTGGGAGAGCAGGAAAGGAATGAGATCCCAGTATTTGGACGAGTATTTTTGTGAAATAGATAACAATGCAATAAGTGCAGTAGAGTGAATTTTTCATTTTACACAGTGAAGCATCATCAGGACTGCATATCTGCCATGTTAACCAGGAAGTGAAGTTGTGATCTTTTCAATTCCAAATTATTGATTTTCTTGCATTGAATCAATGATATGAATATTTTATACTTTTACTGTAGTCAGGTAGAGGATTAAGATTGAGCCTGGTTCTCTGTTATGGTGAATAAAAATGAGGGAGCCTGTGATTAGAGATGCTATTTTTTTCCTCCCCCATTGCATTTTATTAATGGTGCTCCTTCACACACAAAAAATTCACTAATAAAGCATGACACCCCCCCCCCCCCCCCCCCCCCCCCTCTCAAAGTGTCCTCTTTTTTGAATCTGTAAATATGGTAGCCATTCACCCCAGGTCTTAAAAGTAAGTCTATCAGGGGTTTCTTGTTATGCACTGAATGTCAAAATGGCAGGGCATCCTCAGCATTGGGAACTATAGGGGCTTCTTGTGGAGGAGCTCCACTTAGATCCTCATTCAACAGCTTATCACAGGCAAACTAAAACTGTCCACCTATATATTAGGTTCAAGCAGAATGCTATGAGGATGAAAAGTATCTTCAGGAAGAGGAGCCAGGTGGCATAATGACTCAGTTGTCTCTTGACCATCTGTATATCGGACGTGAGCGTATTGAGGGTTGGCCTGTAGAAGTTCAACTTCGTCCACCAGGGGTTCATCCTTGCTAATATGGACATGACACTTAAGTAGTACAGGCCCAAGCATAATAAGCCTGAAGGGTACAGATTCACCAGTGAATGATCATCTCTCATAGTTGAAAGCATCTCGTGTGGGCTGCAGTTGTTTGCTGTGCACAGGAGAGAACAAAGTGTAGTGCATCTGGGAGTATATCTTGCCAACATTCCATCGATAGGCCACAGGTCTTGAAAGCCATTAGTTATGGCCTTCCAAACTGTACCATTGTACTTCCCCACCTGTCCATTGCACGCTGGGTTGTATGCAGTCATTCAGCTTGCAGCGACCCTTTTGTTCAAGAGGAACCGGTGCAGTTCAGCACTCATAAAGGAAGAGCCTGTATCTGAATAAGCATATGCTGGCATCCCAAAAATAGAGAATAGTTGACATAAAGATTGAATGACAGTTTGTGTGCTGACGTCCTTGCAAGGGATGACAAAAGGGAATCTGCTGTATTCATCAATTACATTAAGAAAGAATGTTGCAATTGTTTGATTTCAGTGGACCTTTGGAGTCAAGGTTTAGTCTCTCAAATGATTGAGTTCCCTTTATCAGATTTTCTTGGTGGTTTGTGGAACTGAGGTTTGTGTTCAGCACACACTCAACAAGCTTTAGTCATCTATCTCACCTGCTCTACTGAGAATGGTAGCTTCCTAGTCCACACAAAGTGAAGGATATGGGTAATTCCAGAGTGACAAAGTGAATTATGGAGTTCAGCTATATTAACACCAGCTCGGACTGCACTACTGGACTGCACTACTCGAGAAAATGTATCAGGGTCAATATTATCAGCACCAGGACGGTATACAATGTCGAAGTTGCAACAGGATAGCTCTATCCTCTAATGCATGATCTTATCATTTTGATTTTTCCTCTCTTCTTGGTATTAAACATGTATGCTACAGAGTGTTGATCTGTCTTTATCAAGAAATGTCTTCCTGTAAGGTAGTGCTACCTGGCCTGAATAGGAGGAAGCATACTTGCACATACATTCAAGCATTTAATTGTAATTGGGGATTTATCATTGAATTAATTATTATTGTGTTATATTGTCATCTCCAATAGAAAGAAGTCGACCTATTTAAAGGAGGCTGATTTCTGGAAAATGTGAAGTTATCCTGAGCAGAGTTGCCCCAAGTAATGAATTTTAGAAACAAATTGGGAGGGAAAAGGTCTGATTGGAAAATTGCCAAACTCTTAAAATGTAAGGAATATTCATCCGGAATCAAGGATGTCAGACAAAGTCAGACAATAGCCAGCTGCACATGCAGAAGATGAGACCTTCAATTTCTAAACTGAGGAAAAAATATCTTCATCTACAATCCCTTCAAATAGATATTTCATCCCAGGGAGAACTAAAGTTAACTGCCCCATGATCAAGGAGCTTGCCTGGGACACCAGCATAGAAAATTTCTGGCTGGATGTGAATTCATACAAGGATCCAATGGGGAACTTTCCATTCCAACTGTTCAGTCTGGGTGTGCTAAAAAGTTCTGTCTTCCAATTTCTGAGTGCAGATAAGTGGCAAGAATAAGGCAAATGTTGAAGCTTTTATCTGAAGGAAAAGCTATAATATGTTCCAATAAAAATTTGTATTATGTGGTTTGAATGCTAAATGTATTATTTGATGGGACTTTTTTTAGTAATTTTTTAGAAAACTGATAATAAGTACTGACAAAAAGTAGTTATTTTGAACAGAATCCATCTGGTAACGCTGATCTTGTATCGTGTATTTAATAATACTTCTGTGATTGAAGAGGATGAATTACATTTGATTGGATACTCTCTACTCAGAGTGGTTATTCCTATTCAAACCTCTTCCTGAAGGTTTGTGAGGCTAGAAGTGGCAGAGATAGTACTTGGACAACTATTGGACATTGGTTGGGGCACAGTTGGCCACACCACTCTTCTACCAAATCACCATAAAATTATAACCCACTCTTCAGGATAGCCATAACCTACACAGTGGATGGTTTTAGCTACCAAAAAATGAGAGAGGGTCACCTGAAAATATCTCTTCCTGTGGGTATGTCAGGTCAATTGTGCCAAAAGTGATTCGATCTAGTTATGCTTATGGACAGCCAAATTCATAGACCTAGAAGCATGCAAATACAACTTGATCTGGTAGGGAAACAGGTTGGGTAAACTAGGCCACAACTTTTCCTGTGGGATGGGATATTGTGACGGAACCTGCCACAGCACCTGCCACAGCACCCACAATTTCAGCCTCTCCAGCCAAAGGAAACTCTGCACCCCAGCAGACTGCACACTCTGTCTGCACCCTAGTTCCTCAGAAGGATATTGCCCAGTAATTCCCAAATCACAACACAGGCAAAAAAGAATATTTTCAAGAGTGAACTGACAGTTCTCAGAATCTCAGAAAAAACATGCACACCACGTTATAACATCACAGACAAATCAGTGAGCACAAAATCACACACCATTAATGTTTTCTGTCCAGTCAAAGAATCCAATTAATAGCAACACAAAACTAATATAAATCAATGACCACAAAACCACACACCATTAATGTTTTCTTTTCAGTCAGAGGAATCCAATTAAGAAGCAACACAAAACTAATATAATAACAAACACATAACTAATAATGTTTCTTCTTCGCCAGTTCACCATCAAGTCTCTGGTCCTCTTGTATCACCCAGGTCTTCTGGGAAGGGTCATCCTCTGATCCTTCACAGATATATATATATATATATATATATATATATATATATATAATCAATTTGAAAGAAGAAAAGCCAATGAAAAAAGGAGGGTGAAATGGAAAAAAATATAGGAGACTAAACCCCACCACTTTGCTTATTCCCTTGTATGGGAAAAGGACTCATCTATCCTTCTTGAAATCATTTCAGGACATGCTTCCTCATACCTTCCTGTTTCAAGCTACATTGCTCAGGTCAGAGAACTGCACACAGGGATGTTGAAACTGTATCTGCTGTGTCAAAAAGGCCACAATTAGAGATACCAACCTGCTTTTGTACCCCAACCCATTCAATCTTAGTTTTATTTGGAACTACCAGACAAGCTAACCAGTGTAATAGTTAGTTTTTGTTTTTTCCAGCACTTGGTGGAAAGTTGCTCATGAATAACTACCACAGTATCTTTCCAACATTTGACGTTACTGACTGTGGCCCAATGAATGCCTGGAGAGATTTAGGATCTGCTTTTTTGTTGTTGTTTTTGCTATAAGAAGCTAGTAATTTTCAGAGTTCAGAACCACCACCACCAAAGAATTGAAGTAGTGGTCTATTCTAAAGCAGCAGTCATTGGTAAGGG
Source organism: Lycopodina hypogea (assembly GCA_963969325.1). Taxonomy (NCBI): domain Eukaryota; kingdom Metazoa; phylum Porifera; class Demospongiae; order Poecilosclerida; family Cladorhizidae; genus Lycopodina; species Lycopodina hypogea. Next base: position 11,887,123 of record OZ017790.1, on the reverse strand, counting down.
TTTAGCCAGTTTTTCAAGGCAGGATCTTGGGCAAGTATCTAGCAATCTTAAGTTTAGTTACATAAATGTGGGTCATCATTACAAGTGGAAACCCTGCAAGGGTTTTAAGCAGCTGGAAGGAAGGGATATCCTCCTACAAACCCTCAGCAGTTAAAAAGATTTTAATTAAAAATACTAATAAAAAAATAATAAAAATTAACCTAAAAAGTAATTGTAGATTAAATGTACATAATTTTGTTTAAAAGGTAGTTGACCACCACCTCATGAGGAGGAAGAAAAATATTAGTATAGCCATGTCACCAAACACTTTCCTACCCTATCAATTTAGTAAAGGGTCTCTATACAACAAACGAGGCAAGCCAAGCAGGGTGGGTCCCCAGGGAGTTAATGGTGTAATAAAAAAGATCATGTTCCAAATTAAAAGTGGGTGTGGCACCTATGACTACGGCAATAAATGTTGAAGTAACCAGTGATTTGATGATGGAGCCATTGGAGCCTGAACAAGAACTCCGCCCAGTGACTCTGCCTCAGGACAGGAAGACACCTGAAAGAGAAGTATATCAAGAAGTAAATTGTAATGGAAAAGAAATGAATAAGAAGGAAGTTAATTATGAGAACTTGTTTGTGGCCAAGGAACCACAGGGAGTAAAGAAATGAATAAGGAAGTTAATGATGGGAATGTGTGGCAAAGGAACCGCAAGTAGTACAGGGAGTAAATATGGTTATAGTTTAAAAATAAAGAGGGAAATAAAGACAAAGAAGAACAATGGAATGAGAACTCACCTTACTAACGTTTAGTAATTAGTCTCTGTTGAACAGGTATCATCTAGAATTATCAGTGTAATTACGTAGTGCATATCCTATTGTGCAAATATTGTGAGAATTTGATTGCCTGGTACAGACAGTCCATCTGGCCAGTTTATGATACTTTTGTTACTAGTTGGAGACTCAGTGTGTGAACCTACTACTGACTAACCATAAACAGTAGTGAGGTAGCCTTAGTTAATACTATTAGGGAGCGAGGAGTGCTATCCTAGCTTGCAGATTAATACTAGCTGAAGTAGGAAAGACTCCCACATTTGGAAAAGGTTGTTTGTTCAGATTTACTTAATTCTTCATTTTCGGTCAGGTAGCAAGATGGCTGTTCCAAAAAAAATCATAAACCTATTACTTCTAACAGTAGCCTTCTCTCTGGTGGCATTGATAGTTGATTTGATAGTCAGCAAGCAGCCAGATACTTCTCTTTCTGGTGATGAAACATCAATAAACAAGATTTCTAAACCGATTGATACCTTGAAAAAATCGGGAGGAAAATATCAAGCAAGTGAATTTGGCTATGCCTTAGCAACACATTATTCTGACCAGATGACTGGGGCAGGAAGTAATATTATCTCCCTGCAATGTTGGGCTAGAGCTATTAGTAGCCACCTCAAGGTGGTGGAGCCCTTTATAGTGGGATCTACCTTTGGAGTAAACCTTAACGGGACTGGTGAAAAAGAGGAGATGAAACTACAAGATGTTTATAACATGGAGAGCTGGGAAGAGCAATTGAAAGGAGGAGATTTTTCTTCAATTGAAAGCTGGGAGTCATTTTTAAAATCAGCTCCAAGAAATCTAATTATTGTTGGTAGAATATGTAATATTAAGGAAGGTGAATCTGAGAACTGTGATGATAAATTCAGATCAAATGCCTCACTTTTTGCCAAAAAGCACAAATTTAATATATCACGATACATTCACTTGAAGGATGAGTTTCATACATTTGATGAGTTTCGAGACCAAATATATGGAGACCACAAACCTGAACAGTCTGTTGTCTTGTTCGAAAGATGGGGTGGCATAGCAATGCACTTGAGTATCTATAGAGTTGTTTTACTGGACATGAACCCAAAGTGTGCCAAAATCTTTGGTGAAAATATTTTATTCAAAAGTAGTCTCAAAATTATTGAAGACAGCAACCGATATTTGGATCGATACATGCCAAAGGTAAATGGAACTGGTTATATCAGTGCCATGTTTAGAGCAGAGCATTTTGAGCTCAAGCACAACTTTAAAGCTATAAAATCTGAGGAAGTAAAGTTGTCACTATTTATAAAATGTGCAAAGGCAATAGTGAATCAAGTTCATAACTTTCAGAAAATGCACAAAACCTCTGGTGTATTTCTTACCGTTGATTCACGAAAATATGGATCAAGTGGATTTGCTAATCATGCATGGCTCAATAAAGACCTGGTCAATTCCATGGTGGAAATGTTATTTCATGATCTCCAGAGCTATGGAATTGGATTGTCCTTAGAAGAGTGGGATGCTTCATTTGATGAAATCTCATCTCACATTCCTGGGTATGTGGCACTTGTGCAGAAAAATATAGCAGCAAATGGAACTTGTCTGATAACTGCAGGTGGTGGTACCTTTCATTCTTCAGCGGTCACTTTGTTTAAATACATTCACAGCAACCAAAAAAGGATTTCTACATCAAAGTGCTACTTGGATATACCAGAATGCTAGTGTTACGATGTATGTAGTCACAACAAACATTGTTCACTGTAGTAGTTACTTCTGATGTTGAAATAGTTTTCATTAATTCATTCATTGATACACTCATTAGTTCATTCATGCATTCATTCCAATCTATGTAGGGAATTTTTTTTTTACCTTGTGTATGTGCGTGTTTAAACGGTTCAATTTCTGTCCTGACACTTTCAATTACACACCGAAGTTAAGCAAGGTTGGGCCTGCTCATTACTTGGATGGGTGATCACCTAGTGGACAGCATATGCTCTTGGCTTTTTCCCTTCTTTACAAGCCACATATTATTTTCTTCTTTCTTTTTCCACAGCTTCAGTTAGTAAAAGCACTTTTTTTTTCACTTTGTGTGTGTGTACATTTAATGTGTGCTTGCCTAGTCACTAATGTAACCACTAGGATTAGGAAAACCCTTTGGACCAATTAGAATAAAAGTTGGTGTGAGCACTTGAGGAGGGAGGTGACTTCTAAATAATAAAATTTTGAATTCAGTATTTTTTTGGTCCACCTTTGTATTTAACATTCTGAATTAGTTGTTAGAATTGTTTGAATGTTTCACTTACTCTACAAACCACACTATGCATTCATTCAGTCCCTCTAAATACCCAAATAAGGTCCAAAACTGGAAACACATAACCCAGTGCAGCTTGTGGGATTCCATCTTTGGATGGTTTTCTAGTTCATTCACTCATTCATATTTTGCAATACATAAAGTGCTCTCCATTGATTGCTGGTAATCAACCTTTCAGCATTCCAAGATGGTTCTAAAATGTTTTGCTTTTTCAATAAAATAACCTTAGGCCACTTGTAACCCAGAGGTGACAGGAAGTATCTAGAAGATGGGAAGGGGGCCCATGATGCTAGTATCATGTAACTTCGTAGTTCTGGGCAAACACCAATGCAAGAGTTGCACTGGCTACATGGGTGGAGACCAGGTGTCTCCACTAGTGCGTTGTAAACACTACAGCAAGTGTGATATTTGGCATTTCATCATCAAAGAACTTGTTAAATATGTGAACATTTTTACATGCCTACTACCTATATATGCGGTATCTACGTATTTACCTACCAATGTGGCTAAAGGCCTACCACACCATTGGACCTAGCAACCTGAAACTTGGCATGCACTAGCTGAGTACCAAGGATGGAGACCAGGTGTCTCCATTAGTGGATTGTAAACACACTACAGGAAGTGTGTTATTTGGTACTTCATCATCACAGAACTTGTTAAATATCTGAACATTTTTTAATGCTTACTATATATACCCATAGAGAGAGAGAGAAAGAAAGAAAGAGAGAGTGAGAGAGAGCTAAAATTCATGATCGGTCATATCTGTGTATGTACCTACCTATGTGGCTAATGCCATGCCAAACCTTTGGACGTAGAGCTGAAACTTGGCATGGATGTACATCTTGACCCAAAGCATAACCCAGTCAATGTCGAAAACCACAGGGGAGGACTACTGGGGCTACAGGACCTGAAAAATTAGATTTTTGCATGTTTAAGTAAACTTCCATTATGCATGATTAACCACAATGTCATAATACAAAGTACAAATGCAATCTGATCACACAAATTCAATGTAATAATGAGCAGACCAAAAATAAACTGGATTGAAACCTAAGGGACTTGAAACTTTAACCAGGACAAAGATAGGGTATAGATCTATTAAATAAAATTTCCTATTCATAAGTAACCACCAGTTATGTGAAGTTGTAATCTAGTCCAATTAGAAAGGACATTTCTAGATGAAATTGTTTTCACAAACCACACACTAAGTACTAGAGGTGCATCATCATATTTCCTTCAGAAATGGGGCAATGCCTCACATCCCCCCCCCTGCCCCATGTATAACAGTAAAGAATAATAACCCAGGTGTGTTCTGAAGGACACTAATTACTAGAGATGTATTAATAAAATCTACTCTAGAATGCACCACAAACCCCCACTATATAAAACATTAAGAATATTGAACAAGTATATAACTACTAGCAGCATATACCAGGTGTTGCTCGGCCAATGTCAACATGAAACATTATAGAAGCCACTCAAAATTTCAGCCTGGTTCGTCCTTCAATTACTTTTGGCAGCCAAAACAATTTCCTGCGAGTGTGGCTAATATCAAACCACACATATTGTCACACCCACATGTAGTTAATGCTCACCCGGTTAATTGGATTCCATATGCCAAATTTCAGCTTGATTGGTCCCTAAATAAGTTTTTGAACATTACATAAACCAATCAAATTGTGGCCTGACTCACCCATTGACACACCCACATGGGGTTAATAATGCCCACCCAGTTACTTGAAAACCGCATGGCCTGGTTTTATCTTTAATTAGCTTTTGTTAGCCAAAACAACTTCCTGTGGGTGTAGCTATGATTGAACCACACCCATTATCACCCGCACATGTGGTCAATAACACTTACCCAGTTACTTGAAGACCACATGCCAAATTGGTCCTTTAATCAGTGTTTGATGGCAAAACAACTTCCTATGGGTGTGGCTAATGTAAAACCACACCCATATGTGGTTAATAATGCTTATCCGGGTACTTGAAGACCACACATCAAATTTCGGCCTGATTGATATTTTAATTGGCTTTTAACAGCCAAAACAACTTCCTGTGGGTGTAGCTATAAAAACCACACCCATTACCACACCGAATAGCCCATGCTCAACCCCTGACCAAACTATGCTCACATGCCAAATTTATGCAAATCTGTCCAGTGGTTTAGGCGCCTATAGGTAACAGACAAACAGACACACAGACATTCACAAATATGTAGTAGATAGGAGGCCAGAGTCTATCCAAAAACCACCTGTAGAGCAGGTTATTCGCTGGTAATTATAACTCAAGTAAATTCAATAGGACACTAATTACTAACTGACAGTTTCATCCAAGAGGAATATCCACAGCTCTGTTTTGCTTGGTGAATAGGTCACTTTGTTTGAACTAACTTTTTTTCATCATTACTATCCAAACCTCTTCCTCTTTGTGTGTAAGGCTAAAAATGCTAAAATGGTAGATAAAAAAAAAAAAAAAAAAAAAAAAAAAAAAAAAAAAACATTTTGATCTAATCACATGTTCATTTCTGTTTTAAAGTCTATAAAATGTTTTCAAAGCAGACACTTATGTGACTATGTGGCGAAAAAATATCAACATATATGTAGCTATAAAAAAATTCTGTTTCTTAAGCTTCAATACAATACATACTACCAGTTAATTAAAAGGATGGAACACTCAAAATTTTGATGTGTTAATTCTTAACAATAGATACTATAGATACAAGGTGTGTTGGTATTAATATATTTTTACATATTTTTTTTTCCATTTTAATGTTTTTAATACTACCCCAGTAAACACAATGAATATACCAGGTGTTGCAGGGCCAGAAATATATTTGATGATGATAGCTTTTTATATCTTACAAACAGCAGATGTCAGCCAATTTGCAATCCGATCAATTCACAGGACATATTGGATGCTCCATCATACCCCTGTCCTCAAACATTTTGACATTCAGAACTAATTGGTCACAGCCATAGAGGACACAAATAGTAATAACCTAGCCAGTAATTCTAGTTAATTTGGCATATTGCAAAAAAAAAATTTTTTTTCTGTCATGGTTTATAAACTGAACAAATAAATCAATTACTTCTTTATCAGAAGTTATTTCATCCACCATTATCAAAAAAAAAAAAAAAAAATGATTTGCACTTCTTATTCTATCAACTAAATATTTCTTAATTATGTTTTTACCTATGATATCATTTCATACATGTGGTGATGCATACGTGGTATTCCTTATCTTAGGTCTTTCAAGGTAAGCATTTGTAATGAGTTATGCTTAGCTAACTGAATAACTTCATTAATGCTAAGAAAATTCCTGGTTACAATTATATCAAGGTCCACCACCTCCCCTAAGTGCCAGGAACACTCTGGCAAAACAACAAATTGTATATATTTTCGTCAATAGTTCTAGCCAGTGCAAAATTAATACATGCATCTTCATTGTGCTGTGGATATTTCACAGATTGGACGAAGTACTTGAATCTGCCATTGCATTAAGATAGTACAGATTAGAGGAATGACTATCTACTATCTTATGTGCATTGACCCATTTTTAAAAAAGTGTATTAACTATAATTCCATACTTACCCCTATCTTTTAAAAAAAAATTAAAGAAAACTCAAAATCTACTATCCAATCAATACCTTATTATATACCAAGCAAGAATATTTTATAGCCATTGCACCTGAAAGCAACAGTTATACTATATACTCCTAAGGGAAAGTTTCAGAAGAAATAAAATGTTTTAAAATATCTTAATATTTGATCTTTATCCAAAGACTTCACCACACTAATTACTTCAGGAGTGGTCGTATTAGGCATATTGAAAAAGACAAAATCTTAACTTTCTTGAGATAAACTGTCAGGGCCACCATTACAACCTAGATGGTTCAAACTTGCACAACTAGCAGCTGATCCCAAGCTAAGGTTTTCACAACCGCCATCAAAATTACTAATTACAAATACATATTATCTCACATCAGCAACATCATCACTAATGACAATAGAAATGAGCAGTGGACATTGTGCCTTCAAGTACTTCGGAAGATCATCGCTTCTGGAAATTGCCCTCTTCTTCCAGCAAGCCTTGCCTCCATATTAAGTTTAACTAAATGTCCAATATCAGGACCATCATTACCATCTACATCATGATGATTTAAACCTCCATAACCAGCAGAAGGTCCCAACCCAAGATTATTACCGACACAAGTGCCACCAAAATTATTGAACATAGCTACATGGCTCTCATCAACAACAGCATAACCACTAGTGGTAGACATAGAAAGTGAACACTCCTGCTTGAAGTATCTGAGAAAACCACCACTTCAAGTAGCACCAATCTTGCTCCCAGCTAGCCTTGCTTCCCTCTAATACTCAAGGGAGTTGAGATTCAGGGAAAGGGTAGGAGGCTCTTACTCACAGTAACACAGTGACACACCACAGCAGAAGCCAGTCAAGTAGAGCTCCAGATAATCTGATACACCTCAAAACTGACCAACTAACTCTTGGTGGTGTGCACATCAGTACTGGGTAATCGAGCCTGGCCAAGTAGGACAAGAACTAAAGCCAAATTTGCAGGTAGCAGCTCGAATGAAATATATGGATGCTAGCATTCTTAATATCATACTCAAGCTTGTAGGCTAAACCACACCCATAGGTATATGGGAAGGCAGTAATGAGTGTTAAAAGTTGAAACAACTTCCTGCAGGTGTGGCTATTATAAAACAACACCCACTGCCACAACTGCATTTGCTTAGAATCCATATGGCAAATTTTAGCCTGATTGGTCCATCAATTAGTTATTGGTAGCCAAACAACTTTATGTGGGTGTGGCTATGGATAGATCACACACATGTGGTTAATAACGCTTACTCGGGTACTTGGAGACCACATATCAAGTTTCAGCCTGATTGATCCAGCGGTTTGGCAGTGAAACACACACACACACACACACACACACACACACACACACACACACACACACACACACACACACACACACACACACACACACACACACACACACACACACACACACACACACACACACACACACACACACACACACACACAGCTCGAAGACTCAAGGTCAATAAATGGTATTTTGATTGGTATTAATCATATTTCATGCTGGCAGTGGTCACAGCAATGCCAGGCATACCGTCTAACGCTCCATATTGTACACAATAGTACTCTATAATTCCCCCCATCAACCTGTGTTTACGTTATAATAGGGTATGATAGGGCAAACCACTGAAGTATCTCTCAGTTCCACTTTTAACCTCCAATACCTCCACAGATAACAGATTATTCAGCAGTACAATAGAATGGGCACATGATCGACTTTGCACTTCATTTTTCTTTATGTTCTACATATATCCTATTATTATATACAGTATGAGAATAAACAGAGCAGTTGCACCACCACCATCACCCAGAGTGTGGCTATTATTATTATGACAAGTTGTCGTTGGATGTGTCATAATTGTCCTCTTCCTCCTCCTCAAACAGACATATCCTCTTGCCGTCCTGTGACACCTGCACACATACACATGCACACACACACACACACTTCTTTAATACATGTGACATTTACAACACATAAGAACATCACAATACCAACACGGGGCACAAGTGTTCCTGTTCCATGCTAGAAGACCCAGTTCCATTCCACAGACAGCACTGAAGCATCAGGTGCTTGTGTGTGATCCTAGATAACTGCATACTGTGAACTCTGAACCCGTAGCTCCTTCAAAGATATAAGAAGGCTAATCCATGGACCAATCCCAGAGGACAGTAAACAGGAGGTGTGGCTTCATGAGGAACACAAGAGCCACCTTTGACAGGATCACATGATATCACTGTTCCAGTATCAGTTTTAGTACCTACACTTGGAATGGTGCTATGCTACAAGTTGAAGAGACAGAGCATGATAACGTTTAGTGTTAACATTAGAAGTGCTGTGGCTAGCGAATATGAAGGTGCCTTTTTATGCAGATTTCCATAGCAACTGCTTATTGTTAGTGAAGACATCAAATGGGAAACTTCCATGACCTATTCCCCTCAACCCCTTACCCTCCTTCCACCCCTTAATGCACTCCACACAACATTTGTTGTTCATGTGAGCATTGACTTGAAGGGTTAATATAATGATATCGTAATTAAATATGGTAAAGGATAGTAGGGGATAGTAGGGGAGGATGTGAATAAATCCTCAATTGAATAGTTGTTTATTTTCAGATGAGACCACAACCACCAATGAGGTATATTTCATTATTTATTTACAGATTGACAACTATTGCGTGATACGTGGCGGTACAATTCACAAGAATCGACTAAATAAAGATATCTGCCATCTGCACAAAAGCTATCCTTTCAAAGTACCTCCGGTGAATGGAACTAATTAGTTTCATAAATTAGGATTACATGAATAATGAAGACAACAGCAAACAATCATGAGCATGTGACCAGCAGCATGAGCATGTGATATACAGCATGAGCATATGACATTCAACATGAGCATGTAACTTGCAACATGATCACATGACATGCAAGACGACACACTCACCATAGCCACCAGTTTCCTACTGCGACCCTCCACAGCAAGCAGGCTGCCTTTGAATGGCCTCACAGTATGCACTTGAGTCAACATAGGGCCCACGTCCCGGACATCTTGACACTCGTTGTCAGTGGCCAATGAGACCACACCTCCAATGGGCAGCTGGGCGATAACAGAGTGAACTGAACTGATCCACCTATCTGGACTGTCAGTATCGACTGATGACTTTTTTTCCAGCAACTTGATAGAATATTGAAGCAGTATCGTGAGGTAATGGTCATCATATGGTCTGACACCCATGATCAAACATCTGTGCACATAATATCATACACAATACATTACAAGAATGCTATTAAAATAAATTAGAAAAAAAAAAATGAAAAAAAAAAAAAAAAAAAAAAAAATATATATATATATATATATATATATATATATATATATATATATATATATGGGGAGGGGGGGGGATGTCAGAGCCACCGAGACTACTCCCAGTGACTCTGCCTGTGACAAGGCAGGGCAAGTAAAGGACATCAAGAAGTTAATAATAAGAAAATGAATAAGAAAGATGATAATAACAAAGTTAGTTAAGACATCTAATTGAGATAATGTGTTATGGGTTTCCGGTGAAGGAAATTAATTATAAGAACAAAGAAAACGAAGTAATTACAATAAACTAATTTAATGAGCAAACAGCTGGCCAGGCAGGGCGCCGGAGCAGGGCCCCCGAATGGTCTGACTATAAAAAGACACAACTAAACTGTTATGAAGGAGAGTGAATAATATCCATGTTGTAATTGAATGTGTGATATTGAATATTGAATATTGGAAAGATCATTGTTATTTAATACTATCTATTTTGAAGTGAGAGAGGGTGTGTGAACCTACTGTTGGCTACTTATAACCACAGTAGGTAGCCTTAGTTAATACTATAACAACTGGTGATTAACTAGGGAGCGGGGCAGCTATCCTAGTTTGCAGAGTACTATTAGCTGAAGTAGGAGTAGCTCGCTCACATTGGTGGCAGCGGTGGGATAGATAGATATAGCTATTATTAGAACTAGTGACTATCTTCTATTTTGATTATTAAAGAACAATGTCTGCGCCAGGAGAAGACAGGCGCACCCGAAGCCAAACATCAGCTGGAGCTGGGATGAGAAACCCTACAGCCTTCTCTACCCCTGCCAACCCTCCTATTCCGTATGAAGGGATACCTAGCCTACAGGAGCTTGAACTTCGTCGGGCAGAGAGAGAGGAGAGAAGGGCAGAGGAGGAAAGGCAAATCAGACAAGAGGAACGGGAACAAAGAGAGGAAGAGCGTCAAGCTAACAGAGAACAACAACAACTATTGCTCGAGACTATTCGAAGTCTCATACCAGGCAAACAGCCCCCAGCACCAGCAACCCCGAAGCTAACAGTGCAAAAGTTTAACGAGGCTACAGATGACATAGCCGCCTACTTGGACACTTTTGAAGTGGTGGCTACTGCCAGTGGATGGGACCCAGCTCAGTGGACTCTATACCTCAGAGGGTCACTAGCAGGAGCTGGACTCATGGCAATTTCTTCACTCTCTGCTGCCAAACAGGACAGCTATAGAACTGTGAAGGCAACTCTGCTGGCAGCCTACCAAGTGTCGACAGAGACCAGGCGAAGAAGAGTGTTCGAGGACCGGTTCAATTTATCTAACCCAGACATGTGGCTGAGGGACTTCCATCAAAATTTTTGTCGTTGGCTAGACACCAGCCGTACCCTAGACCGGGAGATGGTCGTCATGGAGCTAGCAATAGCTAAACTCCCCGACTGGTTGGAGCCTCAAATTCGTAATTTGAATTGTCAGTCCTTCGAGGAGCTATCAGAAGCCATCGTTCGACATCTGGGAAACTCCAGAATAAAGAGGGAAAAAGATTACCCGAAAAGAGAAGAGAAGAGGGAGTTCAAGAAGGAAGACAAGCAAGAGCCATGGAAAAAGGACCAGACACCACCATGGAGGAGAGAGGGGCCTCCAAGATACACCCCCTCAACCGCAATCGAATGCTTCCGGTGCGGAAAGAAAGGGCATGTGAAACGAGACTGCCGGGTAAAGTTAGAGGACGCCAAGTGTAGCCTGGAGGCTACGACAGTACTTCCTGAATGGACTAAGACCGTCCGCCTAAATGGGCATGAAGTGGAAGCATTGCTGGACACAGGGTGTACCAAGACACTGGTACACCCTCGGTGTGTGAAGGAAGAGGACTATCTGGGATGGGACATTCCTTACCACACAGCATCTAACCAAGAGATATTTTTCCCAGCTGCAAGTGTACAGTTGGAAGTGGAAGGACGGACTACGAAGATACCAGTGGGAGTATCAAGACACATTGGACAAGAAATGCTCATGGGCAGAGACATTCCATATTTCCGTCAATTTGTTAAACGAGAGCTGGAAAAGCAGCTAAAGAAGAAGGAGACCACATCGCCTATTACCATAGAGGCAGAGACAGGGATGGTGGTAACTCGGGCCGAGCAACGCCGACAGGACACACTCGAGGAGGAGGAGCGTCAGAGGCAGGAGCTGGAAGGGCCAGTCATCGCTTCCGTAGACACTGAAGTGCAGGCGGAGGAGAGTGCTGATCTTGAAGTCAAGGAGTACCCGGCTGAGGCGTCTGGAAGAGAGGACCAGACGGAGGAGCAGGGCACTGAGGGGCTCGAGGGAGACATCCATACCGTGGGGTGCCCAGCTGAGGCGTCTGGAGGAGAGGACTGGACGGAGGAGTGGAGTGCCGGGGGGTATGGAGTTGCAGAGGACCAGACAGGAGTGTTATCCAAGGTCCTCACCAGGAAAAGTTTGGATGAGGCCCAAAGGTATGATAAAAGCTTAAAGTACTTAAGAGAGAAGGCGGGTAAAGCTGGTGAACCCTATTTTTGGAAGGGGGGGTTATTGATGAGGGAACCTTACCAGCCCCTGGGAAAGAATTTGCTAATCTTACCAGAGATAGCCCGAGAGAGAGTACTTGCCATGGCTCATAATTCCCCAATTGGAGGTCATTTTGGGAGAGAGAGAACACTGAAAAGCATTAGATCAAGAATGGATTGGCCGGGAGTGGTTAAAGACATCAATCAACTGTGTGCGTCTTGCCCAGTTTGCCAGAAGGCTTGTCCAGCCAGTACTACTAAGGCACCACTACACCCTCTACCTATTATAAAGGAACCCCTGGGCCGTATAGCTATGGACATCGTGGGTCCCTTAAAGAGATCAAAGAAAGGTAATAAGTACATATTAGTACTGATGGACTATGCCACCAAATGGCCGGAAGCCTTTCCCTTACGCAACATACTCACTGAGACCGTAGTTGAGCGTTTAATAGAGGTGACTGCCAGGTTGGGTGTGCCAAGTGAATTACTAACAGATAATGGGATTAATTTTATTTCAAGGGTAATGCAACAATTCTGTACAATGACGGGTATGAAACAAATTAAGACCTCCCCGTATCACCCTCAGACCGATGGTATGGTCGAGCGTTTCAATGCCACCTTGAAAAAATTGCTAAGGAAATTAGTAAATAACCCGGGAGCTGAATGGGATGAGTGCTTACCTTATGTACTATGGGCATATAGGGGCACAGTACATAAGACCACTGGTTTCTCCCCTTACCATTTACTGTTCGGAAAAGAAATGAGGATGCCTTTAGACCAGTTGGTAAGGTATTGGAAGGAAAGGAAGAGGAAGACACCAGTAGTGTGTCAGGGTACATACATACCCTCCGGGCTAATATGGAATTGGTCCGGGAGATGGCATTTGAGAGAGAAAAGGGTGAAAAAGTTAAACAGAAAGAGCAGTACGATAAGAAGGCGAGAGAGCGTGCCTTCGAGGTGGATGATTTTGTATTGGTGTTTAGGCCCACCCTTAAAAACAAATTACTAAACCAATGGCAAGGACCCTTTCCTATTGCTAAGAGGATTACCCCAGTCACCTATTTAGTGGATTTGGGCACAAAGATCAAGAGGTTTCGAACCTTCCATATAAATAGCATGAAAGAGTGGAAGTCCCCGTCTGCGGCTGTGTTTATGGCCGAGACTGATGAGTGGGAGGGCCTGAGTGAAGAGAGAGAAGAAAAAGGAAGAGATATTAGAATGCCTGAGCTCCAGCTGAGGGAGCTGGAAAAAAATGGAGGTATAAAGATGTGTTGAGTGACACCCCGGGGAGAACCAACCTAGTGTGCCACAACATATCTACTGGAGATGCCCCTCCAGTAAGATTACCACCATACAGGCTAGCCCACAAATCCCAAGAAGTGTTAAGGGAAGAGATCCAGACTTTGTTGAACCAGGGTATAATTAGGCCATCAACCAGCCCTTGGGCAGCACCCATTGTATTAGTCCCTAAGAAGGACAACACTAAGAGAATGTGTGTGGATTACCGTAAGCTAAATGCAGTCACTGTCAATGACCCGTACCCCCTACCAAATATCGAGCAACTAATCGCCAATTTAGGAAGTTCCTGTTATATTACCACCTTAGATCTAACAAAAGGCTATCATCAAGTGCCTGTTAGAAAGGAACATATGGAGAAGACAGCTTTCATAACACCCTATGGGAAATATGAGTACTTGACCATGCCCTTTGGATTGGTCACAGCCCCGTCAACTTTTCAGAGGCTCATGGACCAGGTCTTACATGGGCTACAGGACTTTGCTGTAGCTTACTTAGATGATATACTCGTGCATAGCCTTACCTGGGACGACCATCTAGCACATTTGACAACAGTGTTTGGGAAATTAAGGAAAGCTGGAATAACCATAAAAGAAAGAAAATGTTCATTTGGGAAAGCTAGTTGTGAGTACTTAGGGTATATAGTGAGGAGTGGAACTGTACAGCCTATGGAGGGGAAGATAGCTGCCATTACTGAGTTCGGGAGGCCAAAAACCAAAAAAGAAGTGAGATCATTTCTGGGCATGTGTGGCTACTATAGGAAGTTCATTGCTAACTTTGCCACTATAGCCACACCTCTGTCCAACTTAACCCGAAAACAGGCATCGAACAGAGTGAATTGGGGAACAGATTGCCAGGAGGCGTTTGACCAGTTGAAAAAGGCCCTAACAGAAGCCCCTGTGTTAGTAACCCCCGACTGGTCAAGATCATTTATTTTACAAACTGACGCTTCAGCCTACGGCCTAGGTTACGTTTTAAGTCAGTTAAACAGCAAGGGAGAGGAACACCCCATAGCATATGCTTCAAAAAAGTTACTACCAAGTGAACGGAATTATTCAACAATAGAGCGGGAAGCTCTGGCTATAGTGAAAGGTGTCAAACATTTTAGGACATACTTAGAAGGCAACCTCTTCACTATACAAACGGACCACAACCCTCTCACCCATCTTAACAATCTAAAAGACAGTCATGGGAGGTTGGCCAGGTGGGCGTTGACCCTTCAGCCCTACAACTTTACTGTCAAGCACCGGAGTGGAAAAGCCAACTCTAATGCTGACGATTTGTCCAGGGACCCATCAGCAGCTGAGGTTGGGGAAATGTCAGAGCCACCGAGACTACTCCCAGTGACTCTGCCTGTGACAAGGCAGGGCAAGTAAAGGACATCAAGAAGTTAATAATAAGAAAATGAATAAGAAAGATGATAATAACAAAGTTAGTTAAGATATCTAATTGAGATAATGTGTTATGGGTTTCCGGTGAAGGAAATTAATTATAAGAACAAAGAAAACGAAGTAATTACAATAAACTAATTTAATGAGCAAACAGCTGGCCAGGCAGGGCGCCGGAGCAGGGCCCCCGAATGGTCTGACTATAAAAAGACACAACTAAACTGTTATGAAGGAGAGTGAATAATATCCATGTTGTAATTGAATGTGTGATATTGAATATTGAATATTGGAAAGATCATTGTTATTTAATACTATCTATTTTGAAGTGAGAGAGGGTGTGTGAACCTACTGTTGGCTACTTATAACCACAGTAGGTAGCCTTAGTTAATACTATAACAACTGGTGATTAACTAGGGAGCGGGGCAGCTATCCTAGTTTGCAGAGTACTATTAGCTGAAGTAGGAGTAGCTCGCTCACAGGGGAAGAAGCATATAAATTTTTTTTTAAATAGAACACAATAAGATCTCAAATAGAACTTCATAACAACAAACATGTGTATAAAATATATATATTTACAGAAGACCTTTACTCATTTTAATCACACTTGCCAATCAAGTATAAATTATAATTTGCATGTACATGCATGAACAATCTATAAAGCCAGCTACTTATCTATGATTAATGTAAGATAACCCTTGGGATAGGTGCAAGGGACGAAACACTCGACAGACACCACATCTGGAGCTCCCGAGGTAACCATTTGTAAACCACACCCACCTTTCCTCCGAATTCTTCTCCGAAAGTGCTGCAACACTTCTTACACAGAATGAGAACTTCCCAGTCCTGCATGGTCAGCATTCAACAATAGTTAGTGCCACACAATTAAAGTGTAACAGCTGCCCCTGCATGCCCATGTGTCTCACAGGGATAGTCAACACTACACACACAAACATCTAGTGTCTGTAGACAGGTGCCATTACAGGCAGTGATGTGACACACACAAGAAGCCAACAGCAACCTCATAACAAGTATTAACGAGGGTTGCAAACAAGACAGGGTTAGTCAGCAGGTAAAGTTCTACAAAATCACTTGAATACTCCAGTTCTCTTCACCCACAAGGAATGTGATCAGGTACAAAGGTCTAAACAAGTTCAATTAAACCACACACACACACATGCAAGAGTGGCAACTGACTCACATTTTCATCTTGGCATGAGTGGAGTAGCAAACCAGATCCATCTCCGAGCAGTAACTGCATTCCGTCTTGTCAGACGTCTTCATGATATTTGC
>OZ017790.1:11865595-11868095 GCA_963969325.1 Lycopodina hypogea | reverse complement strand
CATGTGAAGTATAAGCACATATACAGAGATAGAGAGAGAGACACAACACATACGCAGGCATGCACACACAAACACGCACACTATACAAAACCTGCTGCAACACAGGTGATATGATTCAAACACATTAGGTAAGGGTATAACATCACTTGGCACAAATTAGGAAGTGCAACTTCATATTATATGGTGAACTGTTTTAAATAGGGACACAGAAGATTACAAGGGAATCTACAAAGTGCACCTATCTAGAAAATATGTATATTTCAATACCTCTAAATATAACACATCACTTACACATAACCCTAGAAGCTGCCCCCCCCCCCTCCTACACACACACTCACACACACACTAACAGATAGACTAAAGATTCATCACATTTCATTATCAATTCTCAAACATCTTGGAATTTGGTGACCCAATGAGAACATTGGAAAGATCCCCACCAGTGCTGTACATCCCATTAGCCGAAGCATGCAGTAGAGACATGCAAGCATATGTCAATGGATATATCGTGGAACACCTCCTCCCACGAGACAAAACATGCAGATATGGAACACTTAATCAACACAAAGACGCTGACTCACCACAGGTTTACCAATGGCTTCATTGACCACTTGACATAACTTCGTGAAGAGTTGGAACAATGACTTAGTGGGGGAAGGCTGGAACAAACAAGGGGTACAAGAGGTCGGAGTACAAGAGGTTGGTGTGGAAGTAGACACGGAGGAGGTTATTAGCGTAGCTGGTGCACTGTGATGGTACTGTGTCACAAAATTTTCCCAAAAGCCTTCAGGTTTTTCCTGCATTCCACATACACGCAATGTATTAATGAATTAGTAAAGTACATCAATTTTATACCCCCCACCCACCCACCCACCCACCAGAATTTAGCAACACTAACCTCACAGTACCTCAAGTCTTCATCCTTCAAATACTGCAAGGGAAAAAATTACACAATTCGATAAATACTAATAATGCAGATATTTAAAGTGAATAATTGGAGATGTCAGAGGAAGCCATCATTCTTGGATGGGAAGGGCCGTGCATGCATGAAAACCCTTACCAACCTGTTCTACCCTTTACCAACCTGCCCAACTGTCTCCAGGTTGAAGGCGTGTTTGCCGCTCTTTGCCTGCACATAAACATTACATAAAAACAAACATGAGATTTGCCAAATAGAGAAGCAAATAACTGCCCTGGGCTATCACCAATATGAGTCTGCATATTGCTACTGTAACAAGGGTGTGTGGTAAGGATCATTAACATGGAATAATGGGTTCATTAACCCGCTACACAGCCCCCCAGAATCAAACCACAGCTTTGGTACAAGAATAACCACTAGTGCAGTTATGGAAAGGAAACTTGAATTTGGTAGAAAAGAATACAGGTTTCAGAACATTCGATATTTACTATCAATTGTGTAGTTAGCATTATCAAACACAATACACGGTTCAGTTGTATCACGTGATCATACACAACACATAACTAATTATCTCAACAATGGATTAATAATAAGTCGATCGAAATATACAATAGAAAGGTTAAAACAACAAATTATTTACTTATGGAATTTGAAGGAATGAACTTAACCAACATAATGCACAATTAGTATTGGCCCAACATATGACCTAGAGACCAGGCGGCCACCGCAGGAAGGGACACCACGTCTCACCTTGGTCAGTCTCTTCTTCAGGAAGTCCATTACCAAGCGGAGCTCACTCGGAGTCAAGTCCTAATAGTTGTGGTAATGATATTCATAAGACAAACAAGAGAGGAGGATACAATACTCTTACATCTTTGAGCGTCTTTGGGATTGCTTCATTGGAGAGCTTGAGTATGACTAGTGGTGAAGAAAGAGAAGAGGTAGGAACAATAACAGGTGGAATTGGATGAGGGAACAAAGAGAGAGAGATGATAAACAGCCTCATGTGATAGTCATGTGATAGTAAGATGATTGTATGCAATACATACAGTGACGACAGCCAAAGAAAACAACTTCAAGATGTGTTGTGTGTGTACACATGTGCGTGTATGTGTGTGTGCATGAGTGTGTGTGAGCTTGCATTTGTGTGCATGTTTGTTTGTGTATGCATGTGAGTGAGTGTGTGAGTGAATATCTGTGTGCGTGTGTGTGCGTGTGTGTGAATATGTGTGGGTGTAAGTGTGAGTGTGAGTGTGAGTGTGTGAGAGAGAGAGGTGCGAGAGTGTGTGTGCCTGTGCACCTGCATTTAGAGTGGCACCAGGCTGTCTGTGTAGACTTACCCACGTAGAGCCACAAAAAGAAGACTTTCACACTCAACAAGGAATGATCTATGGCCCTAAATAAATCAAATTAGATAACAATAACTATCACCATGGAAACAAAACACTTTAGAATTAATGTCTATCGAAACATCATGTTAGCAAAAAAAAAGGAAAAAAATTAATAAAAAAAAGGGGGAGGAGGAATGGAGAAAAAAAAAATTTTTTTTTTTTAATTTAAAAATAAAATATTCAAAACCAA
>OZ017790.1:11845595-11863095 GCA_963969325.1 Lycopodina hypogea | reverse complement strand
ACTGTACAATCAACTGATTGTGTCAACTAGTCTGAGGAAGAAAAAATAGGTAAACTAATTATGCACTAGAAATTATTTATATATTTTTTAATGTACAGAAAGTGCAACAATACAACAGAAAAGGTCCAGCATTTCGGTCGGACCACAGAGTTGAGTGTTCCACCACCCCCCCCCCCCCCCCCATCCCAACTTTATTGAGATCCATCTTGAAAATCAGTGGATTGCATGAGCTCAGGCCAAAAAGGCAGAACAAATTAAAACATCTCATTTCTTGAAATCCTAAAACTGACCAAACTATGAATTTATATATGCATTTATAATATTCTTAATTTTGACCACACCCACCCACCATCCCCTCTACTGGAAGACCACCTCTTTTGGGAGACTGATCTTTGTTGGATTTAAGGATGGTCTCTCAAAAGAGGGACTACTGTAACTCCAATAGTAGCCCAGGAATTATTACCTCAAATAGTAGCCCAAGAATTATTACGTCCAATAGTAGCCCAGGAATTATTACCTCAAATAGTAGCCCAAGAATTATGACCTCCAATAGTAGCCCAGGTATTTTGACCTCCAATAGTAGCCCAGGAATTATTACCGCCAATAGTAGCCCAGGAATCATCAATATCCTCATCTTGAAAGAAATTAAAATGGATGTTTCAAACTTTAAAGAACCTACTATTTGAGCAAAAGTTCTGAGTTTTATGATTCTAGCATTTTTCCATATCATTTCAGTAAAACTTGAACAATGGGGAAAAAATTGCAGTTTGAGTGTCTCAATTGTAACTTGAACAATTTTCATTCCTGGGTCGTTTCTTCCCTATTAACCTGGGGTTAGGCGAAGAACGGATATCTCTGCTTGTATATAATAACAGTGAGTGAGTGAATACGAAGGGAATAAATTATCAACTCTTGCCCAAAACAGTACTACTTAATATCTACACTTATATTTGATTACATTTCTAACCACAAAAATGCTTTTAGAGACTTGCAGAAAACCACCATCACACAAGCTACTAATTTCTTATTGATGAAGAGGGGAAACCCTTGCTGGAGGAAAACCCCTCAATCATCGTATGGCATATAGAGCAAGTGTTAGAGCTATCACCTTACCTTGGGCTCTGAGCTTTCTAAGGTCGCCACTAGAAATACACCAGAAGCATAGATGTGCACATGGCCCTCCTGGAAGGACGAAAGAGAACAGAAACTTAGTGAGATAGAGTTCACTTAATTTGTGGTTGTTGTGTGTATGTTCCAACAAGCATAACATCAAGCATAACCACTAGCATAAACACAAGCATGACAATAAGCATAACAACAATAACAAGCATAACAACAAACATAAAAACTAGCATAACAAGCATAATAAGCATAACATAAAGCATAACAAGCATAACAACATGCATAACAATAATAACAAACATAACAACAAGCATAACAAAAACATAATAACAAGCACAACAACATGCACAATAATAACAATATAATGCCATGCATGACAACAATCACAGCTAGCAGTCTAGTGGTGCAGACAGACCACGAGATGATTGCTGTAAGATTGAGAACATAGCCACAGAACTCCTGCAGACCAGCCCTCCCTGCACTATTAATCATGACCTCATCAAGAAACCATTTACTGGTAAGGTATCACCCCCTTGGTATATCCAATCTCTCTTCATTACCCCATGTCAGTTTGTGCAGCAAATGGCATGGACTCTACATCCACATCCACAGTGGGCCGAGGGCACATGATGGCATTTATGCTAACGACGCAATAAAACCAGTTGGAAGAAAGAAAAAATGCTAATTTATTTTGAACATATTAAATGATCCAGCTTTCTCACACATTCAGTGACAGAAATACGACAAAAAGTGGCAACAAAAAAAACAAACAAGAAAACAGGAAGAAAGTGTCTGTATAATTTGTAGAACTAATTATTTTATAAACAATAACTTGCTTTGTCTCCAATTATAAGAAGATGAAGAGATCTGCAGAAAAGAATAAAGTGAAATTAAGAACTGCATCAGAGGGGGATGAAAAAATTTACTTAACATTAATAAGATGAAAAATAATAATAACAATCCATATTATAATGGAGCTTATTCTGTTTGTTTGTCTATCAACTCCTCCCACAGTTATCCATCTTTTGAGACCAAATTTTCTGAGCATAGCAATAATACCCAGGATTGAAACCTAAGGAAATTGAAATTTTAACTAGAACAAGGGTTAGGACTAGGGCAGATGCAAGAGGGGTTTCTTTTGTGGGGACAAGCACTCTATTGGTGAGAAAATCACCCCCCCCCCCCTTCCCACTATGTTGGGGGAGGGGGAAAAAATGTTTGAAGAACGACAAAATGGCGCATCATAAAATTTATTGCTAACTAAAGGTGGGTTCACAATATCTTTTATTTCTGCATTGCATTGCAAAGTGTCCTCATGAGTCCTCAAACCACATGTCTTCCTGCGTAAAACTGTTCACAAAGACGCGTTGTTATATCTATTTTATCAGGAGATACAAAAGAATTTTCCTAGTAACGTAAACAAACAACAAGAATGCAGAAGTTGACAAAAGAGGGTGGCACTGACAAGCAATCTGATTGGACAGACAGAAAAGGATGACGAACCTGGACGCAGAATTAGAAATCTAGGCTAAACTTGCATCTTGGAGCATTCACATCATTTTTGAGAATGCATATGGACCGGAATGGTCAAAAGATGCATGAGGTCAAAAGATGCATGAGGTCAAAAGATGCATGAGGTCAAAAGATGCATGAGGTCAAAAGATGCATGAGGACAACAAAAAAAAACAACTTAATGTATTCTTTACATGCTGCAATGGTCAACTGAACTACCCCAACAAGGAAAGGTTAGTGCAACATTAATGCATATCTACATCACCATGTGCACATGCATTCTACATGCATGCCAACACGAAGTCATAAAAGATGGATTTGCTGAAAGAAGGGACTGGACAGACTACACAAAGTTTAGTTATTACAAATACAGAGAAGCCAGCTGCTCTTCTGGGAGGTCTAAAATTCACTACACCACAAATCAGATTAGATCTAAAAAATTGATGTCTGTGTTGAATTGTCCTAGCAACAACATTCTCTACACTGGCAATTACAATCCTAATGCAGTTACTGGCCATCTGATCAACAACTTTCTCCAAGCAATACTTAAAATTGAAGTTGATAAGACAACCTAATTGAATAATCCGGCTCCAATACGATGGAGGGAGGGAAGGAATTTAACAGGATTAAGACTTCCAAATTGCATACAAAAAGAAAGAGTACATTTGATTGTCCACCCATGGCTGAAATATCGAAATAGATTCAGATATTTAGAGAGTTAGAGGAGGTATATTAATATCTAGTTAGCAAAGTTAAGTTTTGTTAACACAGATATTTAGTTAAGGCTCACTTCAAGGCATCTGTAGGTTGTAGTAGCTTTGGGTCTTCACTGTAAGAGTCCCACGCTCTGCAAATATATATATATATATACACACACACACACACACACCATGTCTCGCACACGCACACACACACACACACACACACACACACACACACACACACACACACACACACACACACACACACACACACACACACACACACACACACACACACACACACACACACACACACACACACACACACACACACACACACACACACACACACACAAGAAAGGAAATAAAGGAAAATGGTGAAGGTTCATAAAGTTCAAATATTGAGACTGATATCCAGCAAATTCCATTATATTAATGACAGCATTGGCCACATGTTAAGGCATGTTCTAAATCTTCCCTATCCTGCATACATTGTGGACACACCCTCCACCACATTGGATCTTTCAAGACCAACAGAATGTTCATTCAAGATATGTGACTGACATTACAAGGGGGGATCCCTTCGGGGGGGTGGGATCCCTTCACTTTTCTTCCAGTTCTTGTGCTGAAATACTTTTTTAGCATTTGAAAAAGGGGGAGGGGAAGTAAAGGAAGCAGTATCCATTGAGGGAAAATAAATTACTTCAAAAGTCACACTTGACAGCAACTAGCAAAAAGTCTCAACATGCTATCATATTATTTAAAATGGAAGGCAAACGGTGACAGATGATAGGAAACAAATAACTATCTATAAAAACCTAATGTGTGCATAAATTCATCAATATCTCAAAATGAATAAGTGCATAAAAAGGACAATCCCTTTCGTCATAGTCTGTTACCTGTGAACCAATTATCACAAAATTACTTTTCAGGTGATTATTTGTTTTTGCTTAAAATTTAAAACATTTATTTTTTATATTATGCATTTGCAAATAATTTTCTATAAATTTGTTAATTTTGTTATTCACTTCTCAATAATATTCTACTAATCAAAAGAAGCCAAACACTACTACCTCATACTTAAAAGTGCATACTTAACATAGAGCAACATAAATTACTACTGCTATCAGACTTATGTCTGAATGTCATATGACATGTCATGTGTATAACTCATGTGACTCTCAGGTGAGACAAGTGTGATTCTCAAGTAAGACATGTGACTCTCGGGTGAGACATGTGATTCTCAAGTGAGACATGTGATTCTCAAGTGAGACATGTGACCTTCAACAGCAAGTATAAAGATACTGTATGAGCAAGCATACTTTTCCTCCGCTGAAATCACAAGCAACCACTTCAATGCAGCACTAACTATTTTTTTCTTTAAGTGTTCAGGAAAAAACAGAAACAATGACAAAAAAAAACAAATATTTCTAAATTGTTTTACCTCTCATTGCAAACCATAAACCTTGAGTGGCAGATGTGTGTAATATAAACAAGATAATAATATATAAATAAATAAAACATGAATTAAAAAAAAAAAGAGAGAAGAAAGTATGTATAATATTAATATATTTATAAATATGCTTAATATAGTTGAAAGAAAGTTCCATATTTTTTTTAGCGTCTTTCTATGGAACAGCAACTAACAATCAACCAATCACTGAGTCTCTCCTAACCTCATATCCACAGAAGGAAGTGGTGGGAGTGAGTCGGACCACGCAGGGGATGTGCTCGACAAATCCTCCTCTGGAGATTCCCTGCATGGAACAAAGGGAGAAGGGGGGAGACATAGACACCATCGCTAACCACCTGCACTGGAGATCAGATTAAAGCTCTCCCTTAGAAACCACATCTCCACAAGTAGTCATAAATATGCATAGTTGATTAAGTGTGGATTCAAACTCATAGGCGTTTTTAGGAAATGCCATTTGGTCTCATAAAGAAAGCAGGGTGGAGTCCCGTGCCATATATGTGAACAAGTTCAGATATGGATTGAATTCACTTTCAGTACAATTGCATCAGATCTTACCCCTCCACTTTGTCTAGCATCGTCCAGTTCAGACTTGTGACTGCGACTCCTAGTGACGACTCATTGAGCAGATGTCCGCCCTCCACATTGTACAGACACACTGCCCCATCTTTATAGCCAACAGCCAGGACTAACAGAAGAGGAGAGGAGAGAGAGAGGAAGAGGAAGAAGAAATTACAGAATGGAGGGGGGAGGGGGCAGACACACAATGGGTGCTTTCTGAAGTGTGATAAAAATTAATTATTTAATACTTTCATATTTCTTAAGTATTTTCTGATTGTTCTTCTCCCAAGAATGTGCAGTAAATGATTAGTAAGTGTCACCAAGACCATGTTATGGCCCTACACCTACAGTGGTGAGTAGGCCAGACAGTGAGTGAATTTCCTCCCAAAATGTATATTTGTTGATGCAGACTGGGGTCAAAGGTTGCAAGAAGCTAGAGGCATTAATTGGCAGAAGCACACCAGCTCATGTAGCTGCTCTAAGCACGAGAAGCCAGGGTTTGAAAGGTTCCATTACTGGAAGGATACAACCATAACCTTCAAAACAATGAAATTGAACACCATCACTGAGAGGGTGAAGGTGACAAATGTCTGCCTGCTATAACCATGCAGTTTGGTTCCCATCCTTTGACGCCTTATACCATTTTAATAATAAGAAATAAGATGTTACCAAAAGTTTCGTCATTTATCAATAATTTACGGACCACACAAGCGTACTGACACACTTGATAGGAATAGAGCTATAAATATCAAAGGTGATCCAGATGCAGAACAGAATTAGATAACATTTGGTTGCCATTTTTAAGTCAAATAAGATTTTTAATTGATACCTTTAAGAATAACTGAGTTATACTTAATTATTCAGAATTGAGAAAGTTATGCCGTGCATAAAATAGGACTTAAGAAATAAGGTATCCAATTGAACCCAGAAAATAGACACACCCACAAATATTCCATAACAACGGCTGAAATGAAGTAAAATTGCTTTCTCCCTCACTAGATTAGCTTAGAAGCCAAATTCTGCAAATCTATAAATGCATTACAGTGGTGTTACTGGATGGGAATAATCTGTTAAGTTGATGGAAACAGGACATCCCATAAGGATATGAAGTGAAAATTCCACTGACTTTATTATCTGTTACTATGATCTGGTCCAGTTCAACTCTAGCATACCTGATAGCTCTTATTGAGAAGCTGATCAATATCTACCCATACAAGTGGTCTGGAAGTGAAGAAAATCATGTTCCAAGCACCATCAGTAGCCATTCTTTTGTCTCATTCATTTACTCCGTCTCATTGGAAAAGTTAGCAGCCCTTCGGGAGGAGGAGGGGGGGGAGGGGAATTATTTATACTCTAAAGGTAACTTTTGCTGTGCATGCCTATTATTCACTAATAGTAACTGTAGAAAGGATTGTTGGATCACATTTTTTTAAATTAATTTTTAAAAATTGTAAAAAAAAAAAGCACACAAAAAAAACAAAAAAAAACAACTTGAGTTTTCTCAAAAAACTAACCACAATTTACCTCAGAGCATGTATTCACCAAATTTTAACCAAGTAGATAACCCCCAAAGAGAAGCACTTGTGCACAGTGACGATACCATAGCTGCTATAGAGTAAGAAAAACCCTTTCTTTCTCCTAACTTACTAAAGACATGCTCAGCACACAAAAAATTCCACATTCAATTCCAGGGTAAGACAAATAACTACCTCTTACCTTTCTCTGCTCACACCTTCCAAAACCTCACAGTTTAGGTTGAATGAAAGCATGAAAATGTGCACACATTTACATAGACATACACACATACACACACACACACACCCATATGCATGACAGTGGTGTAGCCAGGTTTGGGGGGGGGGGGGGGGGGGGGGGGCTGTGAGGGACCATAGCTCCCCCTCCCCCAAACTTACAACAAAAGTTAAGTTACCTAGAAACAAACAGCAAAAGAAATAACTTACCAATTCATCATAAGAATTTGTATTTAAAGTAATCTTCTCTATTTGTATAGATGATGTTATAATCTAATAAAATTATGCTGATATATCATAACTCTTTTTTTTTCCCCGAAGAAACAACAGTTCTACTTTATAATAAATAAATAGGGAGATTGACCCAAGTGGGGATATTTGTTTGGGAGCGGGCCACCCTTCTGAAAATCATGGCGACGCCTCTTTATGATGAAGACATCAAACCCTTGCTGTTTATGGAAAGCATAGCTGCTAAAGAAAACTGCAAGAGATGCTTAGCAACCTTATCAAACCTGCAAATATAGTGACACTTACTGACACACACAATTTTAAATGAAGGACATGGAAGAATGGTAATCATGTGACATCCATACCTCGACCATCTGGTCTCCATGCCATTACAGTGGGTGAGCTTTTCATGGCCGGCACTGACCACACCTTCAACCAGGTAAGCCGGTACAAAACGATCTGGGTGGGCAGGGAATGTTTAAACTCCAAACGGAAAGAAATATTACAATATAAGTAGATTTAATTACGAACCTGTTTAACGAGCAACTGAACCATTTTTATCAACCACAAATCACTCTCACACCCATATCATCAAATGTATCATATATTACTAAAATCTGAAAACCAAAGGGTAAAAGCTAATTAATAAATTATTAAAACTAGCAAAATTTAATCGAGGTACTGTTACCATCACTATTGTTACTATTGTAGTATTTGCAGGGTTTCCATATTGTAAATCTTGTTAGTGTTTTTCATGTGATCTGCTGTTGCCATGGTTAAAAATAGTGTTGCCATGGTTAAAATAATGTTGCCATGATTAAAAGTGTGTTGCCATGGTTAAAAATAGTGTTGCCATGGTTAAAAATAGTGTTGCCATGGTTAAAATAGGGTGTTGCTATGGTTAAACGTGTTGCCATGGTTAAAATAATGTTGCCATGATTAAAAGTGTTGCCATGGTTAAATGTGTTGTCATGGTTAAAAATAGTGTTGCCATGGTTAAAAGTGTTGCCATGGTTAAAATAGTGTGTTGCCATGGTTAAAAATAGTGTTGCCAAGGTTAAAAATATTGTTGCCATGATTAAAAGTGTTGCCATGGTTAAAAATAGTGTTGCCATGGTTAAAATAATGTTGCCATGATTAAAATAGTGTGTTGCCATGGTTAAACGTGTTGTCATGGTTAAAAATAGTGTTGCCATGGTTAAGTGTGTTGCCATTGTTAAAAGTGTTGCCATTGCTAAAATAGTGTTGCCAAGGTTAAAAATAGTGTTGCCATGATTAAAAAATAGTGTTGCTATGGTTAAAAATAGTGTTGCCATGGTTAAAAATTGTGTTGCCATGGTTAAAAATTGTGTTGCCATGGTTAGTGTGTTACCATGGTTAAAATAGTGTGTTGTAATGGTTAAAAATAGTGTTGCTATGGTTAAAAATAGTGTGTTGCCATGGTTAAAAAATGTTACCATGGTTAAAAATAGTTTGTTGCCATGGTTAAAAATAGTGTTGACATGGTTAAAAAAATAGTGTTGCCATGGTTAAAGTGTGTTGCCATGGTTAAAAATAGTGTGTTGCCATGGTTAAAATAGTGTGTTGCCATGGTTAAAAAGTGTGTTGCCATGATTAAAAAATAGTGTTGCCATGGTTAAAGTGTGTTTCCATGGTTAAAGTGTGTTGCCATGGTTAAAATAGTGTTGCCATGGTTAAAAATAGTGTCGCTATGGTTAAAAATAGTGTGTTGCCATGGTTAAAAATAGTGTGTTACCATGATTAAAAATAGTGTGTTGCCATGATTAAAGTGTTACCATGATTAAAAATAGTGTGTTGCCATGGTTAAAAATAGTGTTGCCATGATTAAAAGTGTTGCCATGGTTAAAGTGTGTTGCCATGGTTAAAGTGTGTTGCCATGGTTAAAAAGTGTGTTGCCATGGTTAAAAAGTGTGTTGCCATGGTTAAAAAGTGTGTTGCCATGGTTAAAAAGTGTGTTGCCATGGTTAAAATAGTGTGTTGCCACAGTTAAAAATAGTGTTGCTATGGTTAAAAATAGTGTGTTGCCATGGTTAAAGTGTTATCATGGTTAAAAATAGTGTTGCCATGGTTAAAAATAGTGTGTTGACATGGTTAAAAAAATAGTGTGTTGCCATGGTTAAAAAGTGTGTTGCCATGGTTAAAAAGTGTGTTGCCATGGTTAAAAAGTGTGTTGCCATGGTTAAAAATAGTGTTGCCATGGTTAAAGTGTTACCATAGTTAAAATAGCACTGCTATGGTTAAAAATAATGTGTTGCAATAGTTAAAGAGTGTTACCATGGTTAAAAATAGTGTGTTGCCACGGTTGCCACGGTTAAAAATAGTGTGTTGCCATGGTTAAAAACAGTGTGTTACCATGATTAAATGTGTTACATGCTACCATGGTTAAAAAATAGTGTGGTTGTACTAACTATAAGGTGAAGAAGTAATTCACACTGTGAAACAGCAAAGGGTTGAACTGGGAGCACGTGGCAGCTAGAGAGCTTGCACCTCTACTCTCACCGAGTGATCAGCCAGGGCTAGCGCTAGAACATCCATGGTGGGAGACCACTCCATTAGAGTCACTTCTCCTTCAGTGGACCTCTCAGTCCTCTGCTTGAAGCGCATAGGTGGTTTCTGTTCCACAGTGTTATCCGGAGAAACCGGCTCACCCCCCCCAAACGTTAAACCACAGTCAGCCATAACTGCGAAAATGTGTTGAGGTCTTCAAAAATGTAAAGGAGTACCACGTGATTCCAGTATTCTTCCTCCGTGCTCGATCCTTTTCCGGAAGCTAAGCTTATTTGCCACAACAACAATCCATGGGCAGGAATGTTCCTTCAATTTTTGTTTGTGTGTGGGCACCGAAAGTACGAAAATCCTCACCACCTTAAGAGAATTTACCTAGTCCCCTCCTCGAAATTAATTGAGCTGTTCGGGGACAAGGTTCGAGACAGTTGTTAGGCTCTTGCCCAACACCTGTTTCACTCATGTCGAACATCTCTTTTTGCTGGGAAGGACAAGCTAGGGGGGGCGATGGATAAACTCTTTCTTTGTTTCAGGCGTTGGAGACCTAACAGGGAGGAATCAGGTAAGCTGCAAAAGCTGTTTTAAACGTGGAGCTAATTGTGTAGGGTTTCCAACACTGCAGTGAATCTGAGAGGTGTTAATGTCTTGTAATTGCTGTATGCCATTAGGTAAAGTTGTGTAGCTATGCTAACAATGACTTATATTAGAGTTTGCTTGTCAGAATTATATTTACAAGCAAAATTAGTGAATGATAAAATGGGAACTGGATAACTTATATTTGATCCATGTTCTGTTTTAAACCTTGTGGCCTAGAATATGATGTAACGTTATGAAAATACAGGGTATGACAATATGAGTTTAGAGTGGCCACTGTCCCTCAAATGTATAAACTGCCTATTTTTTATGTACCTGGTACAGTGGAGCCTGTTCCAAACCTGTTTCATATTGGAAGAGTTGAACTGCCAAACAGGTTTGGAGCTGGCTGCTGTGCTTTCAGACCTTTCCCTCCCCCCCCCAAACAACATGCTCACTGCAAACATTGAATGAAGTGATGAATACCAAGCATGCGCTTTTCTCACTCTGTTTTTGCGGTTTATTCATATATTTTGTTGTTATTGTTACTATGGTTTTGTTGGTAAGAAAGAATCCAAAGGTCAACGGTATCTGACCATCTTCACGTTTTTGCCCAATTATAAGAAGAGGCTTTTGTTTTGCCAACCCTGAGTGGTCTAATTAATCTCTCATCCACTTGAAATCTTATCATAACCAAAAACATGACCTGAAATAATTATTGTCACAGGAGGGTAGCTCCTGAATTGGCTGAATATTGGTCTCCACTCCTCTCACTTGTGTTAGTTCAAACTTAAATGGTTTGAAATTTCTATTTTTGTTATTATAAGTTTTAAGAGTGGGTGTGGTTTATCTTTGTAAATATAACATGTTTAATAGTCCTGTGAGAGCAGAAGGTGTGACTATGAATTTTATGTCATCATTTTTAAACAAGTGTGAAATAGAAATTCCTCCCCTTTTATTTGGTATAAGAACAAAATGGAATATTCCGTTCATTAGACTGTTATCATATATTCCCCAGTGCAGAATCACCACTAAGTAATACCATGATTCTGTTGTGTTGCCATGGTTTTATCAGATGGTGTCTCTTTAGTCACATATTATTGCTGTCAATGCTTCTCTTCCGATTCTTTGCTCTGTTTGACTTACAGGCCGTGGTTCTCCGCCTTGGCCCTCTAGAACCAGGCAAGTGTTATATATTCCAACCAAATGCACCCATTCACACCACATCAATGGGTTGACTTTTCATTCATCCACTCATTCATCCATTCATTTTTATTTCCAATGCATATCCTGTGATAATTAGTAGATAAGTTTGGTTGATAATTATTGATACTTCATGAGGTGTATTGGACTGAATTGTTTCTTCATGTACATGTGCTATTATATGTCTATATGTGCAGGTGTTTATTGGCATGTGCATTAAGGTTATTTTTATACAAGAACAGTTTGTATCTGTACAGTTGCTTGTTTTTTGTATGTTTAAGTATTAATTAATTAACGTCATGTGCACATGCATTTATTTGTATATTCATATACATACTAACATTTTGTTATAGATATGTGCATGTGTGCTTCATGCCTAAGAAGTAATTGGTTTCCAATAAAATATTTGATTGTCTCCCTGCTACTACTTCCAAACCTGGCACTGAAGAGTCAATTGGCGTCAGTAGATAATGAGTTCATTCTCGTGTTGTTTTTCTTGGCGGTTTGGCTTGAAATGATATTTTGAAGTTGTAACAAGATTATTGTCAGGAATGTGACTTGAAAGGGCATTTATGAAAGGACAGTAATAATGCTTTGTTACAAGATAATGCTTTATTACAACCATGTTTTACTCACTCTCTGTGTATCTAGGGGACAAGATGTGGCTCATGCCAATTCGTCGGATAGCGGAGTCTCACAGGAACCACTGAAGACTGTGGCATATGTTGAACTTCTCAAGCGTCGGAGTGAGCCCCTGGGACTTGTCCTCAAGGGTAAGCATTGGGCATCAGGAGCTATGCTTGTGCACACAACGTCTTGAAAGCCATGTGTTCCCCGTTCCATCTCTCTGGAGCTGTAGAGTACAGTACATCTATTCATAATTTGAAATAATTATGGTGAAGATACCACAGAGAAATACTCTTTGTGTATTAGGGTATCTCCTAGAAGTCCACAAACTAATCATAGAGAACATTTAAGAAATAAAACAAATTAGAGTCTGTATGTGTGGGACACACAACAAGTCTGTGTTGCCAGAAGTGGTTATTTATGGCCTATTGAACTCAGGATGACCTTGAGGTCCACACCTAACTATCTATTTACTTACCTTCCCTGCCCCAAGTCAGCATCAGGACCTGAACCACTTGATTTTTGCACTCTGATGTATTTTTCCCAAAAAGATCAAACGGCATTGCTGGTTGCACGCCTACTTATGAGCTAAGTGCAGAAACACTCAACAAAATTAAAACCATTTGACTGGAGTCTGTGCATATGTTGGAGCAACATTTGACTGGTCATTGAGTCTTGTTGGAGCAAAATTTGACTCGTCATTGAGTCTGTGCATATGTTGGAGCAACATTTGACTCGTCATTGAGTCTGTGCATATGTTGGAGCAACATTTGAGTGGTAGTTGAGTCTGTACTTATGTTGGAGCAACATTTGACTGATCGTTGCGTCTGTACATATTTTGGAGCAACATTTGACTGGTCATTGAGTCTGTGCATATGTTGGAGCAACATTTGACTGGCCGTTGAGTCTGTGCATATGCTGGAGCAACATTTGACTGGTCGTTGTGTCTGAACATATGTTGGAACAACATTTGACTGGTAGTTGAGTCTGTGCTTATGTTGGAGCAACATTTGACTGATTGTTGAGTCTGTACATATGTTGGAGAAACATTTAACTGGTCGTTGAGTCTGTGCAGATGTTGAAGCAACATTTGACAGGTCGTTGATTCTGTGAATATGTTGGAGCATAATTTGACTGGTCATTGAATCTGTGCATATGTTGGAGCAACATTTGACAGGTAGTTCAGTCTGTGCTTATGTTGGAGCAACATTTGACTGATTGAGTCTGTACATATGTTGGAGCAACATGTAAGTGGTCGCTGAGTCTGTGCATGTGTTGAAGCAACATTTGATTTGTCGTTGCGTCTACATACGTTGTAGAAACATTTGATTGGTTGTTGAGTCTGTGCAGATGTTGGAGCAACATTTGACTGATCGTTGTGTCGGAACATATGTTGAAGCAACATTTGACTGGTCATTGAGTCTGTGCATATGTTGGAGCAACATTTGACTGGTCGTTGAGTCTGTTCATATGTTGGAGCAACACTTGACTGGTCGTTTAGTCTGTGCATATGTTGGAACAATATTTGACTGGTTGTTGGGTCTGTACATATGCTGGAGCAACACTTGACTGGTCATTGAGTCTGTACATATATTGGAGCAACATTTGACTGGTCATTGAGTCTGTGCATATGCTGGAGCAACATTTGACTGGTCATTGAGTCTGTACATATGTTGGAGCAACATTTGACTGGTCATTGAGTCTGTACATATGTTGGAGCAACATTTGACTGGTCATTGAGTCTGTACATATGTTGGGGCAACATTTGACTGGTCATTGAGTCTGTACATATGTTGGAGCAACATTGACTGGTCATTGAGTCTGTACATATGTTGAAACAAAACTGAAAAAAAAAAAATTCTAGTGAATAAAAAATCTGATGATTCTAGGAATTGGTTGTTTGGATCTTCGGGCATTTCCGTGTGTGTCAGTCTGTTTGATAACTCCTCCCATTGTTTGGACTGATTTGAATGAAATGTTTTGGACATGTGTAGCTCAACCCTGCTGACACAGCAGGGACCTTTTTTTTTTCCTTCCTAATGTGGCACCCTCAGCTGTTATGGCTTGTAATGAACACTTATCCTCCATTGTTACAGTTTCTCTTCCAACATTTATAGTGCATATTTGAGAAGAGTCACAATCTGCACCCTCTTTTTTTAATATTGAACCTGAATTAGTGGCAAGGGATTGCTATGGTTACCGTGTGCTTACTTGAGTTGGTCCTGGGACATTTGCTTCCCAGTAGGCTAGGTCAATGGTCACTGCAAACTGCACACTGCACTATAGCTTCCTCGTGCTTGAGTTTGCACACTTCCTCACCTTCCTGTCTGTCAGCTTCCTGTCTGTCAGCTTCCTGCATCTTCACGGACATGGTTGACACTGTAGCCATACCTGTAGGACAGCTGCCCATTGCAGTGGTTGAGGAAGATGTGGGGGGGGGGGGGGAATAGTTCCCAAAGTATTCTTTGTACCTGTGCAAGTTTCATATAAGACTTGGGGAGTGGGAGTATTGTGTTCACCAGATATTATGGGTCAGCTCCTTGGGGACACATTTCCAATCGTAGG
This sequence comes from Lycopodina hypogea, assembly GCA_963969325.1. Classification (NCBI taxonomy): domain Eukaryota; kingdom Metazoa; phylum Porifera; class Demospongiae; order Poecilosclerida; family Cladorhizidae; genus Lycopodina; species Lycopodina hypogea. The sequence continues at coordinate 11,848,255 of OZ017790.1, read as the reverse complement.
AAGGTAGGGAGGAGAGAAACACAACTGCAATCTGATTACACTCATGTGTGCTTGTGTCTCAGTGGTGAGTATTTGGGGGAGTGGGAATGGGGTCGTTCATTTTCCTGCTACTACCAGTGTTATGTTTGGAAGGGATAACAGGATGAAGAAAATGGAATGATTTCAGTGCAGGTTCGTATCATCTGCCTTCCAAATAAATTCTAAGCAGACCATCTCATGCACCACAGAAATTTCTTGAAGTACTTTGATTAATTGTGGGTTTGTTCAATGGCACTCAACACTAATTAGCATCAAAACTAATCAAATGTGTTCGTTCATCAACATGTAAAACAACTGTGTTGCAATAAATTATTGACTAATCATCTGATGTTGCGAGTGTCATCATTACTTGTGCTTCCCCCCCCCCCCCAAAAAAAATGGGATGAAGACACCTCTGATCAAGATGCAAGCATGCTGAGTGAATCACACCTGATACTTGTTATGGGGGGGGAGGGGGGGGGGGGGGGAATAAACACCTGTTCAAAATTAAGATTCCACAGATTCTATTTTTAGTAAAATTGAGAGTTTATGATTAGATTAATTAATCAAGGATTAAAGTTGCTAGTGTTCTATATTAGGCATCTATGAATTGTTGTTAGGACATTGGGGAACATTGCTGGCCTTTTGATAATAACTCTGAACTCTTGCTCACTGCAGGAGGAGCGGACAGTGACCAGCCGGTGCGTGTGTGGAAGCTGCATCCTGGGGGAGTCACTCAGAAGTAATAGTGCTTTGTTGTTGTGGTGGTGGTGTGGCTGTTCTTTCAGTGGGAATATTGGAGCAATATTTTAGTGTGTTGTAGACAACGCCAGACCAGTATTTCTTAATACACTTGGTGTCCAACCATTTATCATTACTATTGTTTTGGTTACGAGTGTAATTATGGTTAACTTGTTTCCCATTTTCTTTGATTATATATGATTATATAATGTCATCATTTACAAGCCAAATGTTTAGCTATTATTTAGCAATGTCACTAAGTTCTCACTATGTACCAAGCAATATCCAAATTAGCAACTTAATTGAAACTAATTATTTGTTATAATCTAATGCTATAGTTGCATCATACTTAGCTGAAGTGTTCCCTCCCTCCACCTGGTCTGTAAAGGCTGTTGTTGTTGTTTTTTGTTGTTGTTTGTTGTTGTTTTCCCAGCTTCAGGTCAACTCTAACTGCATCACCAAAGTCGCTGAAACTCTCTTAAACAGATTTTAAAATAACACTAGCGACTTTAAGTGGGAAAGGAGAACCAAAATTTAAAAATTTTGTTTTTGCATTCGTAGGAATGTAAAAATTGGTATTAAATTCTTTGTTCATAACTTTGATAGCATGTAGGGTACTTAGAAATTTTTCTCTCTTATAAACAGTTAGAAAACTGTCTTGACACTGATGCATTCTGTTTTGGAGGTTCAAAATCACATTTTGATTGTACATCCAAAATCCCCAATCCCTAGGATCCAAGTGGTTATAACACAATACTTAACTTACTTACACTCCCGTGAGTGGGTGTTGGGTGGGGGATAGGAGATGACTGTAGGTATATATTGAAGGACTGCAGTGGATGCAGCATACCTTTGAACCCCCGTATGTATGAATATGTCCTATTGGCTCCTCTGAATTGTAGGAGGAGGAGGTACTAATTATTGTGGCACTCTCTCGAGATTAAAGTGTGTGTGTATCTGTTCAGTCAAATAGTGGTTAACCTTCAATTATTGGTTTCCCTCTATATGCGCATCACTGATAATGGTGTGCTTTTTTCATCATTTCCAGTGTTGCCCCCTCTCCTTCCCCCTTGTGCATCTTTCTCTTCCTCCTTCCTTGTTTTTCAATGTCCTACCTTTCCCCCCTCCCCCTCCATTACATGCTAATTTATCCTTTAGGAGTGGAGCTCTTCGGATTGGTGATCACATCCGAGGAATAAATGGTACTCCCACCAAACACCTCAACGAGAATGAGGCAAACGCACTTCTCCAGAACTCTGGTAATGTCATCAACCTGGAGGTAGAGTTTGACGATCCGGGGTCTGATGTTGAGAGTGGTACCATAAAAAAGACAGCTCAGGTTCGACTGAAGAGAGAAATGAACGGCTATGGTTTCATGATCAACGAAGGGAATGTGGACAATCGATCCATCACTGTGTCCAACGTCATTGTGGGGTCCTTTCCTTACAAGTGAGTGAGCGGGAAGAGTCATAAAATCTGGGAGGAAAGAGGAATGGGGAAGTTGTTGTATAGTGGGCTGTTGTTTATACGAAGGAGGTCATGGTTTAGGAGGATTGGGAGTTAGGGACGGACTGAAGACTACATTGTTATGCTGTGCCACCTTCTCAAGCTGTGAGTGTGCTCTCCTAAGAATAGACGAGAGATGAAGATAGCCCTGCACTTCGATTTTCAAGTGAACTTGTTATTATGCCAATTGTATTTACATTAAATGTGGTTCGAAGGATAAGAAAGGAGGGGGGGAGGGGGGGGATGTATTAATATTGATAGTTATGATGCTGTGGTTGGAGCATGTGTAGTGATTGCTGGATAACAACAGAGCAATGCATCACAAGCTAGATTGCAGCATGTAAGCCAAGGAATGGGTCGGCTTTATGGAATAGAGAGTCCAAAATATATGGTAT
>OZ017790.1:11803322-11843322 GCA_963969325.1 Lycopodina hypogea | reverse complement strand
CCTGTGTGTGCGTGTACCTGCCTGTGTGCGTCTGCCTGCCTGCCTGTGTGTGTGTGCACATACCTGCCTGTGTGCATCTGTCTGTGTGTGTGTGTGTGTGTGTGTGCGTGTACCTGCCTGTGTGCGTCTGCCTGTCTGTGTGTGTGTGTGCATACCTGCCTGTGTGCCTCTGCCTGCCTGTGTGTGTGCGTGTACCTGCCTGTGTGCATCTGCCTGCCTCTGTCTGTCTGTGTGTGTATGTGTATGGCTGAATAGTGAGCAGTTATGCTCTTGGACTAGCAACCCCAGGGTTGTGAATTCAAACCCCCGCCATGACACCTGTTATCGTGGCTGTCACGCCTAGATCCACATCACGTACATACTTGCAGGTGGGGGATCAGATCCTCAGTATCAACGGCTTCAAAATGGAGGACTACTCGGAGGAAGAAGCTCGCAAGCTCATCCACGAGGCAGAGAACGAGGCAAAATTGGAGGTGACATACGAGGTGGTAGACTCTCCCCCTCCAAGTTCGGGAACGTTTGACGTCCATCTTAAGAAAACAAGCACTCTGAGCCTTGGCATCATGATAGATGGTTTGTTGTATGGAGCATTTTGGTGTGATTTGAGTTGTAATTGTGACTTCTCTATTGGAAGCAATATTAGGAAAAGCCAAAATTAAAAAATTGTGTCAGTGAATGTTGGCGTAATGAACAATTAGCCTAAACATGTGCATTACATGACTATTGAAAGATACAACATGCAACAAACTAACAAATACGATATTTCAAAAACAAGATTAATTTCTGCTTGCTTTTATTAACACTCAACTTCTATATTTACTTGTATTTTAGCAAAACCTATCTAAACTGACCACACCCACTTATTTACATTGGTCACATCCCACTTTCACTGGATAGTATTGTCCAAGAAAGTGTTTCATTTCCTGTGAATTTTGTTACGTTTGATGATGTAATTGGCTTATAACAGGAAGTGTGGTGAAGGGGGGCACTATTTGGATATCTCGCTTGAAGGAAGGCGGTGTGGCATGTCGTAGTGGCAAGCTGCAAGCCGGGGATGCCATCTTGTCCATCAACGGTGTGAGTTTGGAGCACTGCCACTTGGAAGACGCTATGGATTTACTCGTGAGCGCAGGGAATTCAGTAACGCTGACAGTAGCCAAGGAGGCTTGTGAGTTTCATTTCATTTTGACTTTATGTGGGCCTATTTGAAAACAGATGTTATGTTTACTTGTTTTCTCTTTCTCTCTCTGCTTTTCTCTTTGTTTTCTCCCTCCTCTTTCCTCATTTTCCATTCTTCCGGGGGTTTTTTCATCCCCTTATGTTCAAATGTTCTGTGTCTCCCTGTGTGTCCTGTTCCTATGTTCCCCCAGCTTTCCTGCCCCCCGTGCCATCCTCCGAGCCCATCATCTACTCTGTGGAGCTGCAGAGGAATGGCATGAGTATAGGCATCACCCTGAAGGGAAGACAGCATGTGAGAGGGTATCCGGTCTACATCTCCAAGGTGAAGGAGAATGGAGTGGCCCACAAGTAAGAGTTTGCAAGTAAAATGTAATGTGGAGTGACACTAGGTGACCCAGAGTTAAGCTAGGTAGCCCAGAGTCAAACTAGGTAACCCAGAACCATGTAAAGGGATGCAAACTTGTGCACGGCAATCAAAATAATATATGGTAATTTAGAGTAACACATTAATCTGGGAGTAACACCGAGTTATCTGGAGTAACACAGGATAATGTGTGGAGTAAAAAAAAAACTTTGATTATTCCATGTTAGGCCTGATTCCAATAACACAGTGAACTTTAAAAGAATTAGAGAAATGCCACATTGAGCTGCAGCTATATTTTGAGCCACAGTGAGCTGACACATTGAGCTGCAGCTATATTTGGAGCCACATTGTGGACTAAATCTTAGCACAGAATACAAGAAGAGGAACAGAGAAGCCAAAAAATAGTGCATGAAGTTTATGAAAATCTACAACTTATTGGCATAGGTCTGAATGAATATATATATTGGTTCCAACCACACCAGACCACAAATATCTGTTCCACTTGAGCAGTGAACATCTTAGCATGGATGCAAACAAACAGAATGTGTGTGCAGTAGTGAAGGGGGGGGGGGGGGGGGGGGGGCAGGGAGAGCTCCACTGTTTGCTGTGGAGGAATCACTGAGTGAGTGTGTTCCGGTTGGTGCTGGAACTCCAAATACTAGCCAGTCTCAGGGGCTAGAGAATGAGAATTTGTTGTCATGGTTGTATATTTTCTTCTGCTGTTTTCTGTCATGGCAGGAAAATGTGCCATATTCCCATACTGGTTGTATGTGTCACATTCCCATGATGTTTGTATGTATCATGTTCCCACGATGGCTGACTATAGTATTGTAATCCTGGCTTACACTTTATTCAGTTGGGTCAACCAAAAATAATTTTAATGATAAGGTATATATATCTATGCTGTAGAGTGCGAATAATCTGTCCGTTTATTTGTCTGTATATCTATGATTCACGCTTGCAGTTAGACCCACAAACCCATATATATTTAGAATCTGTGTCACCAGGGGAACATCATGAACATGTCTATATGACCACACCCCTTTTTGTATTGAAAAAAGCCAAAAATGGTACTTTTGCCTGAAAAAAGAATGGAGCTACAGAACTAAAACTTGGTATGCAGACACAACTTGACTCTGTAAATAACATGGGATGGGTCCCGTCTGGCTACACCTCTTTCTCTTTGTGTGTAAGGATAAAAAATGCCAAAAATGGTGCTCTAGAAAACACTTTGACCTAATCACATGTTCACTTTTGTTTTAAAAGTCTACAACAGATGTCATCAAAGCAGGCACTTTAGGGCAAGTTTTTTTTTTTCTAGTATATATATATAAGGAATGTTCTAAGAATGTTCTGGAAGCACACTCACATGCACACACCCCATAAAGACTCAATTTTACAGAGTGGGTTATGGTTAGGAATTAGTGTCACGGTCTGTATCAATATCAGTTGTAGATTTGTCTTATAATACCATCAGCTTTCCAAATATTAAAGATCTTCTGAATAATTGAGGTGTACTAAAATGTATTTATGGTTTGATTAAAAACATGTGTTTATTGTGTGGCAGAATGTGTGGCAGAAAGGGTAGTATTAGAGATTGGGGAGGACACTATTTGAAGCATTCATACACCTGTCCTGCGTAGCAATCCTGTGTGTCACGTGTGTCACTAATAACCTGTTGGTGTTCCCCTGATGGGTACAGGACTGGTACACTAAAAGTCGAAGATCGTATCATAGCCATCAACGGAGAGAGCCTTGCCAACAAAACCTTGGAAGAGGCTGTAGAATTGCTCAACGCTGCAAGACACACTGTCCGGCTGAAGATCAGCAAAGCCATACGCAAACACAGTGAGTTCACATAGGAACAGCTGGGGATGTATCAGGGTTATGTTACATAGAGAGGGGGAGAGTGGGGGCAAATCTAGCTGTGAATGATGACGTGGTTAGGATGTGTGGGGCGCAAAAGCCAGGAGGAAGGGGAGGGTGCCATGAATGGTTCCTGATTGTGGTAGAGCAAGGAGTTGATTCTACGTGGGTGCATGTTATCTGCAGTACTGGTGTCTGTGAAGCACTCTCACTTAGAGCTGTCTTCCTTTGTTGCAATTCTTGTGAGCCGTTGACCGAGAAACAATAAATATTGAAGAGAGAGAGAGAGAGGTGGGGAGGGCATTCTTAAAGTAGAACTGGAGGAATACTACACCGGATCCAACCAACCTGGCAACAGAAGCTTGTGTGAGTGGATATGCTCGGTGAGGCCCTCCCTACCACGAGAGATGGTCGATCATCTGATGATTGTGACATGCCCAGAGAGAGGTTTCTATGGTGCAGTTGCAAGCAGATTCTGAGGGGAGGAAGTAGTTGGAGTGGAGTGTGGGTAAAGAATGAAAGAAAAGAAAAGAATGTTAAATAATTATATCATTCACTTGTTTAAACTGTGCAGTGTATGATAAACCAGTATTAAGGATCTGGATATGCATTCTTTGTGTTACTAATTTTTGTTTTGTTTTATTTTTTTGTTGTTGTTTTTTGAATATTGCTTGCTCTCTTTTTTTTCTTTTGACCCGCGAACTTTAATAAGTTTGCGGATTCTAAATGTTACTTTCTTGGGAATCTTGTTCTTGTTGTGAAACTTCCTCTGAACACCAGTGCTGAGGTCCCCAGTTCAACTCCTGGTCATGGTAGAGTTGTTTTTTTGTTTTTTTCCCCTTCTTTTTTTTTTCTTTTTTTATTTATTTATTTATTTATTTATTTATTTATTTATTTATTTTTTTACCCACAATTAAGTCAAAACATTAAATTATAAGTGAGCGGGTTTTTGGCTGGAAATTTTCAGTCTTGTTTTCTTTTTTTTCCCTACTCTTTTTTTTTTTTTTTTTTTTTTTTTTTTTTTTTTTTTTTTTTTTTTTTTTTTTTATTCATTGCACTTTATTTCTCTCCTTCCATTATTATTTCAGAATCAAGGCACAGGACTGCAAGTCAACACAGCAAGGTGTGTCACACACACACACACACACACACACACACACACACACACACACACACACACACACACACACACACACACACTTAAAATATTATTACATGCATATATTGTATCCTTCAACGTGCCTTGCCTCTATGTGATGGTGCTCTAGTGCATGTATGTGTGTTCTTGAATAGCTGTATTAATGGCAGAAACATGTCATAGTCTAATTTATCCCTCCACTTTCTACACACACACACACACACACACACACACACACACACACACACACACACACACACACACACCAGTTAAGAAGTCATCACTGTGGTTCTTCCCTCCGTCATCGTCATTGCCATGGCAACATTCATCAGGCAGATCAACACAGGCCTGGCGGTTACCCCTCCCACCATGCTGCCTCAAGGGGCTATATCCCCCCCAACCCCCTAAGTAATATTCCATCCAACAGACTCTCCTGTCAACCATTCCTTGGTGATTCAGCCTCAATGCGTGATCACCATCCCCCATACCTTCACCCTGCTCCACTGCTCATAGACCCGCGTGAGGCCAGAACTGGCTGGGTGGACATAGATCACGTCAGCTCCATCCACTCATCCAATTCAGATTTTTCACGAAATTCATTCATGCCACCAGCCAGTGGCTTATCCGGAATGCCACACTCTCACGTCTTACACGGATCATACATACCACCAAGACCCATGGCAGAAGTTGAAGAGAGGCTATTGTCTGGGTTCCATCCAGGAAAAAGCAGAAGGGCACCATATAGCCACACACCATATAGCCACACCCACCCTTATATCCATCCATCCAATACAGAGCTGCAGTACTCAGTACACCAGCAAAGACAACACCAAAGAGGATTGGCAGCGCCTTCTAAAAGAGACAGCTCCACAGACGAGGAGACTGCAGTGTGTGCATCAGGTAGGAATGTGCGGAGACGCTGGAGGACTGATCAACCGGAGACAGCTCTGTATGAAATAAACCAGGAACAGACTCCGAGAAGCTTGCGAGCTTATGATGGTGGAATGTGGGACTTCAAGACTGGTAAAGGGCGTATACCTGTAGGGCGTGTTTTTCCATTAGCACCTGTCGAGACAGAGAGATCTGCTGTGTCTCCATCGCACTCCCGTGAGTGTCTGAAGGTAAGCTTGAAGGCAAGTAGTGTGAGGGTGTGGAACTAGTGTGGGGGAAATGGTGGCTACTCATTGAATACACACACAGACACACACACACACACACACACACACACACACACACACACACACACACACACACACCTTGCTTGAACCTTGAAGCTGCCAATGGCAATAAACTTAGCTTATGATGGCATCACACAGTAATGTCACACACACACACACACACACACACACACACACACACACACACACACACACACACACACACACACACACACACCTTGCTTGAAGCTGCCAATGGCAATAAACTTAGCTTATGATGGCATCACACAGTAATGTCACACACACACACACACACACACACACACACACACACACACACACACACACACACACACACACACACACACACACACACACACACCTTGCTTGAACCTTGAAGCTGCCAATGGCAATAAACTTAGCTTATGATGGCATCACACAGTAATGTCACACACACACACACACACACACACACACACACACACACACACACACACACACACACACACACACACACACACACACACACCTTGCTTGAACCTTGAAGCTGCCAATGGCAATAAACTTAGCTTATGATGGCATCACACAGTAATGTCACACACACACACGCACACACACACACACGCACACACACACACACACACACACACACACACACACACACCACCCTCTAGCTTCCTCTGTTTAAAAAAAAAACTAGCCAGTGGACTGGCTTTGCTCGTTACCTGAGTGTCAAACTCATTTTGCTGTACTGCCAAACCCTCAGACCTAGAGACAACTAGTCTTACATACACAACTTGACCAGGGGAGTAACTTGCCAATGTTAAAATCCAATAGCTGGACTCTGAGGGTCTCAGGATAAGTGGGTGATGTGAGTGTATTCCTGACAAAAATAACTGGTCAGAATAACACTGAATGCTGCTTATCTCTGTTGAAATTATCTCTAACAGGATTCAAATTGAATGGGCATTAACCCTGTTGTTATACCAATCCTCACACCAAATTTCAGCTACCTTCTATCTCAATAAGTACCCTTTTAATTTTCATAGTTCTCAATTTTTAGAAATATTTTTCAGAACTAGAAAGTCACTGCTATCACACCACTGTGGGTGAGTATCTCTGTGAGTGGGGGGGAGTGGGGGGGAGTGGGGGAAGGGAAGAGAGAGACCAATCTGTTTAGTAGCAGACAACCCCAGCTGCTCTCCAAAAGCTGAGGTTAAGAAGACTCCACCTGAATTTTTTCTTCCTAATTCATTTATATGTTGTTATATATATATATATATATATATATATATATATATATATATATATATATATATTAAAAAGGGCAAACTTTATTTTAATATTACACCTGAACTTGGCTAGCAAACGAAGTTTAAAAGCTGTATCACATTGCTAAGCCCATAAAATTGTGTGGAGTCTGTGTACCCACCCATGTGACTAATGCACTGCCAAACACTTGAACATGAGTACTTAACCTTAACCTTAACCTTAACCTTAACCTTAAGCTTTCTGTACACAACTTGACCAGGGGAGTAACTTGGGCAATGTTAAATCCCCAGGGTAGGAATGTGGGGACCTCCAGACACAAAAATAGCAACAGGAGATTAAGTGGGTGTGCTGAGTTTATTTTTGACCAAAAATGGTCAAAATATCACTATATGCTAATTATCTCTGTTGAAATTATTTTAGCAGTATTCTAAGACTATGGGCATTAACCATGCCACTACACCTGTCCTCACACCTAAGTTTGTCTACCTTTGACCTCAGGGAGTACCCTTTTAATTTGAGAACACAACTAGAGTTACAGATGGACATACACATTCCTTTTTATATAGGATTGTTGTGAGCATACAGATAGTGATCTCTGTGTCCTTCAAACCAACAACTACAAAACTGGACTCAGGTTTTCTAAAGTAGTTTGAATGATGAAGTTTATTTGTGTTCATTTTCACCCCTATGCAGCCATTCAAATGTGTCCATATGTATACAAGACAGTGATTAATAGTTTGATCCTCTTTACTCTGTCTCATCACTGCAGTTGGTGGATGAGGAGGAACTGGTCGACTCACAACAGTGTCGCCATCTAAACCTGCAAGATTCCGTTCCTGCTGCCTTAACTCTTATTCTTCCTAATAAAGGCAATGAACAAGAAATAGGAAATGAAAAGCTACCACAGGAACAATGTCATGGACAAGAAGTGCTCACAAATGGAGCTGACGAAGGAGTGGGTGTCTGCAGTGGTACGGCAAACAGTGTTGTTGTTGCACATACATCAAGTTCCCCTCCAGAATCTACCTTCTTGCAGGGCCCACCAGAAGAGGATGACGAGGGCTGTGAGATGAGTGAGTCACTCACGCCTCCCCGACTAGCAACATCATCGCAACCATCGGCAAGTGAGTCACCTTCAACAGTTCGTAAGAGCCCCCAACCGAGACACTCCTCCCCTGATGAAGTGGTCGATGGTGATTTTGTCATTGATGAACCATTATACTCGTATGACGGGCACCCACTGTCAAATTCCCATGAAGAGAGACTGACACAGGAATCAATCGGGAGGCATCGAAATGGGGCAGCAGTTGAATCCGATTCCACAGACACTATGAGATCTTCTTGCAACAGTCCATCTAGAAAACATTCAAGAGGTGCCTTGAAACATGTTCTTGCAACAAACACTGATGTTGATCAAGCAGACATCTTAGCCTTCTCTCCAGTTCACTCCCTCTCTCCTCCCTGTGCAAGTATTGCATCCTCTCCTCCCCATTCAGCACAGGCAACACTTCATAGGATCACTTCTTCTCATTACTCACCATGTCCTCTGGATCCAGACCCCTTCCAACCAGCCATTCATAAACACGACATCATCCTTACGGAAAACAGACCACAGTGCAGAGAGCAGCTGGCCAATTCCCCGTCTCGACGTCTGCGGTTGTCGTCTCCTCATCGACCACCAGTGGCTGTGAAAAGTCTCAAATTTGCCCCCATTTTTAGTGAAATTAAGAAAACCATCGACAATGCTAACAAGTTTGGAAGAGCAATGGCTGCTCTGGCTGAGTCAGGATCTTCAGACCAAGACAGTGATTCTGAACCGCACCACAAGCACCTGGATCTTCATCCCCACGAGTCTGCCAAAGTGACAGAGAAGATGAGAGTCCCCCATTCTTCCATGCGACAGCGAGTGGTGATCAGGAAGAACCCTGATGAGGTTTCCTTCGGCTTCAGCATAGCAGACGGCCAGTATGATCTCGGTGTGTACGTGAAGACCATCAAAGCTGGGGGACCATCTGAGAGAGGCGGGCTACTTCAGTACGACAAGCTCATCAAGGTGGGCACTTCAACAACCAGCAGATGTGCAGTGGGCACATGTGTACTTATTCATTTATATCTAATTGGGTCTGCAATAATATGACTATTAGGTGGAATAATAGTTGAGCAATAGGCAGTATTTGAGAATCATCACAATATAAGCGACACTTAAGATTACCTGTCGTGTGTCATGTATATGCAGCGAGAAACTCGAGGCAAAGCAGCCATTGTTTTCCTGACATCCATCATCTTAAGCATTGTGTGTAAATTTTCAAAGTCTCTTCTTTTCTGTATTCCATATAGGGAAAAAAAGACTAATTGTAATAATTAGAGCATCTTTTCTTTTAGAAATTTGATGACCAGCCCTTTTTGAGTAGTGTATCTTATGCACCCAAGGGTCCATCAAACCTCATACACAGCATGCTATAGCTGGTCACCTTGCTGAGGGAAATAATGAATTTTCAAGAATGTTTGGATGTTCTTTTTCACAAATGCTAAATAGTTCTTGCAATGTACTTATGATGTTTGTTTCATTGTTATTAGTTTTGTTGTGGTTTTCTTTTGTTGTGGTTTGGGGGTTGTTTGTTTGTTTTCAGTTTCATGGTTGATTTTTCATTTTGTGGGTCAATTGCATGTATTTTTGAGTTGAAATATTTATTGGTGTCCATTTGCATAGAGGATGATAGCTTGGGGGGGGGGGGGGGGGGGCTATTTATGTTGTTGTTGATTCCTTGTGTGTCCAGGTCAACGAGGTGGTGTTATTGTCGGAGCATACCTCCTCTGCAGTCTATAGTCTCCTGAGAGGACATGACAGAGAACTGATACTAACTGTCACCAGACAAGACCATCACTGATGTCATGAGGTCTCTCCTGCCAAGAATCCCTGCAGCCCATCTGTTTCCCTCCACTTCCAGAACGATCAAGTTCTTCTTACAGCAAAACTGTCTGGGAACTACTGTCGTTATCAAATGTGTTCATTTACTTTCTTGTTATTTTTTGTACATTCATCTCTCTCTCTCTCTCTCTTTCCACCATTTTAATCATCAGATATATTTGATTGTTGCTTCATGTTTTCTCAATCATCTTTTTGATTGTTAGTAATCCTTCAAAAATTACATATTGATGTCAAACTGAATGTAGATGGTGATGTGAAAAAATAAAAAAAATCCAACTGATAGACACTGACATAAGTAGGGCATTGAATGAGCTCCATGAAATTTGGGGAAGAGGGGGAGGGAGGTTCTTTATTTTATACTAGCAGCATATACCCGGCCAATGTCAACATGAAACATTATAGAAGGCACTCGAATTTAGCCTGGCTGGTCCTTCAATTAGCTTTTGACATCCATAAAAAATTTCCTGTGGATATGGCTACCACCAAACTGTACCCAATGTTACACCCACATGTGGTTAATAATGCTCACTTGGTTACTTGCAGACCACATGCCTAATTTTGGCCTGATAGATCCTTTAATTAGCTTTCGGCAGCCAAAGCCACTTCTTGTGGGTGTGGCTATGACCAAACCACACCCATGTGTGGTTAACAATGCTTACTAGTTATTTGGAGGGCTCATGCCAAATTCCAGCCTGGTTGGTCCTTTAATTAGCTTTTGATAGTCAAATTGACTATTTTAGGTGTAGCTGAACTGTGACAAAACCACACCCATGTGTGGCTAATAACACTCATGGTTACTTGGAAATCACATAAATCTTGGTTTGGTTGGTCTTTTAATTAGCTTTTGGCACATGAGAGGGTTTTTTTGTTGTTTTTTTGTTGTTTTTTTTTTTGGTTTCAATGCTGTTCATCTCATGGGACATCTATACCATTTCACCAATCAACTGTTTCCTTCGAGACTGGCTCTTTGTCCCAGCATTCCATTAAATACAACCCACACTCAGCCACCACCAATATAACTCCGAGGTGTTTCTTAAAATGATGTTTTTTCTGATATGAATTAGACCATGACTTCACAAACTGAGGGACCTAAACATATCAAAACCAAGCACACTGATGTTCTACCCATGAGGTAAAGCCACCTGTATGATATGGATATCCTAAAAAGGAAAAAGTCCATCATTTTTTCTTTAGAAAGGAACATCGTGTCAGGTGATTGTGTTTGAACTTGTGTCGGTTAAACTATGTACTTGCTGTAGAGTTGCAACTTGTCTCTGTTCTAGTGTTGGTTTGTTTTGTAAAGCCAAATAGTTGTTGGTCACTACAATGTGCGCACTAAGTGATAGTGAAGTAATGGAATTGCTTGACAGAATTGCTTGAAGTCACTCTGGTAAAGTAAATTAATTAATTGTACCAGTTTTATAACTTGAATCCATTGCAGATTTATTACTGTTTGTACTAGCTGGCTTTGTACTAGGGAGTGAGAAGAGAAGAGGCCAAACTGCAATTAGTTGGACTATTCTTTGAAGGCCTACCAATGGTTAAGTCACAGGTCTAATAAGCAAGAACTCCTGAGTTCAAATCCAAGTGGGGATTTTTCTCCCTTTTATTTTACCTTTCTTCCTTCCTTTTAAATCCTTTCTACTTTTCTTCCCCCCCCCCCCCCCCCCCCCTCCTCTCTCTCTCTCTCTCTCTTTTCTAATGGAACAGGAAAATGGGGGGGGAGGGGGAGGGGAATAAGAAGAAAGGGAAAAGAAAGGAAAAAAAAAGAATGTAAAGGGGGTGAAAGGGGTAAAAGCACACCGAGGTCCAATTTTTTGGGGGTTCTACCCTAGGGGGGTCATGGGGAGTGTGATTTCAAGTGAATAAAAGGAATGAAAATGTGGATTTGGTGAAGGACACACACACGAACACTTGCAAGCATAGACACACACACATCCACACACAGATTGTGTCAGACACACACATGGTATCGTGAGTGGCTGATATTATGTTGCATGTTAGCATTGGCCCAGGTGTTGCTTGGGTGTATACTGCTGTATAATTTAATATATACACAATAAATTATACGGTCACATAATAAGTCTCCTAGAAGTAAAGCTTGATGAGTATCCACTGATTAAACAGCATAAATGTTCAAAAGCTATTAGAGATGCTGTAGCATTTGAAATTTCAACCAAATCTACTCCTGTAGCTGAGCTACTTAAAAGTGAAGTTGATACTATCCATGTTCTGGTTCCATCAGAAATGACAATACTGCTAGCTCAAACTTGACTGTTATGCTTCAAAATGTACTTTGAGAATTGGCATAGGTGGACAACCATAAATATCCGTACCCAGAAATTATTAATGAAATGATACAGTTAATGGGCCATAAAGTGCTACATTCACTAATTGCAGATTTACTTTCCAAAATTTGGTTTTCATTGCTAGCTGATGAGTGTAGGGACATTTCTAATCATGAACAGTTTTTTGTTGTTTTTTTTAACTCTGTGATGGGTATCAGGAAACTATAATATTAAGGAAATTTTCTTTGGGCTTGTTCAAGTTGATGCTACTACAGCAGAATTTCTTTTTGGATTTTTGCAAGATAGCTTAATTTCTTTAGGCATTCCCAGTTTAATCATTGCAGATGCCAGGGATATGATGAGGCAAGGAATTTTTAGGGTTGCATTAGTGGTATTGCCAAAAGATTTGAGAATTTTAAAAATGAGCAATCTCAGTGCACTGCCTTGCACATTGCGTGAATCTATGCCTACAAGATATTGCAAGCGATAGCAAGTGTATAAAAGAAGCCTTAAACTTTGCTATGGAAGTTATACAGATGATGAAGTATTCACCCAAGCGGCAGGTAGTTTTTTTTTTAAAAAAGGTCAACAAAAAAAACATAAAGACTCAGGTATATCAGGAATACTAGCACTTTGCCCAACTAAGTGGACAGTCCAAAGTGCTCAGTTGTAAAAGAGGTATGCAAGGAATTCTCGGACAACTATTTGTCACTTCAAGAAATGATGGAATCTTTTTCACATGGAACTGATGATTGTTCTCCATGAGCTAGTGGTATACTAGCACTCAGGAGAAATTTCAAACTTATTTTGGTTTGAAGTATTCCCTAGGAAATGTAAACTTCCAAGGATGTTAACCAATGGTGGAGATGAGCATTCCTTTAATTCTGTACATGAGCTTTACAGAAAAGAATATTTTGAGGTTATTGACAGCTTAGTAGGAGATTTAAAAAACCGGTTTAAACAAAATAATTTTATTTTTGTACAGAAATTGGAGACTCTACTTATTGATAGTGCAAATGGCAGGCCAGTTACTCTCCTTAAAGAGATTATTCACATGTATAAAAATATATTGACATGCAAAAGTTAAAATTCCAACTTCAACTTATGCCAGATGCTATACAGTTGATGCCTCTGGATGGAATTCCTATCAGGGAAGTAACACAAGTGCAAACAACGTGTAAAATCTTGAAAAACTTGTCTACCTAAATAAATTGGATTACTGAAGTCCATAAGCTGCTCAAATTATATCTGACAATTCTTGCCACTATTGCATCTGCAGAGTAAAACTTTTCTGCTTTGAAATGATTGAAAACATATTTGAGGAATCAATGACATAGCAATCCTTAAATCATTTGAATGTTATTAGATATTCACAGAGATTAAATTGATGGTCTTAATCTAAAAGACATTGCATCAGAATTCATTCAGACAAATGAAAGAGGAATTTGTTATTTTAGAGAATACTGATTAGTATTTTCCTAATTTTGATGCATTTCTTCTTCTACCTCTTTTTTAAAAAATATGATATAAATTCTTATAGTGGTGATAATGATAGATCTTGAGATATGAAAACAAGCAATCATTTTAGGTATGTACCTCTTGGCTTGTACAGATTCTTCTCATTTAGGCCCCCCCCCCCCCCCCCCCCATTAAATAACACTGGATGAGATGAAAGTCTGCGCTAAAATTTGCCATTGCCCCACCAAGAAATATTTTCGCATTTTTTTCAAGTTCCTCTGACGACCTGGCATGTACCAGCTATCTGAGAAGTGGAGGAGATTGGGGATCTACCGGACCTTACCACTATTCTTCGTGTGTGGGGCAGCTGTGGAGTGGTTCATGATCAACGTGAGAGTGGGGAAAGAGACATTCTGTAAGAAAACTGAAGATGCCAAGCAACCTGTATGAATTAAACTATGTACTTTTGTCTACTCCACATGGATTGGTAAAGGGTCATGTATTTGATTGGTATATATTTTTGATAGAAGTGAAGTAAATCTCAGTGGGCTCCTACAAGTTGTAAAATAGTTGATCTTAATGTTGACCAACTCTGAGTTGACCAACTCTGAGTTGACCAACTCTGAGTTGACCAACTCTGAGTTGACCAATTCTAAGTTGACCAACTCTGAGGTGACCAACTTGTATGCCTTCTCTTCCCACAGATGACACTGTGGTGAGGCTGGAAGCTGAGAAGAGGGCTGAAGAGCGCCAACTGAGTTCTTCCTACTCAGACAAAGAAAATCCTTAACCATAGCAGCCATGCCTGCTGGATTGAGCTGGACCAAATACGTTACTTTTGCCACTTCTGCAGTCTTGTCGATGTTATTGGGTGGGGTTGTTGTCCATCAGACATATAAGCCCAATCTGGTCAGTGCTAGCTATTTAATTTGGCCTATGTTAGTAAACAGCTTAATGATCAACTTATTGAATGGATAACTAAAAAATGGAGCTGTATACACCCATTTATGGCTGTCCATAAATTAAATTAAAGTAGACTGGAGACCACACAAAACAAATTTCAGCCATATTTCACCTCCATCCATGTAACTACACGAAATACTGCAACAAATAACAACCAGGGCATGGGAAGTAGGGGGGGGGGGGGGGGGGAGAGGGAAGCAGTGTGGACAATGACCTCTCCCAAGAATGAATGCATGGGGATATCAGTGAGGAAAATATGTTCCTTTGTATATACAAATTATACCATAGATTTGAATTGTTTGGAAAAGAAAAGCCTACACTATCATTAGCAGTGTCTAGGACTGGAGGCATTAGAAAATCAATGACTGAAACTAAGAAAACTAGAGGCATTCACTATTGCTGAGGAAGTACTTTAGTAGAAGTCCAAAGAATTTGATCACTGCCAAGTCGAAAAATTAACTTGAAACTCTTCTAATGCCCTTTTCAAAACTTTCTAGGATAGTGTTTGTTGGACAAAGTGCCCTGATCATTGCAAGCGATGCTGCAATTGGCCTCTGGCTGTTATTATTATTATTATTAACATGTACAATATACTATAATCTGCAATAATATTGTAATATAATAATGCAGGAAGTACCTGAAGTTCCTCCATCACTGAGTGAAAAGGCAGAACCAGCGAGTTTTATCAGTCTGAAACCTCATAGTCAGAATAACCAAAGAAACAAATAACTGAACTATGTATTGTTGTAACACTCTGTATGGGATTAGTGGGGTTACTGCTGTATTGTTCATTTGTCTTTCAACACATACTATTGTATTAGTCTGCTGACATGTTGACAGTGAATCTCCATGAAGGACAGCGGTATTCAGTCTTAAAAGAGGGGGAAAATGGAATGAAATGAAATCTTAAAAAAATTAAAATATACAGGATAAATAAGTGGAAAAAGAAAATTTAACAAATTACTATTTGCTGTGAGGCCATTACTTAGGTGGTCTGATTTTTAAAAAAAAAGAGTAAATAAAACCATTGGGTAAGTGAAGGTGGTATTAACTGTATCTATAGCCTTATTAAGATTATTAAATTGTAATCATCAGATGTTTTTTTTATTATTATTTTTATTATTCTGAAAGGATAATGCGTCCACTCCTAATAATAAAATAGGTCACCCTTTCCTATTTCCACCCTTTCCTATTTCCACCCTTTCCTATTTCCACCCTTTCCTATTTCCACCCTTTCCTATTTTCACCCTTACCCAAAATATCTTTAAAAATTTTTTTTAATGTGATTGAATATTTGAACAGTAGAGTAATGAAGGTACAGCAACTAGACTATAGTAAGTTACAAGACATGTATGTATGTGTGTTTTGGCATAATGGCCAAACCCTTGGCCCAAAAGGAATAAAATTTCCAGTGTTTGCACCTGGCACACTCATGTTTAAAGCATAAAAAAATTGCATGTACCTTATTTTCTGTAATTAAAGACCTAAAGAAGCAGTTTGGAACATCAGAAACACTATTTAGTACATACCTCGATGAGTTCACGTTCCGGTGTACAGGCAATCAGGAAGTGAGTGTCTTTGCTCGCTTCATAGTTGCACTAAGGCACAACTACCCATGACCATGCTTGGTACTTGCTCTCTGTACCCAACTGCTACTTTATAACTTTTTCTTTGCCCTTATCCACATATCCTCTACATTTTGACTGAATCTACGGATCACGATGGGTCAACAAAATGCAGAGAATGATTGATGGATGAGTGCAAGTATACCCCATTGACAATGGTATTATGTTGACATAGGCAGACCACATACCACTCATGTGACTGCCTGGATGGATGTATCTCAGTATCAAAGCCTCCAATGCTAAAGCTCCACCCTGTAATTGCAGTCAACACTTGCTCCGCTCTCTACCTGAAGTTGGCACTTTGTCTGTCTTGCATCTACACCTTTGCATTTTGACTTGGACCTCTGCTGACCTGCGGTATGATGCACACTTTAGTACAGTTGAAAGGAAAGAGTGAGTCCTCAATTCTTCCACTTTTGATGCTTTCATACCAAGTGCGAAGCTCCACATTAAAAAAAATCATAACCTTTCCTATGGTGGCTGCCTTGACATGGCGGAGAGGCTTTCAACTAAGAGCCACCAAGCAGTTTTGCACTGCCACTACTTCAAGAAGAAATGATAAAAGGAAAAAATGGGTGGGAGTCTTGTACATACAGCCATCAAGCAGTTTTGCACTGCTATTTTTTCAAGAAGAATGATAAAAGAAGGGGGAAAAAAGGTGGGAGTCATGTACATACACTCAACTCCTTTTGATTGTCCACCTAATTGAGATCATAAGGAGTACAAGCCTAATATAGAGCTCAGTATTTTCAAGTGCGTGAGTACAGCTCTACAGCTGCTGATGCAGGTGACATTTTACTGATCGATTAAAATGGTATCAACCCATTTAATTTACTTAATAATATAAAGCAAAGTGGAGGAAAGGTTAGGGCACTTCTATGGCATATTTGAATATGGAGTATTTGTAAGGTATATGTTACTTGGTCCCACTGCTGATGATGTTAACATATAAAGGATAAGTGTATTATTTTGAATTCACCTTTTCATCTCTGGACATCTAAATCCTAGGTGTTCCAAAATCCACAATTATTAAGCACTGAATAGATTATGGAAAAATTAATGGCTGATATTTCAAAGGAAGGTGAAATGAACTCTACATGAAACATTACCAACTTGTGATAAAGATTGTTTAACTAAAACAGGATGTTGCTTGAAGTCACCAACTAGCAATAGCACATCATGCTCATGCACACTGTCCAACTTTGCCTGCAGATCAATGAAGAAGTGCTCTTTCTGTTCCACAAATGCTCTGAACGTTGGTGCATATACACTCACCACAGTGACATATACTGGCTTATTCCTTCTGTCCAAGGATCTCCCTACACCCTGACCAGCTAGTTTCAACCTGCACACAATTCTTGAGCTCACTGCCTCCCAGACTTCCCCAATTTCCCTCCATGCTGCTGTCATTTCATGGTCAAACACAATACCAACCCCTTCATCCAACACCATTGGTGAGTCATCATCTGGGAGTTGGCGACCAGAGTGCAGAATCATGTACCCCTCAACATCATACAGATCCTTCCTAAACCACTTGGTCTCACTAATGCCAGTTATGCTCACTCCATACTTCATGCACCATCAAAAACTGATGGGAATTAATTCAAATTGAATCCCTGGAAGAAAAAAGATTTATACTGGCACTACTTTAATCCATGCTAGCAAAAATTATCCTAAGCACTTGTTTTATCTTTAAAATGATCTATGGGTGAGTGTTAGTTGTTGGGGTTCTCAGACCTTCTAACCTCACACTTCAATTATTTATTCGCTGCTTAACTTTCTATACAAAGCTCTCTTTTAATTTTTAAAATAATTGGGGAAATAGTGTGACAAAATAAAGGAATGGTGACAACTGGTGATTTAAAAACAAATATTGTGGTTGAACTGGAGGGGTGGCAGCATCACTGTGGTAATTGTTACTGGTTGGTTATTTGCACTTACATAAGGAAATATTTTTAGCAGAACCTGCAGGGGACTGCCCTGTTCATTCTATCCTGCTCTTTGTGTACAATCTGTTAGCCCCAAATGCTGATAAGTAATGTGGTAGCCCAAAATCCTGATAAACAATTAAGAAGTACTGGCAGACTTTCCATAAAAGATTTATTTTTCAACTTTGACCCAATCAAACTACCTATCCTGGTGGATCTGAGATAATTCGAATTATGGATCTGAGATAATTCGAATTAATTTGCATTGGTTTAATTTGAATTCAATGTGGACAAAAATAATTTGAATTCAATTAAAATTCAATCTGAATTAATTTGAATTCAATGTGTAGTATGATAGGCCTAAGAATCTTGTGCTGTATTGTTACATGCTACACGTGCTGTGTTACATGTGCTAAATCAATCCTTTTCCTTGAGTCTTGACTACCTGCTGAGTGATGGGTGACTCTGATGAGCTATGCCAAAAGCTAAACTGAAGTGTGCTCTTGGCCAAAGATATGTCTTCATGGGAAGAGGAGTTTCCATGGGTGAAAAAAGCTACTACTGGTCCTGGAGACCCCCAAAATGCATTTTGCAAGCTCTGTCTGGACAAGATCTAGCCAAAAATAGGCATTTTTGGAAACATGAACAATCAGACAAACATTGTAAGAAGCATAAAGCAGTATGTATCTCTAAGCCAATTTCATTTGAAAGAAAGGAGAAGTTATCCACATAAGGAAAAGGGTAGAGTTGGAACTGGCAATATGTGTCTGCTGCCATGGTGCCATTCAAACTGTGGGCCATTCAGGTGAGATACTGATACGTAATGGAGGTGGTTCACCATTGTCAAAGATTGCCCTACATCGTACTAAGTGTTCTGCACTAATTAGAAAAATGGTGGCCCCAGTCTTCGTGAACAGCTGGTGAATGATGTACGTGGTTCCAAGTTCAGTTTGTTAATTGATGAAACAACTGACTGTCCAAC
Organism: Lycopodina hypogea; assembly: GCA_963969325.1. NCBI lineage: Eukaryota > Metazoa > Porifera > Demospongiae > Poecilosclerida > Cladorhizidae > Lycopodina > Lycopodina hypogea. Next base: position 11,824,173 of record OZ017790.1, on the reverse strand, counting down.
AGAGAAAGTTCTATGTGTTTTAATCCAATATTTCAGTGAATCCCAGAGAGCTGTAGTGACAGGGTAACTTAGTTGGACTTTTGAGCATTATACAAGCCACTGGGAAGGCGATCTTTGAGGCCATGAAGAAGACTGTGTTAGAGCTTGGACTGCAGTTGTCTGACTGCATAGCATTCTCATGCGATGGAGCTTCATCTAATGTTTGTGTACATGACTCAGTCTGGTCTCGCCTGCATGCAGTCTCAGCAAATTGTGTACTACTGAAATGTACCTGTCACAGCCTAGCCCTTTGTGTAAAACACAGTTTTGAGGTGTTTCCATCTTCAATAGGTTATCTGCTGTCAAGAATACCTAAGTGGTTCAGTAATTCTACACTAAGGAGAGATGGCTACAAGACACTTTTTTTTGTCTATGAGCGCTGGGGAAGATGAAGAGGTGAAACCTTCTCTACCTTTCTCAAAGTATTGTCAGACTAGGTGGCTGGCCCATGGCGAAGTGCTAAAATCCATCTGTGATAATTGGTTCCACCTATAAGCCTACTTCTCCTGCATCTATGTACCAGGTCAGAATCAAGATGTTCCCTACGAGATGAGCATCTTGAAGAACATGTTTCTGGATGTGACCCTTAGACTTTATTATTTTTTTGCCACACCAGTGGTACTGCACTTTGAGTGGTTAAACAAGATATTTCAGTATGATGATTGTTCAGTGGAAAACTCTTTAAATCTTTTGACCATCTGCACCAAGGTTTAAAAGAGAGGCTGCTGAATAGGCAAGGTGAGGAAAATGCTCTTTCCCTGGTCCAATTTGGGGCTTCCTTTGATTCAGAGGCACTCAAGGTGATTACACAGCAAGGAGAAAGAGTTATTCCAAGAGTGGAGGAAGTGAAAAGTGCTACCAAAAGTTTTTGTTGGAGTGCCTGGCTCAAGTTGAACGTGTTCTTTCCACCAAGAGTCTTTTTAAGGGAATGTCCTCCTCTACGCCACTTAGTGTGCTTGCTCCAAGCAACAGGATCAAGTTTAACAATCTACCCATGCCTTGGCTGCAAGGGGCAAACGTCGATTCAATTGACCAACAGTACAGAGATATTAAACTGGTAGATTGGGAAGAAGAGTTTGGGGGAGTTACCTTCAGACCCTGTGATATTCTGGGCATCCTGCAGTCAGTACAAGGATTATGCTGGTAGACCATGCTTAGAATTGGCAACCTATGTCTTACAGTGCCTTATAATGCCCATTTTGAATTGGTGAACGGATTTTTCTAATGTTGCGTTCACAAAAACAAATTGAGAAACAGGATGAAACTACCAAAGCTGGAGGCAATCATTTGCATCCGAACCAATTTGCACTTCAAAGGATTATGTTGTGTAAACTTTGTTCCAACAAAAGCCATGTTCGACCTGTTTAAGACAGACACAATGTACAGAAAAAACAGTGAAGAGGATACTAATGTGATGCTGGAACACATCGAATTCTAACGTTTTTCTTTGTATTCAATGCTTGATACATTAAAATTTGGGTATTCCTTGAACTTCAGTGGTCTTGTAAATGCAAATTAAATGATATTTGATAATTGTAAAGAAATTAGTTCATCTGAATTAAAATTAATTTTAAATTCATAATGAATTTTATAGTGTTCTTATTTGGAAATGAGTGAATGAATTCAATTGAATTAAGGATATGAAATCAATATATAAAGTAAGTGGATGGATAGTATATTTCTGGCCCAAACCCTAAAATATCAAATAAATACATGAAGTTAATAATATTGTAAGGCTATATTTTAATGCAGTGATTGCTTTAAATAAAGCCCTTGGAAAGTGTAAATTGTAAGCTAATCCTGGAGCTACTTCATAATACTTGATAGGGCATGGGTGTTTTGTACTTAAGCTCAATAGTATTAATTGATTTTCAATTAGCAAACTTTGTGAACTGGACCACTAAAGTTCACGAGGTACTGAAATTAGTTTAATTCTGTTAGAAAGTGTTAGCTTTTATATTTGTTCTCTTTTGACTCCAACCACCTGGCAACCCTGCCCCTTAGAATGTGTGTTGGGAGAAGAGTTTCCTGTCAGCCTCATTAAATCTAGACACCCTTGCCACAGGTGCGTGCTAGCATCAACGCACCAAGAAATTTTGCATGGAAAATGTCTGTTAGTGAAGTTAGAGTAGTATATAGAGCTGCCACTGTGGAGGACGTGCCAGCACTGCTCTGGCTCGTTCAAGTAAGCCTATTAAGCCTATTAAGCCTATTGCGTGTACTATCCCTAATACATTTGCGTTATGACTTACTCTCTCATGAAAAACTATATTAATTTTGTTACTTTGTCAGCTGTGTGCGGAGTGTTCCCAAGAAACTGACGCTGTGGTAGAGATCAAGGAGACAGGTAACTCTACCAGTATAGCTATTATAGTAATTGTGCACATAACCACCATAATTATGTATGTTGGAATGGTGCAGCTCTCTGTTCAGAAAAGTATTGAACAACTAGCAATTGAATATATCGCCAGCCAAAAAAAAAAAAAAAAAAAAATTGGGCTTGAGCCAGGATTGGCTAGGGCTATATATAGCTATAGTAAATGAAATATCCATCATATTATACCCCTAGCATACCCCAGGGTGGGAGACTTGAGTTGTTCAGTCAGAGCTTAATTGGGTGTAGGTGTTCAACAGTTCCTGTATTTCTAAATATGTTAGGGACCAGTAAACTCAAGTATCACTGGAGTCACATTATGCCACATGCATAGCATGCATACAATCAGTTTCTCTTCTTGTCTCCCTGATATCTCTTACCCTACAAATGGCATAGGGTTCACCTATTCATTTTCTATATATATAAAAGGAGATGTTTGTATATCTGTCTTTTTTTCTTTTGTACGTTTGTACCATCCTTCTGGCCAAACCTGTATATGGATTTCTCTAAACTCGGCAAGATTATATGTTTTGACCCAACTTAAAACATGGGCTAAAAATCTAGAAAATGGTCACCATGATAACAAAAAAAGCAACAAAAATACTTTATCCAGAAAAAACCTTGGAGTTACAATCCTACAACTTGGTATGTATATGCAACTTGATTTGGGAAGTAATATGGGTTTGGTCCTACCTGGCCACACATCTTCCTCTGGGTATGTTAGGCTACAAATGCCAAAAATGGTATTTCTGAAATAATATTTAGACCTAGTGAGTTAGACCCATGAACCCATATATTTTGGAATCTGTTTCATCTGGAGAATATTTCAAGTGCATATATATGGCCGCACCCTTCAGTAAGATAAAAAAGGCCAAAAATGGCACTTTTGGCAGACAAACTATTGGAGCTACAAACCTAAAACTAGGGCTAGGGCTAGGGCTGGTTTCCACTTGGCCACACCTTCCTATTGGTGTGTGTAATTAAAAATGCCAAAAATGAAATTTCTGAAACTACATGGACCAAAGGAGTTGACCCATGAAGTGATATGTATTTGGAATCAGTGTCACCTATGGAACGTTTAAATAAACCATGGCCAAGTGGTTAAGGCACAGGTCTAACAATCAGAAACTTCCAGTTTTCACTTTTTTACAGATTCATACATGTTCATATGCATGTATTTATTTTGTATGTTTATTCCAAACCAAATGTAGCTAACTCTTTAGATAAACACATCTTACACCAAATATGTTTGTTTTTTTGTAGCCAAATATATTTGGGCCACTTGGCCATACCTCTTCCTTTGGGTATGTGAGTCTATACTACCAAAGTGGTACTTACTTGGACCTGACATCTAAATCTTTGCAATAACACACATCATGACTCCGAGAGAGACATGGACTGGATCCCACCTGGCCACACAATCCTGTGGGAGTGTCAGGTTAAAATTACCAAAAATGGTATTTGGCCAAACTATTGGACATGGGCTGGGTCATATTTGGCCACACCTTAGTGTAGGCATATAATTATAATCCTGGCAACGTTGGGTGTGCCTGCTAGTAGCTAATAACATGACATTTTTCCTCATATGTAGACCTCATTAGAGATGGTTTTGGAGAGAATCCATTCTTTAAAGTCATCTTAGCAGAACTGGACTCCAACTCTCCTACAGATGTGCTCATCCCTAACCAGAATACTCCTGAGCCCTCCACTGTTCCCCCACCCATCTCTGCTGGCATGGAGAAGAATGAACGCCTGGTGGGATATGCCATGTATTACTTCAACTACGATCCATGGAAAGGAAGGATTTTTTATGTGGAGGATGTATTCATAAGGAAGGAGTACAGAGGTAAGTTGGATTAAGTTGTTAGTAAGCTAGGTGAAGTAGGAAAGGAGAAGTTTGGTTTCCAACACTTAGAAGTCATAGATGAGCCATGTTAGATATCCAATATAAAATTGTGGTAAGACAGTTTTATTGTCCCAACACTTAGAAGACATAGATGAGCCATGTTAGATATCTAATATAAAATAGTGATAAGACATTTTTATTGTCCAGTATGAAGTTCTAGCTGAGTCTTAAGTGAAGTAAAATGGCTGTGGTGTCAAACATATTGAGTGTTGTTGTAATTTACTTGCAGGTGGAGGCTATGGCACTGCACTTATAAAGGAATGTGCAAAGGTTAGTGGTTTATATCTGCATCTTCTGAAATACCCCATTAGTTCATATCCTTGGTTACTCCATATGGTGGAATAGGTTTCCTGGTTCGTCTGCCAGTGAACTTGATCATCCAGCAGCACTCTGCATGGAATAGTATTTAACATACAAACTCTGCAAGCAAGCCTATGATAAAACTTGCAGCCACTTGGACTAGAGACATATAGTAATGTAGAGGTATCAATTTATAGTTTAACTCTATTCAAGTCAAAAGTAAGTTTTATGTCCCATAAGGAAAGTATAGAGGATGTCTTTAGCGTAAGGAATATTGTTGTTGCGCTTGCACTAACCATTGTATGTATATAGAGATTTGTCTACATCTGTTGAATAGAAATTTATTGGGGGGGGGGGGGGGGGGGGGGGGGGGGGTTTGTGACCTAACTAAAACAGATAAGAATTAAGAATCAGTTAAGTTTTTCACATATGTGTGTGCGTGCTTGTGTGTGTGTGTACTCCTCCCCAAGGAAAAGGCCGAGGGTCACCAAAATTTTGGTATGGCATTTTGGGGTCCAGGGGGTCATCACTCTCTATGTTAAGGGTTGTTTTTTTGTTTTTTTTTCCATTTTTGCCGCAATTAAAACAATGGCAGATTCAATAGGATTTAGGATAGAGAAATCCCCTCCATTGGTGAAGAAATCAGCCCACTCCATGTTGAGGAGAAAACATATCACAATATCAAAGGGAAAAAAGTATATTATGAAAGCCAATATAGCGTGCTACACAACTTATAGATGCAAACCAAAAAAAAAGTGTTTTAGAACACCAGAATAACTTTCGTCAAATCTTAGAAAAATAATTTTTAAAAACATATAAAAATAAACAGCAAAAAAAAACAACAAAGAAACCAACCTTCCACATGAGCAAATGATTAGTACAGCATTTCATCTCAATAGTCAATATTCATAAAGAAAGTTAGTAATTATTTAATTATTTCGACTAATACTTTCACTTCTAATCTTAACAGTATCAGAAAAATACCCAAACTCATGTGACAATATAAAAAATACAACAATTAAAATAACAGAGATATCATTAATGTGTCCAATTAGAGAGCTAATATCTGAATAATCTTATGATACCTTCCCTGCAGGCTTAACTCATATACAAACTAAATTTAAAATGATCAACCAGCAAAAGAAGAAAGTATGAGGATATATCAGAATCACAGGAACCAAAGTAAAATTTCTGGGAAAGGAGATATCTGTCTGTATGTCTGTCTGTACGTTTGTACCATCTGTTAGGCCAAGCCTGTTGACAAGTATCTTTACAATTTGACAGATTTTCTTTCCCCCCCCCCCCCCCCCCCCCCCCTTTTTTTCTTTTTGTTTATCTTTCCTTTTTTCTCTCTCCTTTCTCCCCTTCTTTTCTACTTTCCCCCTTTTTTCTATTCTTTTTTCTTCTTCACACACGTTTTTTCCTTCCTACCGTTCTTCTTCTAATTTAATAAAAGCATATTGAGTTAATAATGGCCACACCTCTTTGTTCATACATATGTGTATTTATGATGCATGTATGTATAATGATGTTATGTATGTTATGTATGTTATGTATGTATGTATGTATGTATGTATGTATGTATGTATGTATGTATGTATGTATGTATGTATGTATGTATGTATGTATGTATGTATGTATGTATGTATGTATGTATGTATGTATGTATGTATGTATGTATGTATGTATGTATGTATGTATGTATGTATGTATGTATGTATGTATGTATGTATGTATGTATGTATGTATGTATGTATGTATGTATGTATGTATGTATAATTGTGTGTGTAACCACTTCACCTCCAAACAACCAAACCAATGAAACTCACTCTTCAGAGTAGAGACATCCTACACCAAAGATGGCTTTTTAGCAACAACAAAATTATCTGGCCACACCTTTCTGGTGGGTTTGTGGAATTTATAATGCCAAACATGATACTTAAGACAAACCTTTGTACTCAACATTGGCTGGGTCCCACCTCTCTTCTAACAGTGTAGGCAAAAGTACCAAAAATGGTACTCGGGACAAAGTCTTGGACATTGGCTTGGTCACTTTTGGCCACACCTATTCATGTGGGCATATCATTATATCCCTGGCAACACTGTGTATGCCTGCCACTGATAGTAGATATATTTCTAATCTATAAAATAATCCATAAATATGTACTAACAGCATACCTCTAGCGCTATCCGAAGGAACAAACTTTCAGGGCATGCACCTGAAACATTGAGAATGGTTCAAGCCCAAACATTTTGGAGTGCCACCAGCCCTGGTAGAGAAAAAAGAAAAACAAATTTCATACAAAAAAAGCCGTTGTAGAGATGAGCTAAGTCGTTGTCTTATTATTCATTTGTTTGGTTTTTATCAAGTGCAAGCATAATTACTGGTATTTTATTTCCTGTCACTCTTCACTATTCATTGAGATCATCACATGATTCTTATACTATATCTTTGTCCTGAGTTCTAGCAAGCTAAATACGCTGTCAATGAACCTACCTTTTACAAGTGATACCTGGGGTTTTGGGGTTTTGGGGTTATGGGGTTATTGGTCATTAGTTGGACTTCTCCAGGAGATAATACAAACAAATAAATTTTAAAAAGAACTTACAAGAGCCATAATCCAATGGTTAAGGCTCAGGTCTGCAAAGCAGGAAATCCTGGGTCAAAATCCATGATTTGGTTCTTTTTTTATACTTTTCTTTTAGTTCTACCTTCATTTCTCATTATCCTTCAATCCAATCCTTTCTTCCTTCAACCATTTCTTCTTCCCCTCCCCCCTTTTCTTTCTTTTGTTTTCCTTCACTATTTCCCCCCTTTGTTTTATCGACCCAAGGAAGATTGCCAAGCTAAATTTTACTAATATGATCAACAAACTCACTCTGATTCAATACACACACCAATATTACAGAACACTTATACACATGGACTACCATTGAGTGTCAAATATATTATTGGGGATGGGGGGTATTTGTTACATTTAATTGATTATTGTGTTGGATTATGTTTGTAACTATTGATCAGGTTTCCATTACCACCAGAAATTCTGGGATGCTTGACCATGCTTGCTAGATATTCTATTTATCTGTTTTGAATTCCAGTAGGGATATAATTTGAGTTACTGTGGATATTCATGTGTGTTGCTGGGGATGTGCATGAGTGAGAGAGTTGTTCCTCTCCTTATTTTAAAATGGGTCTTACCAGTTCACATTTTAAACTTTAAATGCATTTATTTTTCTGTTATGTACTCTATTTCAATACAGGTTACAATCCTTTGTGTATTCACATGCACACACATACACTCTCTCTCTGTCTAGGTGGCAGTGAAGATGGGCTGTTTCAAAATTATGGGGCAGGTACTGGATGTTAACCAGCGAGCATTTGACCTCTACATGAGGTTGGGTGGGGAGTATATGAAGGAATGGCGGACTATAGATGTAAACAAAGAAAATGTCCTCAAATTAGCTTTATCTTAGATTAGACCAAAATGATATGCTATTTTTAAAATTCCTCCTACTTTTATGTTTCTATGTTTTTGCATGTATTAAATAGTTGATATTTACATCAGTCTATATATATATATGTCAAATCTCTCTCTGTATGACTCCAAACTCCTCCCAGAGTTTTGATCAGATGACCCCAAAATTTTCTGGACATTATCTGGGTATCCTGACTTCTTCTTACCACCAAAAACATTTTCCGAAAGTTGCACCCCTTGTGGGCAAAAAAGGAATTCAAAATTTCCATACTAAAAAAAAAAAAAACCCTGAAAAAATGTGGTGGAATGGTTTAATCATTGTGTTTCCAAGCCTAAGGTTGGCAATTCGATCGTCGGATCCCCCAATTTTTTATCTCCTCCTTTTTTTTCCCCTCCTTTTTTTTCCCCTTCCTCTTTCTTTCCCTTTTCCCTTTTCTTTTTTTTTTTCCTTCAATTTTTTCCTTCCATCTTTTTTTTTCCTTTTATCTTTCTTTTTCATTCTTTTTAACTTTTTTCTTTTTATCTTTGTTTAAATTCTTTCAAACTTTTTCCCCCTTCTATCCTATTTTTCCATTTTATTTTTCTATTTTATTTTTCTATTTTATTTTCCTCTATCTCCTTCCTTTTATCTTTTTTTCCTTTTATCTTCTTTTTTTAATTTTTTTATTCTTTTTAACATTTTTTTCCTTCTTTCATATATATTTTTTTACTCTATTTCCTCCTTTTATCTTTTTTTCTTTCTATACATTTCCTTTGTTTGTTCGTTTTTTTATCCCTTTTCCTCTCCTATCTTTCCTTCTATCTTTTTCCATCTACCACTTTTTCTTTAATCTTTTTCCCAATCTATCTTTTCCTTTTATCCTTTTCTTCTATCTTCTTTTCCTCCTATCTATTTTCCATTTATCTATTTTCAATGTATCCTTTTTCCTTGTACAGTTCCCCTTTCCCTTTTTTTTTCAATTATCTTCTCTTTCTTATCTCATTTTTCCTTGTAATTCTTTTTCCTTCTATTTTTTCCTTCTATTCTTTCTTCATTCAATTCTTTCTTCGTTCAATCCTTTCTTCTTCCTCCCCTCTTTACCTTTATTCTTCCTCCTTATCGTTTCCCTGCTTTATCCTTCTTTCCTTCAATTACTTTCCTTCCTTAATTCATTTCCCCCTGTTTAACCCTTACATCTTTTCTTCTTGCACTTCCTTTTTTTCACTTTCTTTTATCTTTTCTCCCTCCCAACACTATTCCCCTTCCTTTTCCCCCTCTTTTTCTTCCATCCTTTCCTTTATCCCCATTTTCCCCTTCTTTTTTTTTCTTTTTTTTCTCTCTCTCTTCATTCCCCCCCCCCCCCCCCCTTTCTTTTCCCGTATTCATTTCCCCTCCTCCTTTTCCTTTCTTCTTTTTTTCTTTCCACTCTCCTCCCTCCCTCCCTCCACTTCCCCCACCATGGTTTCCCATCTGGAGTATGAAGGGGAACCTTTTTTTAATAGCAGTTACCGGCAGGGAGACAATTTTAATGGGGGACCAAACAGATTTTACATGACTTTATAGTATAATTTTATTCAACATGGCGGATAGCAACCCTTGGTAAGGCCACACCCCCAAATGTAGTCTCTCTATAGTCCTGACATCTAGGCAACTCTGAAGTTCTAACAGCCAATTTGTAAATTCATGCTCTTTTTTGGTAACTTACCTGCTGTAGAAGAGAGATTCTACTTATCACAAGAATGGTTTGTTAGAACATAAAATTGTATTAAAATGATTGAGGTACTGGCAAAACAAAAATGAGACTGGATGGTCTAGAATCTAAGCTTTCACTATATTCAAGTGTGAATAATATTTATAATATTAAAATTATACATTAAAAATTTAAATGAGTGATTAAATTAATTAATTAAGCAATAAATAAATATATTTTTTACAGGAATAAACTTTTTTTAAATCTACAACTAACACTATTTAGGGTACATAACCACACCCACTCAAGAGAGCAAGCATTTACTGAGTACTAGATCTGAAATGATGAGAAATGCTTGGCCTGTCTGCTTGTTCTACACAATGGTCATAGTGGGCTATTCTTAAATAATGAAGAATGCTTGTGTTCAGTAGGTCATCCTCTACTTGAAGGACAGTGGTTATTAGACAAAAGCAGAGTGTTCCAATTCCCCTTTGAAGTTTAGTAATGCAGTGATAAGTTGGTCAAGTTACCAAAAGTGAACTACTGGTGTGAGTTCAAGACACATTAGTTTAGGTTAGAATTTCACTCAGCTGCAACACTGAGTATAAAATTATTCCATCATTCCACCTCTATATATATATATATATATATATATATATATATATGTTTTAATGATGTGCAGAAGGGGAAGGGGAAAAAAAACAAAGAACCCATTTACTTCTCATTCCATTCCAACAACACAGCATCATATAGTTGTCATGAATTATAACTGTAATTGTAAACTATTTTTAAAAAAACTTTAATGACTGTCTTAAAATTCACTATGTACCAGACAATTGTAATAAAATTGATGCTAAAAATCTGCTTCAGTTTCAAATTGATCTCCTACCCAGTACTGTTAGAAAATCCCCTGCTACAAGTATTCAAATTGGAATGACCTCAGGGGAGATTATTGTCATAATTATTTTCCTTTACTTTTTTTTCCTTTTCTTTTTCTACAACTATTTCAATAATTTAAAAAAATAATAATAATAAAATAAAAAATAAAAAATAAATTTTTTTTAATTAAAAAAAAATAATAAATTTTTTTTAATTAAAAAAAAACAACTAAATAAATAAATAGCTAAATTAAAGATTGGATAAAAAGTTTTAATTTAATTAAAAACAGAAATAACAACAAAAACGCAACAAAAGTAAGAAGAAAAAAGTTAGTATTCTAGAAGCTTGTGGCCAGAAATAGAACCACCCCATGGAGCAAAAAGTGTGCGTGGTGGGGGAGGAGTTTCCTGTCAGACTCAATTAAATCCTGACGGAGCCTCGCCTCAGTTGCCTGGTGCTAGCATCGAGACCAGAAGAAAATTTACAAAGAAAATGTCTGTTGGTGAAGTTAGAGTAATATATAGAGACGCCACTGAAGAGGACATGCCAGCGCTGCTCTGGCTCGTTCAAGTAAGCATATTGTGAGTACTACCCCCAATACATCTGAGTTATAACTTTGTCTCTTATGAAGAACTTTATTAATTTTTCACTTTGTCAGCTGTTTGCAGAGTGTTCCAAAGAAACTGACACTGTGCTGGAGATCAAAGAGACAGGTAAGTAGTCACTGCTGTACAGGAGTGGCCCCTAATGGTAGGGATCATCACTGTCAAAAAAAAAAATGCAAAAAGCTGCTGAACACCCACGCACACCCAATTAAGTGTATGGGCCAGCATACTATTCACGCACCCCTAGTCCTAGAGCCCCTGTTGGCTAGGGCTATATGGCTATATTTAAAGATGTAATCTTCAAATATTGCCCTAGCACACTCTAGGGGTTGAGACTGAGTATAGAGTGAATGTGTTCATTTTTGAGTTAATTTTTTCTCCTTGTTTTACCCCTTGACCTATTTTTATTTAGGACCACTCTAATACACTTGTACCTGTAACTCTACCAGTATAACTACTGTAGTATGTTGTACACATAACCACCATAGTTACATATGTTGGAATGATGCAGCTCTATGTACAGAGAAATATTGAACTGGTTAGCACAAGGCATGGTGATACTTTAGTTTACGCCCCTAGTGGTCTGGATTGTCACTGTCCAAAAAAAAACAAAAAAAAAACAAAAAACAAAAAAAAACATGCAGGAACTGCTGAACATCCACGCCCAATTAAGTAAATGGCTAGCATACTATTCATGCACCCCTGGAGATAGGGTTAGGGGTTAGCTAGGGCTATATGGCTATCCTATATAAAAAGGAATGTGTATGTACGCCGTAATGCTAAATGTGTTAGCAAATGAAAGGGTACTTCCTGACGTCGAAGGTAGATGAACTTTGGTGTGAGGATAGGTGTAGTAGCAAGGTTAATGCTCATTCTATTAGAATTTTGCTAAAGATAATTTCAACAGAAATAATTAGCATTTAGTATAATTTTGACCATTGTTACAGGCGAACTTTAACAACTTTGCTGAGTCAAAATGTTTCTTTCTTGGGAATCTTGTTATTCTTATGAAACTTTCTTCAACTACCAGTCCTAAGGTCCCCGGTTCAACTCCTGGTCATGAATGAGTTCCCCGCCCCGCCCCTTTTTCTTTTTTCTTTTACCCGTGATTAAGTCATTATTTAGTCAAAACTTGAAACATAAGTGAGCAGGGTTTTGGCTGGAAATTTCCAGTCTCGTTTGGTCAAGAATAAACTCACCACACCCACTTAATCTCCTGTTTTTCGTGTCTGGGGGGCCCCACATTCCCATCATGGGGTATTACATTGCCCAAGTTACTCCTCTGGTCAAGTTGTGTATGCAAGCAAAGTTTGAGGTCTCTATGTTCAAGTGTTTGGCAGTGCATTAGCCACATGGGTAACACATACATACAATTTTGTAAGTTTAGAGAAGTGAGTTCACCAAAGTTGAAAATAAAAGCTTGGGTTTGACCAGCAAAGTGAGTCCACCTGCTAGTATTTAAAGAAATAAATTTCAAGTATAGCTCTAGCATACCTCAGGCGGCAAGATGTGAGTTGTTCAGTCATTTCTTAATTGGGTATTGATTAAAGGTAAAAACCCCCATCATTAGGGGCCGATAAACTCAAGTATCACCACATGCATAGCATGCATACAATCAGTTACTCTGCTTGTTTCCGTGATATCCCTTACCCTACAAATTGTATAGGGTTCGCTAATTCATAGCTAATGAAACAACTTTTCTCCTCATGTAGACCTCGTTAGAGATGGGTTTGGAGAGAATCCATTTTTCAAAGTCATCTTAGCAGAATTGGACCCCAACTCTCCTGCAAGTGTGCCCATCCCTAACCAGGATACCTCTGAGACCTCCACTGTTCCCCCACCCATGTCTGCTGGCATGAAGAAGAATGAACGCCTGGTGGGATATGCCATGTATTTCTTAAACTACTCTTCATGGAAAGGAAGGTTTTTGTATTTGGAGGACTTATTCATAAGGAAGGAGTACAGAGGTAAGTTGTTGATGGATAAAGTTCTCAGTAAGCTAGGTGAAGTAAGAAGAGGGTAGTCTTGCTTGCCAGACCGTTTACCTACCACACATAGGAAGGGTCTTGTTGCAGTCCAGCACTGATCTTGTTGCAGCAGAATGTAATTACCTCATTTTAGAACCCACAAGAATTACTGTTGCATTTAATTTAAAGCTAGCTCACACTGAGAACAAAATTAGCACATTTTTATTTGATCATTGCATAATGTTTCATTAAATAAAGCACACTCCATAAGAAGTGTACATAAATAGTTGGTTACATTCCTGTTGCGTGCAACAAGATCATAGCTGAACTGCAACCAGACCCTTCCTTCATTTCACGGTTGGTTAAGGGTCTAACAAGTGACACTGGGGAGAGGAATGTTTAGTTTACAACACTTAGAATTTATTGATGAGCCATGTTAAATATCCAATATGAAATTATGATAAGACAGTTTAATAGTTCAATATAAAGTTCTAGCTGAGTCTCAAGTGAAGTAAAATGGCTGTGGTGTTAAACATATTGAGTGTTGTTGTAATGCACTTGCAGGTAAAGGCTATGGCACTTCACTCATGAAGGAATGTGCAAAGGTTAGTGGTTTATACCAGTTTCTACTGAAATCCTCGATTTCTTTCCCCCCCCCCCCCTTCTTTCTTTTCTTCTTTCTCCCTTTTTTCATTCTTTTTTCTTCCCACTTCTCTTTTTCTACCTTTCTTCTTCTGATAAATAAAACATAGCATATTGATTCAATGTTGGCAACACCTCCTGGTTCATACATATGTGGGTAGATGATGGGTAGTGTAGGGTAGGGTAAGTAGGATTGTGTGGGTAGATGATGGGTAGTGTAGGGCAGGGTAAGTAGGATTGTGTGGGTAGATGATGGGTAGTGTAGGGCAGGGTAAGTAGGATTGTGTGGGTAGATGATGGGTAGTGTAGGGCAGGGTAAGTAGGATTGTGTGGGTAGATGATGGGTAGTGTAGGGTAGGGTAAGTAGGATTGTGTGGGTAGATGATGGGTAGTGTAGGGCAGGGTAAGTAGGATTGTGTGGGTAGATGATGGGTAGTGTAGGGCAGGGTAAGTAGGATTGTGTGGGTAGATGATGGGTAGTATAGGGCAGGGTAAGTAGGATTGTGTGGGTAGATGATGGGTAGTGTAGGGTAGGGTAAGTAGGATTGTATGTATATCCACTCGACCTCCAAATAACCAAACCAATGAAACTTGCTCTTCAGGGTAGAGATCCTACACTGAGGATGGCTTTTTAACAACAAAGAAACACCCGGCCATACCCCTTCCTCTGGGTGTGTAAATTTATAATGCCAGAAATGTACTTACGATAAACTTTTGGACTTGACATCTAAAACTAGATATGCACAAATATAACTGTCGGAGAAACATGGGCTGGGTTCCACCTCTCTTCAGGGAGTGTCAGGCAAAAATTCAAAAAATAGTACTTGGACAACATCTTGGACATGGGCTAGGTCACTTTTGGCCACACCTGTTCATGTGGGTATACTATTATATCCCTTGCAGCATTGTTTATGCTTACTACTGGTAGTAGGTGTATTTCTCATCTATAGAATAATGTGCCTATTAGTATTAATATATCTAATTTATATAATAGTTTGTATGTATGTACTAACAGCATATACATAGCATTATCCGAAGGAATGAAACTTTTCAGTGTTGCCTACAAATAAGTGCCTAAAAATTGGTTATTATTTAGAGTCCTCCAGGAGAATAATAGGGAAAATAACAACAAAAAAAAACAAAAAAAAAAAAAACCCTACAAGAGCCATTTTCTAATAGTTAAGGCTAAGCAGGAAATCCTGGGTCAAAATCCAGGACTGGGCTCTTTTTTTTTTTTCCTTTTTAGCTCTTCCCTCATTTCATATTATCCTTCAATCCAATCCTTTCTTCCTTCAATCATTTCTTCTTTCCCTCCCCCGTTTTCTTTCTATTCTTTTCCTTCACTATTTCCCCTTTATTTTATCAACCCAAGGAAGATTGCCAAACTAAAGTGTACTAATGTGAGGAATAAACTCACTCTTGTTCAATACACACAATGGCACCAATATTGGCAACACACTTGAATGATGCTTACACATATACCATAGACTACCATTGACTGTCAAATATATCATGGGGGAGGGGCTATTTGTTGAGAGGTAAGACATTTAATTGATTATTTGTTGGATTATGTTTGTAACTGCTGACAAGGTTTCCGCAACTGCCAGAAATTCTGAGAGGCTTGAACATGACTGCTAGATATTCTATTCATCTGTTTTTAATTTCAGCTAACATTTTCAACTTTAAAGGCACCTATTTTACTGTTATTTACACTATTTCAATACAAGTTGCATTCCTTTGTGTATTACACACACGCATGCACGCACGCACACACACACACACACACACACACACACACACACACACACACACACACACACACACACACACCACTATCTAGGTGGCAGTGAAGATGGAATGTTCCAAAATGGTGTGGCAGGTGCTGGATGTTAACCAGCAAGCGTTTGACCTCTACATGAGGTTGGGTGGGGAGTATATGAAGGAATGGCAGACCATAGTTATGAAAAAACAAAACGTCCTCAAATTTGCATCATCTTAGACCAGCCAGAATGATATGCGTTGTTAAACTTTATCTTTCATTTATATTTCTATGTTCTAGCATGTATTAAATAATTGATATATATATATATAGGGAATCTTGGGAATTGTAATCATCTTTGGTTTATTACTTTTTTAATTTTTTTATTTATTCATTATTTTGTTTGTTTGTTTGTTGTGGAACTGTATAAAGTTACTTATTTGATCAATTCATAATTGTGATGGGGGATGGAAGGATTTTGTTTAGTTATAATTTCATGGCTGTACTACAACTTTGTGGTTACCAATGTAGGAAGAAAGTTTACTTAAGCAGGTAATAATCAGGTTGTTCTGGTCCTGCAGTGGCAGGAATCTCCTACTGGGCTTCTAACATTGACCAGAAACTCCTTGGGTCAAGCTGTATATGCATGCCAAGTTTCAGGTCTCTAGGTCCATCCGTTTGGCAGTCCATTAGCCACACAGGTACATAGATAGATACAACCATGAGTTTACATACTAGTATATAGATGTACATTATTTTTTAGTAGATCACTGCAGTGCTTCTTAGTACACCTCATTCTTGGTCTGTTAGTTTGGGGCCAAGATGCTCAACTTATCATCAAAGATGTCACCACAGAAACCATGCCATGTAAAAATCATGCAGCTGTGGGGTCCACTCCATTGGTCTTAAACGTGAAGGTTGAGTATAAAAAGGCGTGGCGTGGCACAAAATGAATGCGATTTTTTCATATGATTTAATCAGAACAACGAGGCTGCCAGCTGAAGACAAACAAGAATAA
The DNA here is from genome assembly GCA_963969325.1 of Lycopodina hypogea. NCBI lineage: Eukaryota > Metazoa > Porifera > Demospongiae > Poecilosclerida > Cladorhizidae > Lycopodina > Lycopodina hypogea. The sequence continues at coordinate 11,807,538 of OZ017790.1, read as the reverse complement.
GGTTGGCCTGGCCCACTGCTCGGGTATCAAATATATCTCTCCCCCTTCTCAAACCCCTCCAGCATAACCACGTGAACCACCCCAGCTAAACATAAGCACAAAAAAATAATAACACACTCGTAACAATCAATCGAAACGTGGCCTCGAAGTGAAGTTGCTGAAATCCTTCGACTCCTGTAGCCTCAAAATGGGCTAGACTTGACTTTCGCCACCACATCCAATTGACATTTGAATCAGAGAATTCAAAGGATGACTTCTTGGCTAGGCTTGAACGGGCTAAAAGGATTTTGTCTCCTGGTTCTTCCATGGACAACCAGCAGTTGCTTCTCTCTCTGCTGGACAGGTTGGAGGACAGCTCAAGTGAACAGCTCCAAGAACAGGAGCAAACAGTTTCCTCAGTATCTATGCTGGCTTCATCGGGTTGGTTCATTTTTTGTGGACCAAGTAGTACTACTATTTAGCATTTGACTGTGTGTGTGTGGTCTGTACACTCATTCATGCTTAACTTGCGGATTGGGAAATGGTATATCCATTCAAGTAAGTAAAAAATTATCATCTTTTAGTGAAAATAATGGTGTACTCTATTTTTATAAGTTAGTGTACCAAGATATTGACTGTGGGTGTAGTGAGCACATGTACTGCCCAGTCAATGGCTAGAGCTGCAATTGAAGTGAAGGCATTACCACACTACATCACAGATGGTGAGGTATTCAGTTTATATGGGAGTCATGCAAGTATTGTGTAGACCATGCATTTGTTATCATGCATAAGTTGGTTGAACTGTTATCATGTCATATTTGGTGATTCAGTAACTGACCTCGTGACTGGTGATGCTTTACGTAAGGACTAACAGCTCCAGTTATCCCTGTGACCACCTTGGTATGTTCTTAGCAGCTAACTAATCTCGTTATATTATTAATCTTCAGATTGTTTACCTGGTGATCTGGTGCATCTTGTGAATCACCTCTCAACCACAGCAGCCAGTTCGGACATGGTCGGGTTGTGGACAGATAGAGATCCTATCTTATCCCAGGTCAAGAATTACTTGAGGAGTGGTTGGCCACAGAAAAATCTGAGAAAGGAGTTCAAGCCGTACAGTTTCAGAGTGAAAGAACTTAGCTTGCTTGAAGGATGTATCTTGTGGGGAGCTACAGTAGTTGTGCCACCTCAGGGCCGTAAATTAGTGTTAGAGGAGCTCCATGAAACACACACTGTTGTAAGCAAGATGAAAACATTGACAAGAAGTTGTGTGGTGGCCAGGAATGGATGCTGAGATAGAGGAAGTGGTCAGGAACTGTTCAAGTTTGTCAAGTAACAGGTCCATCACCTCCTGTAGCACAACTACACCCTTAGGAAATGCCAGTCTCAACCTTGGTGTAGACTACACATGACTTTGCTAGACCATTCATGGGTCACATGTATATTATCATTGTTGGCTCACATTCAAAGTGGTTAGATGTGCAAATCATACAATCTATATCTACTTCAAAGACAGTTGAGAAATTGAGGTTTGTTTTTGCCACACATGGACTACCACGAATTATTGTGTCCGATAATGGACCATCCTTCACAAGTGATGAGTTTAAGAAGTTTATGCAAGCTAATGGAATTAGACACATTACATCTGCACCTTATCATCCATCTACAAATGGATTGGCAGAGAGAGCTGTTCAAACAGTGAAACAAGATCTAAAACAGATTAATGGTAATTCTGTGGAAGAAAAATTTTTCAAGGTTTTTCTTGAAGTATTGAATTACTCCACACACTACCACAGGAATTCCACCATCAGAGTTAGTGATAGGTCGTTGATTGAGATCAAGATTGGATTTGCTGCATCCTGATTTGTCTGGTCACATAGAAGAAAGGCAATGGAAGCAAAAGCAAATCATGATAAAGGAAAAACACTAAGGCAATTCGAGTAAAGTGACCAAGTGTATGCTGAAGAGTTTTCTGCATCTAATGACAAATGGATACCAGGAGTGTTACAGAAAGTTACTGGACCACTGTCCTGCCAAATTCAACTCCATGATGGAAGAGTTATTCAACGTTACATTGATAATGTGAAATCAAGATCCACTGGTCTGGTTGAGGAGAAAGGTGATAACAGTGAGCACAACTTGCCAGCTATGCAAAACGTGGGATTTGAGGCTGGTATTTCAAGTTCTGTTACAGAGAACAGGAAGCAACTACCTTTGGAGAGAGTGTGCCAAGCATACCAGTACCAACACCAAGTGAAACTACTAGTCCAACCACACAGATACGGACATCTGAACATTGTTGTCCTCCACCCTCATATATGAGTTATGACCAAAACTTTGATTTAAGCACTTAAACACTTGACAGTGTGTTTAAACTAAGAAGGGGAAAGATGTGATAACTTGGATTGTTATTATTTCCTGTATCATATTATGTTACCAGGATATTGTGGTTGAATGATTGTCAATCATTTATGTGTATCTATACCATGGTTTTTATTATAATGGACAGGATATCATTTTACTTCACTTCAGTTGTTCAGTCTATAAGTTGTTCAATGAATGAGTCAAGTTTAATGGGTGACTAAGTTATACCAGGCTGTAATAGCGTATAGTATCATAAGCCAAAAAGGGCAGATACGACAGTGATGGCCAAGCATGGCTTGATTTGGAATTCCTGGCGGTGGAGCTGAAATGGCTGATCAGAGGGATGAGATGGATGCTTGGCAAGAGGACTACTTCTCTCTTGTAGGAGCACAGGAGATGGTTGCTTCAATGAGGTTCCGGTGGAGTCTTTTCATTACACAGTGTATGCCATTTCTCATCTTTGGTAGCTCCAAAGTCCTGAGAACCATAAAGGGGGGGGGGGAGGGGCACCTTGATATTGAGGATGTGGGGTGGCATGCCAGCACCTCCAGTGAGTTCAAGAACTTGCTGGATACTGCATAGCCTCGCCATCACTCATTGCAGTGTTCACCCACCAGAACCAATTGTTGAGTATGTTGACATTGACATTCAGAAGGGAGACTATATGCATGGCACATTCAGCCAGCCACTCTGGTCAGGTCACATCAGTGGCCTAGTTTGGGTAGACTTCTACCTTGAGCTTCTCCAGGTTGGCCACACACTTTCAAAGTGCTGCAGGAATTATAATGGTGTCTAGTTTTGCTGCTAGAGTGTCTTGGCCACCTCCATCTCTGGGACTGCAAAATCATATTATAGTTTAGCACAATGAATATGATTAGAGCAGTACACATTATTGATGGAAAATATGATAAGGAGTACCACTACATTGCATGATCAAACAGAAAATTTAGTAACCCAGGATGAGGGAATGACAACATTGTATGAATGACAGGCAATGTGAGAAAGAAACTCTTGCAATAAAATATTACACTGATTGAAATGGCAATTTGTGAACCACTCAGCACTTAGTGTGATACAATTATTTCCACCAAAAAAATAATAAATTAATTAATTAATTCATTTTTTTTTTTTTTTTTTTTTTTTTTTTTCATTTTTTTTTATATATATATATGTATATGTATATGTATAAATACAAGCAGCATATACCCGACGTTGCCCGGCCAATTTCAACATCAAAAATTATAATCAAAGTAGAGTATACAAACCATATATCAAATCTGTCGCTCTAAGGGTTTGTTTAGCCAAAATATCATTTTTGTTTTTTTTTGGCCCAACACGAAAACAAAAGTGGGTGTGGGCATATAAATGTACTTAAAACATTCCTCAGATTATATTGATTCTAAATATATGGGTTCATTGGTTTAACTCCCTAAGTTCAAGTGATTTTTCTGAAATACTATTTTTGGCATCAATAGCCTAACACAGAAAAAGGAAGAAGTGTGGCCAGGTGGGACACAGCTCATGTTACTCCCAGAGTGAAGTTGTATCTTCATATCAAGTTTTAGATCTCTAGCTCCAATGGTTTTTCTGGCAAAAATACCCTTTTTGGCTTTTTCTCTCATTACCATGGTAACCATTTTACAAAAAAAAAAAAAAAAAAAAAAAAAAAAAAAAATTTAGGTCATGTTTTAAGTTGGGTCAAAACCTATCATCATGCTGAGTTTCAGAGAAATCCAATGGCTGGAATGATGGTACAGACAGACAGACAGACAGACAGACAGACAGACAGACAGACAGACAGACAGACAGACAGACAGACAGACAGACAGACAGACAGACAGACAGACAGACAGACAAATTCTGATTTTTCCCA
>OZ017790.1:11716023-11803122 GCA_963969325.1 Lycopodina hypogea | reverse complement strand
GTTTGCGTGCATGGGGGAGGAGTTTCCTCCAACCTCATCAGGTATAGGACAATAGCCTGATAACTCCTCCCTGAGACCTGAGTGGAAATTCACAAAATGTCAGTTGGTAAAGACAGCGTGATTTATAGACTAGCCACTGAAGATGACATGCCAGCATTATTTTGGCTTGTTCAAGTAAGATATCATTATACCTATTAGCCAGTATGTCTGCCGGTTAACTTAGCTATAGCTATTAATATCTATTGAAAAACTTTATTAATTTTATCTTGTCACTTTATTAGCTGTTTGCTGAGTGTAACAAAAAAAAAGGACAATGTGGTAGAGATAAAGGAGACAGGTAACTTTACCAGTAAAGCTATTCCAGCAAATATGTCCACTTTATGTATGTTGGAAAGAATTTACTCTCTGATAAATAAATATTGCACAATTGGTTATTCTACATGCATAGCTTGCATACAATCAGTTATTCTCTTGTCTCCCTGATATCCCTTACCCTACAAATGTCATAGGGTTCACTAATTCATAGCCAATAAAACAATTTTTCTCTTCATGTAGACCTCGTTAGAGATGGGTTTGGAGAGAATCCATTCTTTAAAGTCATCTTAGCAGAATTAGACTCCAACTCTCCTGGAAGTGGGCCTGTCCCTAATTAGAATACTCCTGAGCCCTCCACTGTTCCCCCACCCATCTCTTCTGGCATGGAGAAGAATGAACGCCTGGTGGGATATGTCATGTATTACTTCAGCTACTCTACATGGAAAGGAAAGATCTTATATTTGGAGAACTTATTCATAAGGAAGGAGTACAGAGGTAAGTTAGTGATGGATAAAGTTCTCATAAGATAGATGAAACAGAAGGAGGGACGTTTGGTTTACGTCATTGATGAGCCATCTTAGATATCCAATATGAAATAGTGGTAAGACAGTTTTATAGTCCAGTATGAAGTTCTGGCCTAGTCTTAAATGAAGTAAAATGGCTATGATGTCAAACATATCAAGTGTTGTTGTAATGTACTTGCAGGTAGAGGGTATGGCACTGCACTCATGAAGGAATGTGCAAAGGTTAGTGGTTTATATCTGCATCTACTGAAATACTCCATTAGTTCATCCTTGGTTCCTCTATGCACTGGAATAGAGTGCTTCCTGGCTCTTCCTCCAGTGAACTTGAACATCCTACAGCACTCTGCATGAAATAACATTTAGCATACAAACTCTGCAAGCAAGCCTATGATAAAACTTGCACCCACTTGATGTATCAATTTATAGTTCAACTCTATTCAAGTCAAAAGAAAATTTATGTCCCATAAGATATAGGATGTCTTCACCATAGAGAATGTTGTGGTTGCACTTGCTCAACCCATTGCATACAGAAATTTGTCTACATCCTTTAAGTAGAAATAATGGAGGAGGGGGGGGGGGGGGGGGGGGGAGTTGTGACCTAACTAAAACAAACAAGAATATAATAAGAATTAGTAAAGGTTTTCACTGTACTCTTGAAATACTTCATGTAATTATTGAAGTATGAAATTATTGTACATCACAGTGCAATTAGAATAACTGAGTTATCAGTAATGTGTGAGTTTAGAGAGTTAACCTCTGAATCATCTTACGATACCTTCTCTGCAGGCTTGACTCATATACAAACTTAAGTAGAAATCATCAGCAAGCAAAAGAAGGAAATATGAAAGTATATCAGGATTAGAAGAACAGGAATAAAATTTCTGGAAAGGGTGATATCTGTCTGCCTGCATGCCTGCCCATCTATATGTCTGTCTGTCTGTTTGTATCATCTGTTTGGCCAAACGTATGGACAATACTTTTTCAACTTGGCAAATTTTCTTTCCCCCTTCCCCTTTTACCTTCCATTTCTCTCTCTTCCTTTCTCTTTCTATATTCTTCTTCCCCCCCTTTCCCCTTCTTTCTTTTCTTCTCTCCCCCTTTTTTCCATTCTTTTTTCTTCTTCCCACACCTATTTTTCTTCCTTCTTTTCTTCTTCAAATAAATTTAAAAAAAGCTTATTGAATCAATCATGGCCACACCTGGATCATACATATCTGGGTATGTGTGTATGTATGTATTCTGTATGTATGTATGTATGTATGTATGTATGTATGTATGTATGTATGTATGTATGTATGTATGTATGTATGTATGTATGCATGCATGCATGCATGTATGTATGTATATATGTATGTATGTATAATGTATGGATGCATGGATATATGTATGTATAATTGTATATATATCCACTTTACCTCCAAAGAACCAAACCATTGAAACTCACACTTCCAGGCAGAGACATCCTACACTGAAGATGGCTTTTTAGCAACAAATTTTAAAATCACCCGGCCATACCCCTTCCTGTGGGTATGTGAATTTATAATGACAAAAATGATAATTTAGATAAACCTTTGGACTTAACATCAAAGCTAGATATGCACAAACGTGACTGTGGTAGAAGCATGGGCTGGGTCCCACCTCTCTTCAGACAGTCTCTGGCAAAAATTTCAAAAGCGGTACTTGGGCAAAGTCTTAAACATGGGCTGGATCACATTTGGCTGCACCTCTTTATGTGGGCATATCATTATATCCCTGATAGCATTGTGTATGTCTGCTAGCATATGTACGTATGAACTAACAGCGTATACCTAGTGTTATCCCAAGGAACTAAACTTTCAGGGCTTGCACCTGGAACACTGGGGATGGTTTTAAGCCCAAGCATTTGGAAGAAGATTAAAACCATACAAAAGCCATAGTCTAATTGTTAAGGCTCAGGTCTACTAAGTGGGGGATATCCTGGGTCAAAATCCAGGACTGGGCTCTTTTTTTTTTTTTCCTTTTCTTTTTAGCTCTTCCTTCATTTCTTATTATTCTTCAATCCAATCCTTCCTTCCTTCAATCATTTCTTCTTTCCCTCCCATTTTTCCTCTTTTTTTTCTTCCAGTATTTTCCCCTTTTTTTTTATCAACCCAAGGAAGATTATCAAACTAAAGTTTACTAATATGGGGAACAAACTCACTCTGATTCAATACAAACACCAATAATGACAAGCACACTCAAATGACACATACATGGCTGTCAAATTTATTATGGGGGGGGGGAGGCTATTTGTTGAGAGGTGATTTGTTGTAAGACATTTAATTGATTATTTGTAGGATTAGGTTTGTAACTGCTGACAAGGCTTCCATAATCGCCAGAAATCCTGGGAGGTTTCAACATGCTTGCTAAATATTCTATTCATCTGTTTTGAATTCCAGTAGGAATATTATGTGAGTTACTATGGATATTCATGTGTGTTGCTGGGGATGTGCATGAGTGAGAGAGTTGTCCCTCTCCTTACTTTAAATTGGTTTATACCAGTTCACATTTTAAACTTTAAAGGCACTAATTTTTCTGTTATGTACTCTATTTCAATACATGTTGTAACACACACACACACACAAAAGATTCCAAATAATCCATCTTTTTTTTTTCTTTTTTTTTTAGGGATTTTCTCTCAAAGTCAACTTACTGCTCAGTGATAAGAAGTTTTTATTCCTAGATATATCTAAATAATTGTCTAAGAGTATTCATTACTTTCATATCTGTCAGAAACTCACCCACTGACACTGCCACACTAAGGCATTTACTGACTGGACTACAAATTTAGCCACTTGGATCTCTGCGCCTCTAAGTGTATGGATAAGGTTTTCATAATATCTGGTATAATGTGACACAATTACAATTTCCAATTCATATACTAGAATATCACGGTTACACCTACCCTAGTAACCATGCTATGTAAAACACTCAGTCATTCTAAAATATCCTAAATGGGGTCAGCAAAACTGTGAAGCACACAAACCCTGTAAACAGCAAAAGTAGAGTGTACACCAAAATAGTGGAATTCCATCCTTGGATGGTTTTTAGTTGGTTTCTTTATTCATTGAAATATAATCAACTTGAAAGATTAAAGTGGTTTACATAATATTTTTAAAAACAACAAATATAGATTTAGAACAGTAACATAAATAATGCAGTATTAACAACTGTTTTATGGAATCACTGCAAGGGTAATAGGGAGGCAGCTTAGCACCCAATTTCAAAGGGATGGGGACATGACTGATAAAAGCACTTAATTTTTATCAGACCATCTTCGGGGTGCCAGCACTGATATTATAACCTTGGTTTGAAAAAAAAATTTGACCAATATGACCACTCATGCTTCTACAATGCATTTTAGTAATGTGAAAAATTTAGCACATGATAATAAAGAAATTATATAAACTCTTTCAGACTGTGTATATTAAACATGGTGCAAAATTGCTGAGCTTCTTACCAAGACAGATCCATTCCAATTGTCCCTGTTCTTATAAACTATTCTTGAGAGGGAATATCTGTATCCATATTCTTTCCATAAAATGTTTCATTACAGGAATAACTGTAGTTTAGGTGCCACAAAGACAAGAAGCAGGCCTGGGACACTAGCAGCACAGAAAATTTCTGGCTTTATATCTATTCATATATTTGATTCAATAGGGAATCTCTATTCCAACTGTTCAGCCTTGGTGCACTGAAAATGTACTGTCTTTCTACTTTAAATACAAAGATAGAGAGATTCTTCTCTCAAGAACTGTTCTGTCTTCCTACTTGGAATGCAGAGTAAGGTTGTATGGGACCACAGTATCCATTGAGTACTGAATATTCTATTGGATATGGCTAATGCTAAAGCTGTTGATATGAAGGCAAAGCTGTAATATGTTCTGTACAACTGTGATTCAAAGGAAAGGGTCATCATATATCAGTATTGTGTCTGTGATTCAAAGAAGTGGTTCTATTGTTGGAAATGTGTTCAATGCTAAAAATTATCTCTGTAAGCATTTTGTAGTTATTTTTGTAGTGATTTCTCTAGATTGATGAAAAAGTGCAGAGAGTAATTTTGTGGTGATTTTAGGCTAAATCCATCTGGCAACACAGGTTATTCTCCAGAGAATGTCGATTAGTCTTAAGCAGTGTTGCCACGGGTAGTGACATTTTGAAACAAATGGGGAGAGAAAAGGCCTAATTGGAAAATTGCTGAAAGTATCAAAACGTAGTATATTTAATAGCATGAGTTAGGGATTCTGTACAAAGTTGGACAATAGCGCTAGCAGCTGCCCATGCAGATAAAGAGGAGACTGAAAGAGAATGACCTCAAGTTTTCCTCAAGACAGCTCCAATCCAATTGCCGCTGTTCTTGCAAGCTACAACTGGAGAGAGAATATCTGTGTCCACAATCCTTTCCACAAAATGTTTTATCCAGGTGAGAATGGAATTTAACTGCCCCATGATCAAGGAGCTGGCCTGGGACATGAGCAAAACAGAGAACTTTTTCTACTCAGAGTGGTTATTTCTATTCAAACCTCTTCCTGTGGATTTGTAAGCTATAAAAGTGCCAGAAGTCATACTTGACAACTCTTGAACATATGCTGGGTCAGCTTAGCCATGCTCTTCAGGGTAGACACATCCTACACAGTAGATGCTTTAAGCCAAAAATAAATAATAAAGAGATAAATTAATTAATTAATTAAATTGTGTCACCTGTTCACATCTCTTCTTGTAAGCATGTCAGGTATTTTTTTAAAAAATGCAAAAATGGTGTAATTTATTTATAGTACACAGAGAACAGCAACAAGAACATCTTATAGAGCACTGCAATAAAATTATAATGTGACTTCAAACTTACCATTTAAGACACTTAAATACTGCACATCATAAGTTTCAGGATCAGACGTTCCACAAAATAAATGTCTATCTTCATCAAACTTTTTCAACCCTTGGATGATTTACGGGAAATTAGCAGATACAAATTACCTTGAGCTTTGGATATTACCGCAAAGGAAACATTTTGATCCAATTGAAGGGTCACAAGAAAATCTTGCTGTTCCAAAAGTTAAGGTATGTTCACCATGTAATAGAACATTAGATATTTTTATAACTATATGGAAAAACTGCCAATAGGTTGGGACTTTCCCTCGTATCTGCCTTATAGTAATGGAGCTAAAGGTATTTGTGTGTGTATGTACATGCGCGCGCGCACACACACACACGCACACACACACACACACACACACACACACACACACACACACACACACACACACACACACACCACTATCTAGGTGGCAGCGAAGATGGAATGTTCCAAAATGGTGTGGCAGGTGCTGGATGTTAACCAGCAAGCGTTTGACCTCTACATGAGGTTGGGTGGGGAATGGCAGACTATAGTTATGAAGAAACAAAACATCCTCAAATTTGCTTCATCTTAGACCAGCCCAAATAATATGCCACTTGTAAACTTTCTCTTTAAATGATATCTTATGTTGTTGCATGCATTAAATAATTGATATTTATACCAAATTGGATATATACTGGGAATCATGGGAATCTAGGTTTAAAAAAAAATTTTTTTTTATATAAATGAGTTCAGTTATTTAATTTTTTTTTTTTTTTTTAATTTTTTTTTTTTTATATGTATAATTTGTTTTTGTCACAGTGGGACTGTATAAACTTACTTATTCATAAATTATTAGCTATAATTATTATAATTTTTTTTAATATTTTCATAAAATTTAGCTAATATTTGAATATATATTTTTTAATGTAATTATAAATGCAAATTAATCTCAGCATATTTGTTTGTTCAAATGAAATAGATACACACCATTTTATATAGTTACACTAAGTTCTTTTCACTCTCTGACATGTGTGAACACTAACCAAGCTTTGGTATTTCTTCTTCCTCTTTTAGAGTGATATTTGGAGTGATATATGGAATACGTTATTATTACGAAATATTACAACTTTTGTAGTGCATGCCTTCCTTACTTTCTTCTATTTTCTGGCTAATTTCTTCACTTTTTAAACTTTTTAGCTAGAATTCTTCGTCTCCTGGAGGAAGAGTGGCTTCGTGACCTACTTTGATGTCTGCTTGGAGAATGAATGTCTGACCATCCGGAATGTGTGGAGGGAGACTGAGTTCTTATCCTTTTGTGGCTAATGGAATCATAGGGGCTTTTAGACCTTCTTGGACTTTTGAAATAACTCCGGCCTCTTTTCTTTATTTTGCTTCTGTAGATGAAAGGACTTCTGGAGGCAAACCTATTTCGAGAAATATTTTGATCTCTCATTGGACTTTTGGAGTGACCCCGGTGTCTTTTTCTTGACTCCCTTTTGTGAATAAAGGGGCTTCTGGAAACACACCGGTCTCGAGAAGTAGATTGGGTTCTTAATCTCCTTGTGTGAAATCTACTCGGTTCGGACATTCTTCTAATCATTGTTAAAGTTGTGGGACCATAAAGTAATTCCTTTTTATGATGAACTCTATCCATGACCTTTTGGAGCACAAAATTCCTACCTCCTGGTAGTTCCACTACTTCTCCATTTCTTTTCATTTCATTGAGAACTATTTTCAACTTTTGAATATCAAGATTATTTACATTATGGTCAATGCGAGCAGATTTCTGAATTCCTTCTGCATCCAAAACACGATTGTCCAAAGCTCTCAAAACCATGACCCTGTATATGCTTGGGATAGAAGTTAAGTCTACTTGTACTCCAGATGTTCCTGATGTACTTGGCATGTCTTGGCTCCTGGTTATTACTGGGTTTATTGAGCTTCTTTGAGTTGTTGAACAAAACACCTCCCCATTAGGCATTTCTATTAGCTCTCCACTTTCTATCATTTTATTCAGTTCTTTCATAAACTGAGCAATATTTATTGAGATTTCACCTTCTTGAATATAATTAGAGTTTAAGATTTCATGTCTTGACATCTTTTTCCCCTTTAAAACTTTCCTTATCATTGCACTGTATATATCTGGCATGAATTCACTTACAGCTATAGTTGTTCTTATATTTCCTTGATTCCTGGGAGTATTCTGCCTGTTTAGTAGTCTTGATATCCTGGAAAGAGAATGACTTCTGGATTGAGGTGAATCGCTTGATCTTCTCTGACTTGTGGAATTACTTCTAAGCCTTAAACTTCTTGGAGTCTTAGATACATGTGATTCTCTTGATAAAGGGGTCATTGCACTCCTCTGTCTCAATAATTCCCTCTGTCTATTCATTCTATCCAAGTTGCTCTGTAGCATAAAATCCCCACCTGGCAATTTCTGTACAAGTCCATTAGATCTCATTTCCTCCAATATTTCCTCCAGGTCTAGAGGAGTAAGAACAATTGCATTATGGAGGACATGATCAAAAATTGCTGAAGGGTACATAATATTGTCTTCCAAAAGTTCGGTGATAACTGCCACATAATGGTCACGGGAGAAACTCATCTTCTCTGCTGTCTGTATAATTGAGTTGGAAAGGTTACTAATGATGGTAAAGTCAAGATAGGGAGGTGGAGGTGTGTGGGGGGAGCAGGTGGTAACAGATGGAATACTGGTGTACCAATTTATCTTTGAGTTTCTACTTGACTAGAACTCAGCGTGGACGCACCCTTCCCATGACTCTTGGAATTTTATTATTTCAACTCAAATGGAACTCAGCGTTGTGGCACAGGCAAATCCCGATTGATTCTTAATCACAAATTTAAACAACATAGAACCATTTGCAGCTTCCCTGCTAGATTTGAATGTTCATCTTAAATGTTTGTTTTTTATCCTCAATTTTTCCACAACAAAATCATAGATCAATCAATTGTAGAGAATTCCACAGTGCACAATATTTGATGTCTCTTAATCAGAGAATCTGTTGATTGCTATATTGCATGCAGTGTCAAAGTCCCTCCTCATATTCCTCCTTTATGTGTGTGAGTGTGTTGTTTTTGTTGTGTTTTTTTGGTATTCTGTAAACCATTTATCTGTTCTCAAAGAGCAACTGCTGTGGTTGTGCCACCTGCACAAACCACTTACTCACTTCTGAGAACAAGGAAAATGTATTCACAAACCATGTACAAAAAATAATTAATTTTAACCCCTTCCAAAATAAATTTGGCCACAACACCCTTGAAATTTGACCAGCCATTACAACAAACCCAGTCATTCCCTTTGGGTTTTGCAATACAGCTGCTTAAAATAGAGCTCTAGAAGAGCTGCTCCCAATGGTCTGCTTGAAATAACTATTTTTGTAGCTTTTGTCCACTATTTCCAGAATGGGGCTTATCTGGATTCTGTTAATTTACTTGCCCTTTGACACACTTGCTTAAATAATGAATGTGTGTATAGCTGGCAGATACACACACAAGGATTATGTATATATATATATAATGGTTCTGTTGTGGAAAGAAGTAAACCAGAGCTGATACATTGAATTCACTGCTACTGTGAAAGAGATTCAAAGTATGGTACATATAAGGTGTAGTATGTAAATGAGTTGTTTGTTGTTTTTTTGTGCTCAAATACCCCACTGTAAATGAAAATAGATGGATAAAGTTCTACATATTTTTGATTCCTAACAGAACTGTGCTAAATGTGGTAAAAATAATTTCTGTACTATTTTTTTTCTTCCATTTGTTAATTTACCTAGGCATGTTGTCAGGTGGTTTCAAGTTAATACAGAATTTTGTATTACCCAAATGTTGGGGTTAGTATCCAACATTGTTTGGCTAATAAGGCTGAACTGTGTATGTGGGTAACAGAAAACAAGGTGGAAGATTTATGTGTATGTAACAGAAAATGGTGTTGAACATTGTGTTTAATTATCTGTTTATTGTAATTGTGTTGTTATTATGAGGCCGGGTTAAGCCTTTAAAAGCTCAGCCAGAGCCATTTTGAGGGATGTTATGTTATGCTATTCTTTATCTATGCTATGCTGAAGATAATTTAAAACTTGTAAAAATAAAAAAAAAGTAAATTTCTCTGGTTGGTCTAGTTGCATCAGGTGGCACCCAGTACCAAGTGAATAGGGGTTCTAATTTTTCCCCTTCAGAGAGTGGGAAGAAGAAAAGAAGGAAAGGAAAAGGGTGAGAAAGAAGGAACAAAATTGAGGAAATAGGGGTTGGGTGAAAAAAAAAGAATGAAAGATGAAAAGGGAGGGGATGAAAGAGGGAAAGGGGGAAGGGAAGGGAAAATGATAGAAAGGAGGAAAAAAAGAGAAAAAGGAGAAAAAAGTAATGGGAACACGAAAGAAAAAAGGACAGGGAAAAATTGGGGGGAAGAATGAATTAAAAAGGGGTCCAAGAAGAAGAAAGAATTGAAGGCAGAAAAGATAAATGGATTTTATTTCTATTCATACTACATGTATATAATTAATTGTTTGTTTTTTTTTGTTGATTTTTATTCACCTGTGATGAGCCTAAATAAGACAATGTGGTTATTTTCTTTTCATGGTTCCTACAGAGAAGTAGATTATAAAAACCTGGAATGTTGATAGACAACCTTTGAAGTATATACATCACTTGTTATTAGTGCAAGACTTTTGGCATTTTTTCCAGCTTGGTAAAAAAAATTTTTAGTGTGGGGTGGATTCTGATTATAAGGGAATATTTGCACTTAAAACAAAACAAAATTAACAAGTGCTACTGAAAATGGACCATGCACTGCACAGCACAGCACATACAACACATCCCCAACATAATTTCATTATTCCCTTTTTTCGAACCTAGTCATTTTTTCAATATGTTTGAGGAGGTAAACTTTCAACAAATATGATATTGGAGTGCTTCTTCAAAACGAACCTTAGGCTATGGAAAGCCAAGCAGAAGGGTTGAATCTATGAGAAAATCAGCGGGATAGACATGGTCACTTTTATCCATTTAGTTAGCACTTTATTTAATTCACTCAGGATTCTCCTGGTACCAGTCTCATCATATTCTTGTTCACTTCCTGTGCTCCTTCATTGGTTGGGAGATCACTGCTTGACAGCAAAGGTATTTTTTTTTCCATTCTTGTAGATTTGTCCCAAGTTGCTGAAGACAAAATTGCATTGGTCTTGCAGTTTGTCTGTATCAAACAGGAAGTTTCATTAATATTTATCTTATACTCACCCAAATGGAATGAATATGTTCTGTGGTATTTCCTTATGTTATTAGGTATTGGACAAATGTGTTTCCTGTTGTGTTTTCACACACTAATCTGGTTTCCATAAGAACACATTATATATCGTTCTAAAGTGGTGATTTTTTTCAAGCAGGCCTGAACTATTTTTTTAATGATTGGCAAGATTTGCTTAGAATCTCCAACAAAGACAACTTAGAGTCACCCAAAGCATGCTGTATTGTATTCTATATCCTGCAGTGTGTGAGTGATTGTTTGAAGATGAATTTATGACCAATGCAAACCTTATCAATGCCTTTTGAAATAGTTTTACTCCTGCATCTCTTGTTATCATTTGAGAGTGATGTTTCTTCAATGTCAAGCAGTACCTTGCATATTGAGTGCAGTGTTCATCCATGGTCAAGTAATGATTAAACTATTTCTGACATGCTTTTTGCAATAGTGTAAGTTTTGCTTGTTCCACCACTGACATTCAGGGAAAAGAATTGATCATCAGCTTCTGTTTCAGAGTTCTGTACTGTATCAAATACCAATATTTATTTCTGGATTTAAGGCAATGAATCCTTCAGATGCAAATATTTATAAGAAAACAGTGTCCTAGTCAGTCCCTTCATAAATGATTCATGATTCGGGGGAGTGGTCAATCTCGCTATATTTTCTGGATCTGGCAATAGTAAATTGGAAATCATTGTTAAGACTGAGATTATTACATCCCAATTTCTCTTATAATTCAAGCAGGACTCGACTTGGTTGATCATCAGTGTTGTCTCAGTGCATGAAGTCTCTCCTTAGTTCCGCTTTCTAATGTTCCCAGAAACGGAGTGGATGTACTTGCCAATAAACATCAGGATTGTGGCAAACACGTCTCTTTATTGATATCTAACTCTATGCAGGGAAGATTCTGCCATGATTAAATTTGTCCCAGTATCATGATCTATGATACCTAGATGATGTCATACTTCTTGACATATTGGGCACAATGTTTATCATACCACCTTGAGGTCCTCAAAGGAGGTTGCATTAATGATATTGTGGAGCAATAGTTGTAAGAAATACAGTTTATATTACTGTCCATGAAAATAACAGCTTCAATCACTATCTTCTGCATTTTTTAAATTAATCATTGTACATCATTTTATTGTACAATACATTGACATATAGTAGTTGATCTGTGCATCAGTATTCCCTTTGATATAAACACATTCTTGGAGCATACATATCTTACTATATATAATTCACAAATTGTATGTGTGTGCATGTGTTTGCATGTGTGTGCATGTGTGTGTATGCATGGCATGCATGCATGTGTGTATATATATTGTCATGCAGTACTTAAATATCATTGATATAAGTCTAATTGAATGTAAGACTATAGTAGCTCTCTGTAGAGTAGCTGCAGCTCGGCTAAAGCAATTACAAATAACATGCAGAGAAACTGCAACATATGCACTAATCTTTTTTTAATGGATTAATCCTACTTTTATCTTCCTTCACATTCATTTCTATCTTAAATTTAATACCAAAGATTTTTTTTTGCATATTATTATCATCCCAGAGTAAAGAGTATCCTAATATGCTGTCATTGTAATTTCCTCAGGCCAAGTAGTATTCCTAATCTAAATATTTTTTTCTTTAAATGGATTTTTTAATGATTATTTATCTGAAGAAATGGGTAATTATTACCTTAACAAGATAATACTACTTTAATATTTCTGTATTACAAATATTCATTATCTTATTACTACTTCCCTTACGTATATTTCAGTCATATATCCATGATCACAAGTTTTTGCATAGCATTGTAATATAACTTTGTGTATTAGTGTTGGAGGGTAGCCACAACCACTGGCCCTTAGTTAACACACACTGATACCAGCTATTAACACTATCACTCAAGATTTTGACAACTGCTACTACTACATAGTGTAACTAAGTGAGTGTTTTTTGTTTTACGTTTATTCCTGGTGACTGTTGGGCTCATTGATTTCTTCTGAGTTTTTAGAGCAGATCGACTTCTTATGCCAAACTTGACACTTGATTTTTTCAAACGAATTAACTTCTTTTGACTTTTTGATTTACTTCGACTTCTTGGACTAGCAGATTTTCTTAAACTGATTGATATAGTTGAACTCCTTGATGGATCCAACTTTCTAGATGACCTACTTTGATGCTTTCTTATAATGGATTTCCTCTTTCTATTAATTTCATCCAACATGTTTTGGAGCATGTAATTCTCACCAGGCAGTTCTATTACTTCTCCATTTCTTATCATTTCATTCAGTATTTTCTTAAAGGCAGGAAGATTAATTGGAATAACAACATTTTGAATAAAACTGATGTTTACAATTTCTTCTTCTGGTATAATGTAGTCCACCAAAACCTTCAGAATCAATGCCCTATATACACCTGGCATTAAATCCATGATCAAGTCCATTGTGTTTACCCTTTCTTGGTTCATGGAAGTTATTTCCCTCTTTGGTTGGCTTATGATCCTGGCAGCACACTGACCATTGAAGGCAGAAATGCTTTCTGATTTTCCAGGACTTTTTGACCGGCTTTGACTTCTTGATTTACTAAGACCCTTAAATTCATGGGATCCTCTTGATAAAGATGTTTTTGGAAACCTTGCCTTTAAGGATTCTTTCTGTTTATTCATTCTATCCAAGTTACTCTGTAGTATATAATCCCCACCAGGAAGTTGTAGTACAACTTTATTTTCTTTCATTTCATCCAGGATCAGCTTCATCTCTGAAAAATTAAGTTCAGCAGCATCACGTTGGACATAATCATGAATGGCTTCAGGAGCCATAATATGGTCTTCCAAAATTTTCATTATTACATCTGTATATTCATCCCGTGTTGAGCTCATATCAGCTCTGTTTTATGTCAAATCGCACACAAATAAGACTCTCGGTAAGTTAATAATGGTGGTTGGTTGGAGTAGAGGGATAGTGGCCTTATATGGCAGATAGGTGGGAAACAATGTCTGCATATCCAGATCTCATTACAGTATTAATTTTTAAAAATCACTGCGTTGACGCTTGTTCTGAGTACATTATTGTTGACAACTGGGTTAACAACCAACTGGCTATTTCAAGTGTCAAACTGTCATTGTTTGGGATGACTTTCTAAATTATTACTTTAATTGTTGTTTTTGTTATTGTTTAAAGGTGTGTCCAACTGCACTTATTAGGTAGTGGTTGATTTTGGAGTACAAGCACTTAACACAATGTTTATGGTGCTGTTCCACTGCAACTGCTGAGTCCACTTAAGTTGACTTGAGCCCAAGTCCCTGAAGTACCTAGCTTCAATAGTGAGCTAAGCTACTATGGTTAACTGCTCACTCTATTATTGGATTTAGTCACTGTAAAATTGGAACCCTAACAGGCCAATGCATTAATTAGAAGTTGGGGGCTGGCAGATTAAGCCTTGGCTCACTGTTTCAGCACTGGTACCCATAGCTTAAAGTTGGTGGTTCAAAATTTGTTCTGCCCTCCTTTTTTCTGCCCTCCCTTTTTTCTGACCTCCCTTTTTTCTGCCCTCCCTTTTTTCTGCCCTCCCTTTTTTCTGCCCTCCCTTTTTTCTGCCCTCCCTTTTTTCTGCCCTCCCTTTTTTCTGCCCTCCCTTTTTTCTACATTCAAAAACTATATACAGTATATTAAGTTTGGTGGTTAGAATCCTGAATTAGATCTTTAATAATCTTTTTTATTACCATTTCTTTTATAATGAAAAAAGTTTGATCATTATTTAGTGTAATACCGAGTTTCTTTTTTCCTGCAGTAGGTTGGTGGTTGAGTGTTGGTGGCTGGGCTATTATAGCTGGACTACAGTGAACAGCTGTATTGAAAGGTGATGACAAGACTATAATAATAATGTTTGAAAAATTCTTTGCTGTGGTTGACTTGTATTGAACTATTTAATTTAACTAGCATGGGTATGACTTGAAAATTACAGCCAGATTTTATCTCCAGATTATTTGAAGATTTTATTTTGGATCTCCAGATTTCCATGACCCCCAGGGTTGGCAGGTCTGATTGGTGCATATCTAGCAGCTGGGAAAGTTTAATATATTTAAAACATGTCAGCAGTGTTTCTGAAAATTTGAAACTTGACATCTGGTATATATTTTTGTTTAGTTTGTTGTTGTTTTTTCAATAATAAATAGCTATGCTTCAAACAGGTTCTGATTCCAATTGTGTGTCTGGTCAAGATTCTGCAGGAAATACACGCCTACTTCTTATAATGTTAGTGCCACCCTGAAAGCAAGAGCAGCTTCTTGTCCAGTGGTATTACAGTCTCAGGAAAGGAGGGAAGCCCCAAAGGGGCTGACCAAACACAGTGAGATTTGGGTCCAAATTTGTACACAATTATGCATAACAAGGGGAAATAATTGCATTAAAATAGGGACTTACTTAAGAAACCTCTCAGGAAACTAAAATTTGGCATAGATCCAAGTCCCTAGATAAAGGGGTACAGGGGTGCTATAGCTGGCCAAAATTTTGGAAAAACAAAAAGAGTTGTATTGAAGACAAGAACCATAGGTATAAATGCATGAGGGCACTTGTGGTTTTTAGGGATACACCCCATAGTCCTTGAACATAACCTGCTCAGCTGGCATTGCATGGAACTAAAACAGTCTCATTGGAGTATCATGTCACAGTTTCTGTTTAAAAAGGTTGAAACATGAACACCTGTCCTGTCCAAAATACCAAGAATATGTGGACTACCAACACTATATGAAGTGGGTACATCAATTCATACACTCATGGATGTGGAATAAGTGGAAGATTAATATTATCACCATTCTCAGCCATTAATCAGTCCACTGCAGGTCAAAGGCCTTCCCCATATGACACCAAAAGTTTCTTTCCTTAGCTTGTCTTGACCATGTTTTTCCTGCATGCATGTAAGATTAATAATATTTAATATGAAATGCTTAATCATATTGACCAAGCTATCAATTTAAGATTTGATCAAGTTGGATACAAAGTTATTTTGTAAGTTTGACTCTCTGCTTTGCTGATATTATGTTTCCACACCTTGTGTTGTGCTGGTCACTTCAATCAGCAAGTTCTGGTTTATGTTCTACATTGTAATCTTCCCCAGGAACTCAAAACTTTAAATAATAAAAAAAGGGCAAACGATTGGAACTATTGTGAAACTTTTGCAGTCTCCCAGTGAGTATGAACATCAACTTTATTCCACAGTGGTTTAGCTGGTATATATGTATGTATGTGTGTTTGTGTATAGGTAGGTAGGTAGGTGGGTAGGTAGGTAGGTAGGTAGGTAGGTAGGTAGGTAGGTAGGTAGGTAGGTAGGTGGTAGGTAGGTAGGTAGGTAGGTAGGTAGGTACATACATATATATGTATGCCTGCCTGCCCGCCCGTCCGCCCACCCACACGCACGCACACACGCGCGTGCACACACACACACACACACACACACACACACACGCATAGATACATAGATACATCGATTTGTGTATATCAATTTTACCGCCAAAGTACCAAACCAAATGAAACATGCTCTTTAGGGAAGACACATCCTTCCTATACTAAGAATGATATTTAGCCCCAAAATATCTGAGCCACCAGGTTGCACCTCTAGTATTGATTATGCACCAACTGAAAAACACCCAATTTAATACGCTGGCATTATAATCTGCAATTTTTGTGACACCACCCAAAAATGTTTTAAGAATTTAATGAGTGACCTGCAGTTTATAGTTATAATAGTTAGTACAGTTCATAAAAAAAAAATTAGCTACATGTACTTATTTATTATAGATGACATTAGCTACAGCTAACTTGTATTTTGTTTTCTCCTTAGGGTATTCCTTATAAATGAGAGGCACATGATAGCAATGAAGCAGGGAATATTATTGGAGGAGAGAAGTCTTACCTAACCTCACCAAGGTTCATTTCCCTCTGACAGTTCCCACATATCTGTCTATCTGTGATTGCATTTTCTGAACTTATTCTCCTGGGTTTTGGTCAGACTGTTAAATTTATCCGAATTTCAGTATTTCATCCTTATCTAACCATCTCTTGTATTTAACATCATCTCAGCAGTTAATACTTTAGCTTGGCTCATGATTCCAAGTTCCTTGGTTTAATCCTCAATAAAGATGTTTTTCTTTAAATTGTACCTGCAAACTTTTACAAGTTCATGTAGTTTCATGTTATTTTCTTAGGAATCTTGCTGTTCTTATGAAAATTCCTCCAACCACCAGGGTTAAGTTACCTGGTTCAACTCCTGGTTATGGTTGAGCTTTTCTACTCTCTCTTACATAATTATTTTGAATAGCTAAGTGCCCCAGCCAACGACAACAAACATTTTATAATTAAAGATTTGTTTGTCTATTTTGGGTTCTCTAGCTCCTCGCAGAAAAAGAAAGGAAAAGGAAAGGAAAGGGGTTTGGCACAGTTTTGCTGCCCTCACTTAGAGTGTATTTACAGCAAGGTAACCCTCCTACGGATAGATCTTATATTAAGCAGAAATTGGTTTGTTTGTTTTGATTATCTACTCCCACACATTCAGGCCTACAGTGCTCAAAAAGAAGAAAAGGAAAAGAGTGTTTGGGCACAGATTGCTGACCTCACTTAGAGTGTGCTTAGACAATTGTGGTCTATAGTACTCTGGAATGTTCTTGGTGATTACTCATGCATGAAATAGAGACCCTAAGGAAGTTGTTTGTTTTTTTTACCTCAGGTCTACGGGCAGGGTTTTACTCCAATCTTCACCAAAATTTGAACCCTATAGGCCGAAGCATCTGGGAGGAGATGACAAACAATCAAACTAACAAATTAACAATCATGTAGAGTAATGACCAATCCCTAATCCAGATCCACTATTTGTGGCTGTAATATTTTGTGAGCTGCTGCTGTTGGTGTATGAAGCTCTATTATAGCAAACGAGTACAGCAGACAAAAGCATGTAGTATTTTTAACCAACTACCATCAGCTAGCTAGCTATTTTCGGAGGAGGGGATAAGACGTTGGGAGTGGAGGAGGTGAGGAGGGGAAGGACTGAGGTTTGTATATATAAAAACACCTATTTCCTTCTGGTAAATGATTATATCAGAAATATCATGTATATCGGTGCTGCACGGATCAATGCCAAGATGAAACAGTTGAAGCCACTAAAAAAAATCATTTCTATACCTTTTGGCTACATTCAAATAACAGGCAGCTCTTAAGTAGGTATACAACCAGCATTACGTGTTGATATTTTTAGAAAAGTCCGAATGATTTGGAAGCATTGTGTAATGCTGAAAGGTACATTGCTAACTATCATTGGCATGCACAACTCGTCCTCCCCCCCCCCTTTTTGTTGTTTCATTAGAAAGGCCAGAATGTGTTTGAAGCATGGTGTAATACTTCGAGGTAAATTACCAACAACAATCAGAGCACAGCTTGTCCATTGATCATTTTAAAAAGCCAGAATATTCTGGAAACATGTTGTAATGCTCAAAAGTAGATAACCAGCAGTCAGTGGAAAGCATGGCTTGCCCGTTTGTTGTTTTCTTTTTGGAGGCAAAAGTAGATTTCCAACAATCAGATTTATAAGTTTGCATAATGTTTCAGTGCATGCTATGGAATGAAATGAATAAATGTCATTAAAATTCTATTTGTCTGTCCAATAACTTTCAAATAGAAAAAGCGAATAATTCTTGCGTATTTTCAGGCATTTGAGATATCACAGAACATTTGCTGATATACAAATAACTGGCTATAGTTCCCAGACAATAAGCTCTACCTTTGCACAGCACTATATTTTCAGTGATAGACTAGATGTTATGTCCATTGAGAGAGAAAAGCAATTCATAAAATGAAGACATCCATGTATTATTTCAGATACATTAAGTAATAAACACAATAGTGAATAGAGCCCTTGAACACAAGTGGTCACAGATAAATATTTCAATTTATGTAGTGAGCTTGGCAAGGCTAATAAACCCTAAATGACTGAGTTGGATAATTAATACTGAGTCATCAAGCCAAGTGAACCGACCTTGCTGTAATGCTGTAGGGCATCCATTCAGGATATGAGTGGTGGTTGGTTGGGTTGAGGACCAAAGAGGACATTTGGAGGCACATTGGGTATTCCACCTGCATAGACTTGCAGGATGAGGGAAGGAATCAGAGCCTGGCCTTAGCAAGAATGATAATTGCCCATGAGGTAGTCCAGATTGTACTGTCTTCTTCCAAGAATGACACTCGCTTTCCAATACAGTGATATCTTTAAATGTTCTCTGTACTTTGAGGTCGGATAGGTGTTCATTGCATCTTTCTTTTATCCTTTTACGATCTTATTAGTCAGACTTTTCTTAGGTGTGGTTAGAATCTGAGAGATGGGGAAATCGAAGTAGTCCATCATTGGTATACAAGAGGGTCGGAAGATTTCATGATTGCTGTGAAGTGATTTTTGCTTTTAGTTTTATGGTGCTAAGTTGGTAGATGTTCATGACCTCCGGATGTGGTACAGCAGCACCTGAGTAGTATTTTTTGTAGGTTTAGCCACTTTTTCATCTTCCTTGTTGCTACTGCCTCTAAATTTTGTATTCTAGTAGTGCTGGTTTGATTCACTGCCAAGAAATAGTGGAATGATGGTGCCTGATAATGATGGTATATCCATACTTTTGAACTCCCCTCGGATGTGTTTAACGGCAATTTTTTCCATAGCTGCTTTGAACTTGCTCAAGATAGAATCATTAGACAAGGTAGTGGTTGATTTTGGAGTACAAGCAATGTATTTGCCCAAAAACTTGGTGCCTGCTTTGCAATTGGGGTTGTCTTACCACTAACAAGAGTGACTGAGAATTGTCTTTTTTGAGACCTTTCAATAATAGAGTGTAACATTTGTCAGCCCTAATCACTAGATCTAAATCAGATGCACAAAGATCAATTATAGATAGGGCATTCCTCTGATCTTCTTTGTCAGAGCTAATTAGAGTTAGGTCATCTGCAAAACCCCTTGATTTTATGTTCAGAGGATTTAACCATCTTCCTTGAATTGGCACATTAGTGAGAAACTGGAATGAAATCTGGAGGTAGTGAATCGATACTGTAGTACTTTTTAGATGACTTTCTAGATGACTTTCTGGGGAATTTCCACTTTGCAGTGAAAAGATTTAGGTGTTTAGATGTGCCATTTGGATATAGTAGTTCAGCATCTCCTTTCGAGTTATATTTAAGCACCACTGATTTGTACCAGCCTTTTGGTTCCTCTGAATGATCTTCTTCCCAAGCACTTGAATGGTTGCTCCACAATGTGGAAGGTTGGCTTTTGGGAATTGGGATATTTAAGTAGAAACCAGAACATCTATTTTTTCCATCATCTTTATTACTGAATGAGAGCCAATTAGGAAGATGATGGGAGACATAGTGTCTCCTTGGAGGACTCCAAGGGTGATTAGGAAAACTGAAGTAACTGAAGAGGATGATTGGGCAAAGCCAGTGAGACTGTCATAAAGGTTGGTGATGTACTTGATGATATTGTTCTTGATGATGTACCTTCATGTGGAACATGATGTCTTTCACAAAAGAGTGGGAAATTGACCCAAATGCATTCTTAAAATCGATAAAAGTGATGGTGAGTGGTAAATCATTTTTTCGGGCATGATCAATGATGGAAGTTAAAGTGAAAATGTGTTCCATCATTCCATTTACTCCTGATAGGAAACCTTTTTAGATTGAGAGATTGATGATCTTCTTTACTACATAAAAATTTTTCCATTCTCAACGCTAAATATCTTGTGAAATAATTTTCTTATTGTAGATGATAGGATAATGGGCCTGTAATTTGAAGGGGTTGACTGATCACCCTTTTTATGGATTAGTATGATTTCCCCTGTCCCCATTGAGATGGTGCCTCCATGGACTCTCACATGATCTTAGTGTGCAGGGTAGCTAGGAAGTGGTGGCAGGTTTGTAGATTCCTTAGCTAACCATAAGTAATTTTATCCATACCTGGAGCTTATGGCTTCTTGTATCTTTCTAAGAGTCTTTTACTTTTGATGATGCTGGGAGTTATAGGGAATAAATTAAACTCTTCTGTAATGTGGGGTGGTTGGAATGCAGTGTAGACCCAATCTGGAATGCTTGAATATTTGGAATGTTCACTAGAGAAAGAGTTTGAGAAGTAATTTAGAGCTTCCTCTTTTGAAAAGGTTAGTTCTATATTTGATTTTGTGTTGCAGGTTTCTTTGGCAAATTGCAATGGATTTTTCTTGTATGGCTTCTCTTCATTAGTTGTCCTCTGATGTTTAGCTAGTTTCTTAGCATGCTTCAACATTTCATTGTGAGCCCTCACTGAGTCAAATAGCCTTTGCCCCTGTTGAAGAATTGATATCTCTCCTCAATTTATTCTTTTTTTCAGCTAGAGTTCTGCAGTATTTAACTCTGCTGCCATCATGGTGGTCACTATGGTATTAATATGTTTGAATTATGCCATGGTGATGCAAATGACTTACAAGTATGGAGGAAAAACTATCCTGCCTTTGTGGTTTCTATAAAATCTTGGTTTATAGCCTCACTCACTGGAGCCAGAGCTTGTCTTAGTTCCTGGTCTATTACTTCCCAGTCCTGTTTAGGTTTAGGACTTGACCTAGGCTGGCAGGTAGCATAATTTTGTGATTGTTGTGTAGGAGATAAAGTAGTGACATCACTTCATATTACTTTCCAGTTACATATAGGCTTAGGACTGGGCTGGTGAATAGAACAATTTTGTAGTTGGATAGTAGGAGATAGAGTATCCCACCATTTGCTAGTTGAGAGGGGGTTGTTAGCAGTGCCATTCTCTCTCCTTATTGCCACCACATCCCAATAGGAATTTGGTTCCAGGTTCCTACTCCACTGTATGGTAAGGCAAAGAATAAATTAGAAAAAGCCCAGCAGAGGGTTGCCAGGCTATTCAACTGAAAGGGAATTCTTGGAGAAGTGAAGATAACGGCGAGCTTTGTTGGGGGGGGGGGGGGGGGGGGGGGGGTCTCCCCTCTTTCCATTTAATAAAATCTGTCTTTAGCATGGACACCACTTATGGCTCCTTCTTTCTGATGCTAACAGTCCCTGTCTGATGCTAACAGTTCCTGTCTGACGCTAACAGTCCGAGTCCCTGTCTGACGCTAACAATCCCTGTCTGACGCTAACAATCCCTGTCTGACGCTAACAATCCCTGTCTGACGCTTACGGTTCTGGGGTCAAATTAAATTAATCCACATTAAGTTGCTTGACAACAATAAGAAGTAACCAGCAGAGCTAAAAGTTTCAAGCTAGCTAATATCTTCTTATATATGTAGCAAAATCTTGGACACAGTCAAGAGAGTTTTACCACATTTCTCTACTGTATATAGCAGCAGTACTGTCTTCCAACAATCAGAAGTAATAACCAACTTTAGTTAAATTCAGCTAAGACTATCAAACATAACCAACTGGCAATGAATCAAATGTGGAAGAAAAATGAGAGCATCAGGTTTAAGATTATGAAAGCTCTATATGACTATGAGATGGGTCCCAGACAAATATATAACTATTTGCATCATCATGCTAAAGCTAAAATTCAAATGGAAAAGTTGAAAATGCTACTAATGCTAATGACTGACAAGGGAGTGCTAATGAGATGGTCTAGTGGGCGTTATATACTTCGGAGCAAGGAAGCACTCAAGAAGTTGGACAGGAGCCTGAATCGAAAGAAGACAAAAAGAAAACAAAAAAAGGAAAAATTACAACCTGCAACCATTGCATGGAATTTGACATAAGCACATCTTGGCCTTCAGGAGTGGAAGAAAAAAAACACTGATGAACAAAGTTAACTAACTTATGAATTCTTGTGCACATTTCATTTTATTTTGACAGTTAATTAATTATTCTTTACTTGATGTTAACTTTTTTCGAACTGATTTCATTATTGTGAAACATTATTTCTTTATTCCTTTCATGCAGTGATGTTTTTATTCATAATCAGCTTTTCTTTGCAGTTCGGGAATATTCTGATGATCTAATTACGAGTTAGTTATTAAAGAATTTTATCATCAATCTACTTATAAATAGGAGTTCTGTGTGTGTGTTCTTTTCAGTGCTAAACCACTTGGCGAATCAGGCTAAAATTTGGTATGTGGTCTCCAAGTACCCAGATAAGCATTGTTACACACACAATGGGTGTGGTTTTATCACAATCACACCCACAAAAGTTATTTAGCTGTCAAAAGCTAATTAAAGGACCAATCAGGCTGAAATTTGGCATGTGGTCCCCAAGTAACCAGGTGAGCATTAATAATTAACCACTTGTGGGTGTGGCAAAAGGTGTGGTTTTGTCATAGCCACACCCATAGTAAGTTGTTTTGGCTGTCAAAATCTAATGAAAGACCAACAGGGTGAAATTTGGCATATGGTCTGCAAGTACTCGAGTGAGCATTCAACTACATGTGGGTGTGATTATGGGTTTGGTTTTTTCATGGCCACACCCACACTCGTTTTTTTTTCACTGACATGAACCAATTGCACTGAAACTTGGTATGTGGTCTCCGTGCTAGCACAAGAGTATTAATAACCTTCTGTGATTGTGTGTGTCTAGCCACACTCATAAAATTGATGGAGACAGATTGATCAAGAAAAGCAATCAAGTGGAATAAAATTTAATTGAACCCCAAAGATACACTCAGCCACACCCACAGGAGAGAAATACACTTTCCCGTCACATGCTGGACAAATCAGGCTGAAGTTTGGCATGTGGACTTCATGTGAACATGAATGTTATTAACCTCCCATGTTTGTGGTTATGGCTGTGGTTTTGGCAACAAACAGTGTACAAAGTATGAATGCCGATAGTGACATATTTTATTCAAGTACCTACCAGCTAATCTGGCTTTAGTTACTTTATCACTTTTATACTTAGCTGCTCCAATGCCATGCAGCAAAACTGCAACACGCCCACTAATACTACATAGTGAGAATAGTCTGTCTGTCTGTCTTCCTGCCAGCCAGCCTGCCTGCCTGCCTGTCTGTCTGTCTGTCTACCTGCCAGCCTGCCTGTCTGTCTGTCTGTCTGTCTGTCTGTCTGTCTGTCTGTCTGTCTGTCTGTGTTTAATCCCTACTCCTCCCTCATTTTTGATAGGATCTTCCCCAAACTTTAACAGGATTTCCAGGGAGAATGTCAAGGGATATTTTGGATGGTATCACACAGAAATTTTGTGTCTGGTCAGATCTTCCGCATGCACAACTTAGTGTTTTTAAGTTAAATTGATTGTTAACTGAGCTGGTGTTCCATCGCCTGGATGCTGAAATCTTCTCTACACCATCGCAACAATGATGAAACCATGTCTTCCTGTCCTGGCACAACTCATACAATCTGTCATACATATCATGCAGGATACAATAGATAGGATTCCACACAATGATATCCTTGTTATGCTGGGTGATTTCAATGCTAGGGTAGGTGTGTTGGACATAGGGAATGATCTAGGGCAAGGTGTTATAGGGAAGCATGGCTTGAGTGAGTATAACTTTGTGGGCGAGGAGTTTTTGGAATTTTATGCTTTAAATCAGTTTTCAATCATGAACACCTGGTTCCAAAAGAAGGAAATATATCAAGGGACTTGGACGCACCCAGCAACAAAGGATTGTCACATAATAGACTTCGTGGTGATAAAGGATGAACAGAGAGTTGTTTGCAAGGAGGTGCAGGTGATGAGGGGAGCGAACTGCTGGACTTACCATAAGCTTGTAAGAGTTAAGCTAAAGATTGCTGTTCCTCCTCCTGCCAAAAGAAAAGAGAAGATTTCTTTGCCTTTCTCCATCCATAAACTGAAAACTTGTGCCAAGAGGGATGAATACCATGAAGTGTTGGAGCAGCATTTGCTGGCTAGACCACTCTGAGTTGGTGATTCCACGATGCAACTGGGATGCTCTGAAGTCTTGTATTGTGTCAACTGCAGAGGAAGTAGTTGGTAGAGAGAAAAGGAAGCAACCAGACTGGTTTAAGGACAGTAAGGAGTTGTTATCACCTCTGATCAAAGCCAAGGATGATGATGCTCACCTGAGGATAATACAATGCAATACTTCAGGCAACTGGAAGGAGTTTAGGAGATGTCAGAGAAAGGTGAAGGTTGCAGTGGACAATGCTAAGAAAGAATGGATATGCAGAGTTGTCAAGGAGGGATAAGCTGCAAGAAAGGATTGTTGAGAGATGCGATGATGTAGAGAAGATTTCAGTATCCAGGTGATGGAACACCTGCTCAACTAACAAGCAATTTGACTTCAGAACACTAAGTTGTGCATGTGGAAGGAAATTTCGAAGACAAGGAGATCTGACTGGACACAAACATTTCTGTGCGATGCCATCATAAGCAAAGTTTCTTGCAATTTGTCTGGATTCATCCAGGACACTGCTATCATGATACTTCGTACCATGGGCAGCTTCGAAGTTCAAAGTTCAAGGTTCAAGGTATGCGTGCATGAGTGTATGCATGCATGTATGTATGCATGCGTGTGCATGCATGCGTGCGTGTGGTTTAGAGAATCACTGGACCAGTGGGGATATTTGGCATATTCACTTAGGGTGGATGTGGGATGGTTATTATATGATTAAAATTTTAAACTGCTGTGTTTTAGTCTATCTATCTCCTTTTCTACTTGTTCATAACCACTGGGATTAATAGAAGTGTTAGGCCAGTTGGGATAAAATTTGGCATGAGCACTTGGGGTGGGTGTAGGATGATTATGATTTAATTAAACCTTTCAATTGTATTTTATCTATCTTTTTTTTTCTATTCATGCAAAATCAATAGGGTTTAAAGAACTGCTGGGCTGATTGGGATAAAATTTGGCATGAGTACTTAGGGTGTGGGATAAATATTACATAATAAATTTTGAAATGCTGTATTTTGGTCTATCTATCTATCTTTCTATTTGGGCATAACCACTGGGATTAAGAGAACCATTGGAAAGATTGGAATAAATTTGGCATGAGCACTTAGCATGTATATGGGATATTCATTATTAATTTTAAAATTTGAATTGCTAAATTTTTTCTATGTATCTTTTTCTCTTTGTGTGTAACAGCCCTAGCCCTAGCCCCGCTGAGATTTAAAGAACAGTTCAGCTGATTGGGATGAAATTTAGCATGAGCGGTTGGGTTAGGGGTGGGATGACTATTGCATAATGAAATTTATATATTATATTTTTTCTGACAATTTTTTTTTATTCGTGAAAAACCACTGGGATTTAGAGAACCACTGGGCTGGTTTGGATAAACTTGTCATGAGAACTTGGGGTGGGTGGGGGATAGTTATTAGCTTATTACATAAATAAATTTTGAATCGCCATAATTTTGTCTATCTCTCTATCTTTTTCTATATGCTCATAACCACTGGAATTTAGAGAACAGCTGGGCTGAATGTGATTAAATTTGGCAAGAGCATTTGGAGTGGATGTGGGATAATTATCACATAATTAAAATATGAATTGCTATATTTTTCTATCTATATATCTCTTTTCTATTTATGCGAAACCACTGGGATTTTGAAAACCACTGGGACGGGTTGGGATAAAATTTGGCATGAGCATTTGGAGTGGATGTAGAATGGTTACTAGTTTATTACATACATAATTTTTTTATATTTCCATAATTTTTTCTATCTCTCTATTTTTTTCTATTTGTTCATAACCATTGGGATTTAGAGCTCTTAGAGTGGGTGGGGTGATTCTTACATAATAGAATGTGCAATTTCAGTATTTTGCCTATCTATCTATCTTTTTTTATTATTTTCAAAGTAGAAGTTCTTTTTTAATCAATCTATCATTTTCTATTTGTGCATAACCACAGGAATTTAAAAAGCCGCACTTGTGATGGGGATAAGATTGGCAAGAGCTCTTAGAGTGGGAGGGGGTGATACTTACATAATAAAATGTGTAATTTCAGTATTTTGCCTATCTATCTATCCCTATTTTTCTATTTTCATGTAACCACTGGGATGATTGGATTAAAATTTGACATGCGAAGCTGGGGTCTGTGGAGGATAATTTTGAAGTAATAATATTTTGAAATACAGTGTTAGCTATCTCTCTTTTTCTTTTTGTGTTAACTGCTTGGCTGATGGGAATAAAATTTGGACAAGGAATGCTTCCTTCCATTTACTTTTCCTTTCCACTGGAATGGCATTACCAAAGAGTGTCCAATAGGGCCAGATCCAACATGAATATAAGCTTAGTCCCACCTAACCTATCGCTAAAGTACTATTCAGATTGAGTTTATTTAAATCATTGATATCTATTTGAAATTTGCTTTTTCTTTTAGATGACGGACTTGAAAAAGAACAATAAACACTAATATAAAATTACAAGGTTATGTAGGAAATATGCTTCACCACTAAGCCATGCATTATTGTTGGACGCCCAGTAGTGGGGCAGATAGGATATGCAGCTTTTCTGTACACTGATAACAATGACTAAGGAAAGGGTTGCTTATCCAATTCCTTGATGCCCCCCCCCCCCCCCCCCTAGTATCCCTTTTATCTCCCTGCATGACTGTTAAGAACAACTCAAACCAATAAATATTCATGATTAGAATGAGAGCACTTGTTTTATTCATTTTAGTCTAGTTCTTTTTATTGTAGCTTCTTCCAGTTGTTTCAGGCATCTCTCCTCATTCAGCCTTTGAGTGAGGCTTGTCTTTCTGGCGATCTGGGCAAATCGGTCTAAGTTAGGAAAGAGGTGGAATGAAAGTCCTCAAAGCTCTTTAAGCTGCTTACCCAATTTCTCTGACACCCCACTTACCTTCTCTGGTATATCTTCCTGCTTGACTGTTTTGATGACTAGTTGTCTTCCTCTGAAAGAGTCCTTTGAAATCAGGAGCTCTATTCAAAGTTAAAATGTTTGTACTTCATTGCAAAAAAAAGTACAGGCCTCTCTGCAGTTGATCTACTTACTTAATAAATTGTACTGGTCCAGCAGCCAGTGGGTTAAACATTGTTTTATGGTATATACAACATTTTTTGTTGGATTCTATATCTCAAAACCATACATTTCAAGAATCTGAATGAAGGCATTCTGTAAAACAATGAGCATTTTGAAAAATGGGCCATCTTATGGAGACTATAACCAACCAAGATAAAAGAGTGAAAGAAAAAAACACAGATTCTTCCCCCTTACTTTTAATTTATCAATACTGTAACATATAGCTATGTCTAGATCAGAAAGTTGGCAGGAGTTTTATGATGTTTTAGTATTGTGGTGACTGTTGATTATCCTCATTATTCATTTAATGTTAATGTTATTCATAAGTGTGGTTTCATAATGAACTAGTTCTTTTATTCATTTTTGTACAAATACCTTTGTTCAACTGTCATTGTTCTGTTGAGTAGAATTGAGTTGTTGCTGCATGTCTGTTGCTGTCAAGTTGTAATTTTGATAAAAGCTTTTTCAATCTTTTGATTACTGGGATACAAGCGTGTGGACTTAGTTCCATTGGGAAGGCTACTACAAGTATGACCATATATGTGTGTGCTGTGATGAACGTATTAGCCTCAAGAACCTAATAATAATTTTCATGAAGTACATTTAAAAATTTTTTTTTTCATTTCTACCAACTCATTGAGGGCCATTGCTAGTATCATTACTCTTCCTTAATAGTTATTACTGGCTTGGTCTTTCATTGCAGCATTCAACATCACCTTGGCATTTACAGAACAAGATGCACAGCAACTTGGCAACAGCATCTTACTATTGTTTTACAAGGTTCCTCATTGGAACCAGAATACTTTATTAAAGTTCAAAATATGTGGAGTAAGTGGAAACTCCTTTGCAACAGTTCATGGCACAAGAAACTTTGCACTACTATCTAGCATCCACCTATACTAGAGATTTCATGGAGTGCTAAAGGTTCTGGTATGCATATGAAACACTCTTAGTAGTGCAACAAATCTTATTCTTTTCAATTCAACACAACAGAAAAATACAATGGTGTCAGGGTCAATATTTATACTAAAGTCCGTTTACTTTGACTTTGCCGATTGAAAAATCGCTATAAAAGTTTCAATATTTACTTATTTCCAATATTTCAGATATCATCCAACTCCACCTGAAGTGGTATTTTTTCCTATGTTATCCTGAAGCTCTGCGAAGAAGGAATCAGTATTTAGCTGTATAGTTCATAAGGAAAGTACAGGCATTCTTCAGACCAAAGGAATGTAGCTGGACTATCATCCCTTGCCTACTGGCGGGAAGCAGAAACTCTGAGAAAAACTGATGTTTGACAATTAACTTCTTGTTAGTGCTGTACAACCAGGTTCATTCAATAGATAGGGAAGCACAAAGCAAATATTTAGCTAGATATTAATATGTGGCAAAGAATTAACACAGAAGTTATTTAGATAGATATTAATAGCTTTAGCTGTGGCAAAGCACCAATTGTGTTGGAGCTGGCATGGCACACTCCTGATGGCAGACTAAAATTTTCATGTTGAACTTATGGGGTAAGATTGCCTTCATTGCATTAAAGAGAACTATGGAAGGTGTTGGGGCATTGTGCCATAAAACTGCTGGGATGACATTGATTGAAGCTTGGTTGTGATGTGAAACTGCTGAGGTAACATGTTGATTGCATTGAAGACAACTGTGAAACATAGAGAAGGTGGGTGGGAGGGCATTGTGATATAGAATTGTTGAGGAAACTTCCATTGTGTTGAAGATCACTGAGATGGTTGGAGAGCATTGTCATGGAATTTCTGTGCAATGCATTATTAAAATTGCTGAGAAGGTTGAGAGTGTAATGATGTAGAATTGCCAGGTAATATTTCTTACTGCATTGAGGGTGGATCATCAGGAAATACTAAGCAATTTATTATATGCACTGCATTGAAGATTGCTGTGGTGGATGGTGAAAGTATTTTGGCATGAGGAATTGGAAATATTGAGAAAGTTAGGGTCCATGTTTTCTATTGTATTTGTCAAGTTGTGTTGAGAGTTTGTAGTTGTATTTGGTTCTGTTGTTACCTTCACTTTGTTGTGATGATTGTAGTACCATGTCAATTAAATGTCTGTCGGCATCCTCATCTTCATAATTATTTCACCTACCATATCTTCTAGTCTGTCTTTATCAAAATAGTCATTTTTAATGTACACCATGTGCCTACAAAACTTACTCCACATTATTCAATAATGCCATGTTTATATATGAATCGTTTACTTCCTTTGTTGTAGGAGAAATCAATAATATGGAGAAGTTCCACAGACAGAACCAGACTTCATTTAATATTCCATCTGTCTTTCCCTTCTCAAAAACAAATGTACCACTCTTTGTATTGCTTCATTACTGAAGGAGTTTGTATTTATTTTAATCCTTGAAGTGGTGTGACACTTTTATCAATGATAAAAACTTTTTATCATTAGCCAAGAACTCTGTATGAATGTTACTGAGACACTTTTGATATATGCCAGTTACCCCAAACAATCCATCAGATATGTCATGCTTTTGTTTAAGCATCCTTTCTTTATTTTTTTCCAAAAAAAAACAACAAACAAAACAAACTCTGACCATCTCCACAATATATATTGTTCATTCATCTACAAAGCATCTTTCCAATTTCATTTTTAGGAATGATATTGAAATCCTTGGAGCTGCTGTCATTTTTCTTGACCCATTGCTAAATTAATAACAGTTATCTTTTTATCATAACAGAGGTTTTTTATTTAACCATGTTGCAAGATTTAGCCATCAGATTAAAGTATCTGTCTATTATGAGCCCTGGTAGTAAGGACCAGCAATAGAACCATAGCAAATCCCCAGTTGCTTACTATATCCCTAAAGGGGACACAACTACACTACAACTTATATGACCTAGGTTCTTCAAAGAATTATTTTAAAAAAAGATGGGGAGAACTTGAAACTTGGGAGAACTTAGAAGATTTCGTTGGAGTTGTAGCTATCTGACTTTTCATTCGGTTTGGTGGGAAAGCTTCAAATACCTTAGCCCCCAAAATTTTAATTGAGGTCACTTTTAGCTGGTACTGGTCCTCCCGTTTGTTAAACCTCTCACTTCCAGCGCAGTCAAAATGAATAGAGTTTAGTCTGCAGCATACATCCTGTGAGGTAATATCATGTGACATCTATAGAGTCATACTACAATCTAGACCACAAATAAGATAATAACCACAAAGGAATTCAGTTGTTACACATCATGATAATATATTACTTCTAGAATCCAGCAGATACCTTGAAAATCATGGAGAAGTAAGGGGGGGGGGGAGGGAAAGGACGGAAAGAGGTTGAAAAAAGGGAATAAGGAGCCCAGACCTGAATTCTTAAATATTTTGAAAATTGTAATGCCTCCAAACATGCACCAGGTTAAAGTGCATATTGCTGGGGACCACCTGTGGAAGGGGCAGAAGTAGTGGGGTTTGATGTTCTGACAAGTAAGTCTGATGAACTGGTGAGGCAGATGTGGAAAAGGGTAACTCTTTGATAGGAAAGGTAGAGGCAGACAACCTGCTGGGATTGAAGAGGGAGGATATTGAGGCTAGTGACCAGCCACTCCCTTCTTTAGCCAAAGGAAAGGAGGCTCAAGTGCTGGTATGTCAGCAAACAGAAGACAATAGTTTAGCTGAGATGAGGAGAACGGGTGATGAGCAGGATGGTGGTTTAATGGTGGTTTAATGGTGGAAGAAAATGGGGTGTTAGTTCACGTTAAGCAAATGGCCCCAGGGAAGGAGATAAAAAAAGGGTGGCAGTTCCCACTATCAGAAGAAAGAAGAATTTTGATGTTACACACAGGGGATTAGTAGGTGGCCACTATTCACATATCAAAACCTCTGCAAGTCTATCAGAGCACTTACATGGCCAGGCCTTCGTGGGGATGTAAAAAGGTATTGCAAAGCCTGCCCAGATTGCCAGAGAGCCGGGAGAGTTCTAAAAGCCCAGGTGCCACTGATGAAGACACCTATCATATTCTTCCCATACCACTGACTGGCAGCAGACCTGGTAGGTCCCCTACATAGAACCAAGTCTGGGTTCCACTACATTTTAACAGTTGTGTGTGGAAACAAGATTCTCATATGCTATTGAAGAAGTGATTTCTCACACTGGGATTCCTCAGGAGCTGTTGACTGACCAGGATAGCATATTTGTGGGTACCTTAGCAAGACCAGTGTGTGATCTGCTTAGTATTAAAAAAATAAGAACATCGGCCTATCACCAACAGGGAAATGGTACTCTAGAGAGATGGCATGCCTCCCTTAAAGGAATGACGAGGAAATTAGGCAGTGAAGTGAGAGAATGGGACAAAGCCCTAAAATTTTGCCTATTATGTTACCAAGGCACACCTCATACTGCAACAGGGTTTTCCCTATTTGAATTAGTTCATGGTTACCCTATGAGGGGGCCACTAGAAGCCATTAAGAATGGGTGGCTTGAAGGGGAACTGAGTTTTACCAATTCTGTCAAATGGGTAGATTTGAGAAAGACCTTTTCCATTCTGCATGAGCAGGCAAGGAAATGCGAGGGAAAGTACGAGACCACAGCCAAACAATATTATGATAAGAATGCAAAGAATGGGTCATTCAAACAGGGAGATATGGTCTTACTCCATGGCCCTACATCAACTGGGTAATTGAACTCAATCTAGGAGGGCCCATTTGAGATTCTCTAGAAAACTTCAGTGCCTAGGAATAGAGAGGTCTGGTCAGGTACAAAATATTCATATTAACCTACTTAAACCCTGTCACACACCCACTGCCAACTTTTCAGGGTGGTAGTAGGCCAAGACAGCATGGGTAGTGAGTGAGGATCCACCAGGGAAGGTGTCACTGGGAAACACAATAATGACAGAAGCTCAGCAGGCGGAATTAAACAGGATCCTCAATGAGTTTGATGAGGTAGCTACGAAGAAGTTAGGTCAGACTAGTGGTGGATAGCACCGGTAGTAACCAAATACGCCCCCACACCCAACCCCTCAATTGCACAAATAAATAGTATATTTTAGGCTTACTTAGAAAGCGTCCACTCTGTAGCCTGCGTTTAGCGGTATATACACCCTGGACATACACAGAAATAGTCCACCACCATCTCGCCATCTTATACAATACCAATACCTTGCTTTCTGATCATTCCACCGTTAATAACCACCCTAAGTTTTCCTTTTGTATCAACTATTAAAACCACATTACAGGGTATGGCTACCTCACAGTTCTGGTTTTCACCCAGGAATACCAAAATATTGATTTTTGAAGCTTTGAACGTCAACGACATGGATATTGAAGAACTAATGAGCTATATATTATCATTCGGTAATCTTCTAGTCCCAGAATGGATACTGGATGGCCATCCGGAATATATGGTTAGTGTGGGACATGCTGTAATGAGAAAGGGGAAATACGCACTCCCTGATGAGGAGGAGGATGAGGGGGTTGACCCAGTAATTCCTAGTAGCGCAGTCCTCCGTAGCGGAGCAGGCCCCAGTAGCTGAAGCAAGCCCAAGTAGAGGAACAGTCCATGGTTCAAAAAGGCCAAGGCAATTTCCTGAAGCTATATATTCACTGATTCATGTAACCTTTTTGCTACTCTGCTTTGTCTTGTCTTTTTGCCATTGGCTACAGAGCTATTCCAAGCTTTCTTTATTTTTATTTTGTAACCATTGTTGCTCTTCTGTGAAATTATAGTAGAATTATTTTACTAACAATTTGTTAATGACATAACATTGGTCACTACAGATCCAAAAGTAAATAATATCCTCTGAATTCTATCATTGGTGGTGTTATTTTGGTCTAGCCAAATAGTATTGCAAATTAAGCTAATTATCTTTTTATTAATAATTTCCCGGGTAAATGTGTAAGTTTCCCCCCCCCCCCCCCCTGGATAGGAATGCATTCACATTCATTTCTATCCAATATTTATTATCAAATGCATTTACATTATATGACTATGACCAATATTCATTTTCCAACACCATTACTCCAGTCCTTTTTCAGGTAGTTTTTTCTGATAAATGCCCATGAATTTTAGTACAAATTAGTGGACAAGCTTTGCCTCTTTTTTTACTCTTTTTCTTTTTGTCTGCTGTAATTACCAAACTTCCCTGAGTGTCTGAAGGTGTTTGAACTTTTAAACTTAACTGGCTTTTTGACTTTCTTTGACACCTAGGCTTACTTAGACATTTTGTACTAGTAGATTTTCTTGATTGGCAAGAACTCACTGATACATCCAACATTCTTGATGATGAACTTCTTTGCCGCTTTTCTGCCAATGATTTCCTTTTTTCATTAATTTCATCTAAGATATTTTGGAGCATGTAATTTCCACCAGGAAGTTTAATTATCTCTCCTCTACTTGTCATTTCATTCAGAACTTGCTTAAATACTGAAAGATTTATTGGAATTACAGTTTGGTTAATATAACTTAAGTTTAAAATTTCTTTTGCATGTCTAATGTTGTCCTCCAAAACCTTCCTCACCAAAGCCCTATATATATCTGGCATGAAATCAGCGATAACTTCAGTTGATGTTAATCTTTTTTTATTCCTTGAGGTAGTCTGCCTTTTCGATGGGGTTGATGAGATCTTGCTGGTATACTTACTTTTGATGGAAGACTTACATGTTGATCTTCTCGGACTTTTTGACCTACTTTGACTGCTTGATCTAATTGGATCCCCAAATTCATGGGATCCTCTTGACAAAGATCTAGTAGGAAGCTTTGCTCTCAAGGATTCATCCTGTGCATTTATTCTATCCAAGTTACTCTGAAGTATGTAATCTCCATCTGGAAGTTGTAGTACAATTTTATTACCTTTCATTTCATCCAGTATCAGCTTCAGGTCAGAAAAATTTAGATCAGTTGAATCTCTCTGGATATTATCATAAATTGTTTCTGGGGCCATAATATGGTTGTCCAAAACTTTTATTACCACGTCCACATATTGGTCCAGTGAAAAGCTCATATCAGCTCTGCTGTTATGTTGTTAATATTGTTCATCAATTTAACTTGAAAACTGATTAGTTAATGGAAGTATAGTAGGAATATAGGGATGGTGCTGTGTGTGGCCAAGGGTGGGGAAACAATGATTCTGTGTGGCTTGGTATAATATTATTGCTATATTCATCTCGTATTTCCGCGTTGACGCTTTCTCTTGTCATTATTACTGACAAATTAAACAATTGAGAGCCTGCGTAGGTGGGTGTAGATCACCAAAATTAATACCCTGCGCTGGTTGCTGCGTAGGTAGGATCCGGCTAGGGATCAAAACCCTTGACGAAATACACTGTGCAAGTGCTTATTTTTGTTCTGAAGGGTTGTTCATGGAGGAAATAAATACCATTGAAGATTTTTGAACCTCTTTCTTCCTCTGGTAACCATCAGCTAAGGGCTATAAACATATTAAGGCAAAAGAAAATGCCTAGAAGTTACCAAAGAGTCATGACTCTCTACAGTCCATTCTCATTGCTAAATTATATTCATTTAAGTTATAGATCACATCACTTGTGATGATTGCTCCAAGAAGTTGATAAACAAGGGATAAATTTGTTAGCCAACCCAAGTTCCACCCTCCAACAATATATCTTCGATGAACTATAATGATAAATTCTCTCTTATTTTTTATTTTAATTGTTATATTAAATATTAATAATATTATAATCTCAAGATATGTTTTACTGTAAGGCATGTCCTTCTTTAAGACATGACCTCTCATTACACATGTACCCACATAATACATGAATTCTCACAAGTCATGCCTGTCTATAAAACATGCCCACCTAAGAGACATGTTCTACCATAACACATATTCTCATGAAAGACATGATCACCACTACCACATGTCTTCCATTAATGCATACCCTCTGGCATAACATGCCATCCTATAAAACCTACCCTCATGTTAGACATGCCCTCAAGTAATACATAGCCTTTTATAAATCAGGTACTTCAATAATACATGTCCAATCATACTACATGTACTCCTATAAGACATGTACACCTGTAAGACATGCCCTCATGTAGTAGATGGCTTCCTATAAGACATACCCTCAAGTAAAACCTGTCCTCATATAAGGCATGTCCTCCTGTAATACAAATTATCCTATAAAATATGCCTTCCTGTAAAACATGTACTCCAGCAAGACATCTCAAACTGCAAGACATGCCCTCCTATAATACATACCCTCAAGTAAAACATGTTCTCCAGGAAGACATGTCTTCCAGTAAAACACATCATATTGTACAATATGCCATCCTGAAGACATGCACTCCACCAATACATACCTCCCATAAGATATTTCCTCCTACAAAGCATGGCCTCCCTTAAAACATGCTCTCATAAGACCTGTCATCTTTAAAGACATGTACTCCATAAAAACATGTCCTCCCATAAGACATGTGCTTTCTTAAGACAATTTCGTGACCACAGCTCACTGAAGGTGTGCGTAGCAAGCAATACCCGCAATAGTGTGCTAGAATATTTAATATATTTTGTATGTACTTATAATGTTCATGTGTCTGACATAGCTGTACTGCCATGATACAATCACTAGTACTGCTCCTAAAGTATTCTTTGAAAGTGTCACCCACAGAAGCAGAAGACCTTGAATACCAAAATTTTATTTTTTTAAAGATTAATTAAATCATTTATATTTATATGAGCGTAACTAACATGTTACTTCTAGTAAGTACTACAGACCCTACATCACTAGATAGGTCACTACCTGTTTACCTTCTTCATCGATGACATTGCCATCCCCATCCTCTCCATCAATAAGTCAAGGTGGACAATAGTTGGCAGACTCTGTGCTCTTATACTATTATTTAATATTATTGCCTCCTTGGAATACAGAATAACATTTTCTTTGCCAATATTCTTTTTCCATCTGCAGCATCTGTCTCCTTTAGTAAAATTATGATAAATCAGCATGGACAGGAACTTGAATGAATACTAACCATTCATAACTCCTATATCAATATTTAAAGGAGAAAATATTGCAAATATTAATATTTTCACTTACACCAGTAAATATACATATATATATAATCAGTATTGAATGTTCTACAGCTGATGAAATGCTATGCTAATTTCTTACATATCAGTAGTACATTACAGTGCCTTGATATGTTATCTGAAGTGTTGTTCAAAGATATCTCCTTCAGGATAGAGCTTACCATTCTGAAGATGACCGACAAGGATGCCTCAAATATATAATATTAATATTTCACTGAATTTGCTTTGAGATTTATATTTATTACTTCAGAGTTCCCTGTAGCAAGATTGCACAGGATGAGCGCCATTTTTTAAGCTAGTCTAATTGCAGCTCTAACAAAATTGTTATACTTGCTGTGAGTTATGGGCAGGAGACACAGCTAAGATACAATTAATCATACCTCAGGCTATAAATATACAAATCTTTCAAAACTCAACACTCAGCATTAAGTAGCTAAAGTTATATATAAGGTCTGAGAGCTTCACTTCACAGAAGATATTGTTTAACTCACACTATGTAACAGAGCTTTTGCCTGTGATTGCTCACAGCCAAGCAAGCACGACAAGACCTCCCCAACTCCTCCAAGTCCTTATCCAGTCCCTTTCACCAAATATGAGTGTGAGCCAGTGCCTTCATGCATGACACCCCCATGTGCTCCCTGTTCAGTTAGTTAGCACCACCTTGTGCAAAGTTTGAAAAATCACAACACGTCCTCCCCACAACTAACAGCCCTCCTCCACGGAGAACTCAGCAATTTTTGAGCAGTAAGGTTGAGAAGCTTTGGGAACACACACTGGCTATCTCTGAGACAATATAATAAGACCTTGTTAAAGATGGGGTCTCTCTGGGTTATTTCTTGAGAGGACACGGGCAACATTTCAATGTGTTGGATGTTACACATCCTAGTCTCCGAGGACTGCTCATCTTCTTCTTCTGGCAAGGGCAAGCAGGAAAGGACATCAGCATTTCCATGTTCCACTGTGGAAACAAATTTGATGGTATAGTTGTATGCCACCAAGAGAATGGCCCATTGTTGCATCCTTGCAGCTGCCACAGCCGGCACTCCCTTCTTTGGACCCAAAATAGTGGTGAATGGTTTATGGTCCATAATTAAATAATTAAAGTAAACTTCCTCCCATAAAGATGTGTGAAACTTATAAACACCAACTATGAGCCCGAGAGCGTCTTTGTCAATATATGAATAGTCTCTCTCTTCGACTGATCGTGATGCGAAGGCAATTGGTTGCTTGGTTCCATTTGGGAGCACATGTGAAATGACTGCCCTCAATCTATAGGATGAAGTATCAGCAGCAAGTCCTAGCAGTAAAGTGTATTCATAGTGTGTAAGCACCGTGGATGTGGTAAAGATCTGTCTGGCAGTCTTGACAGCCTGTGAACATCTGATCGACCAAACCCACTTCTTGCCTTTAAGGAGAAGATCATGGAGAGTATGGAGGATGGTAGCTAAGTTTGGTAGGAACTTCTGATAATAACTCAGTAGTCCTAAAAATGATGTAACTGCTGTGCATTTCGTGGAAGAGGAGCCCTTTCTATTGCTTCGATCTTTGCTGCTAAGGCTCGTACTCCTTCTCTGCATCCACTCGATGCCATAAGTATTCCACTGCATTTGGAAGGAAGAGACACTTTTTATGCTTCATCCTGATGCCATGGGCTGGCAAGGGGAGGACCTCTTCCAATCTCTGGAGATGTTTAACATCTGAGACCCCAGTTACCCAATTGTCATCAATATAACTCAATGCTCCAGAAATCCCTTTTAAGATAGTGTTCATCATCTTCTGAAATATGGCAGGAGTGGAAGCTATGCCAAGAGGGAGACATGTGAACCGATACATGCCTCAATGTGTATTCAGCGTACAGTATTTTAGTGAGTCTGGGTGAAGTTCTAGCTGGAGGAAGGCCTGTGAGAGATTCAGTTTGGAAAACTTCTTTCCCCCAGCCAAAGTCACATAGAAGTCCTGAGAATTGGGGAGAGGGTACTGGTCTACCATGAGAAACTGAGACAGTGACCTCAAAATCCCCACAGAGATGAACTTATCCATCTGGCTTAGGATCAGCCATAATGAGGGTTGCCCACTTGCTATGAGTTACTTTCCCAGTATCCCTTCCCATTCAAAGTGATCCAAGTCATCTTTAATAGAGCTTCTAAGAGCATAGGGAACCATTTGGGCTTTGAAAAATCTTGGTGGCTCATCAGATTTAATATGTAATTTAGCTTGGTAAGACATAATTGTGCCTGATTCATTCACAAAAATGTCACGATATTTGTCGAGTAGGTATCCCAGAGTCCAGCTGGGGTGACTAGTTACTGCAAGGATCTCCCACCAATTTAGTTGAATTTTCTGGAGCCAATTCTCCCCCAACAGACTCAGACCATCCCCTGCAACAACAGTTAGAACCAAATCCTGCACCTGATGTTCATATTGCACATTTACATCCATTTCCCCCACCACATGTATTTGTTTTCCTGAGTAGGTCCTCGAGAGGACTAATGAGTCCCTCACAACCAATCTAGGGAACGATTGATGGCACTCTGCTCCAGACAAAAGAGTGATGGAGGCCCCTGTATCTAATTCCATTGCATGGGGTACATTTTAATTAACATGGATACCTGATATGGCAGTGTGGTTGATCCTCCCACAGCATACAGTAACTTTTCCTCAGGATTTGGTGGGATTTGGTGGGATTTGGTGGGATTTGGTGAAATTCTTCCCTGAATAGAACTCTTGCTCATGATCCTC
This sequence comes from Lycopodina hypogea, assembly GCA_963969325.1. Taxonomy (NCBI): domain Eukaryota; kingdom Metazoa; phylum Porifera; class Demospongiae; order Poecilosclerida; family Cladorhizidae; genus Lycopodina; species Lycopodina hypogea. Next base: position 11,763,451 of record OZ017790.1, on the reverse strand, counting down.
CTAACTGACTGTGGCATATCTTGTACCTTGCTGTTGCTTCCATGGATGTGAGGTTCTGGATGCAACAAAGGACTGTCCATGTGTTTGAGTCATATTCCTGGACTTGCCAAAGTCCTCAACACAGAGTAGGCTTGCTACCTGACACACTCAGAAAGACTGGTACCTTCTTGGCTTCAGGCACTTTGTTGGCCATGAAAAATAGTTCTCACTCAGTCCAGATATGAATTGAAAGGTTCATTGCCTGGCTGGTGCTCACCTACACTTCAGGACTAGCAGCCATCCTCCTCACCAATGTTATATCTTAAGTCAAAATTATACAAATAATAGTAGTCAAGCTTCATAGTTCAGACTTATTATATCTATATTAGTTTTGATTACTCTTTTTCAGGTAAATCATCTAAAAGAAGAAGCAAATTCCAAATAATGTATATTGATGATCTTGCTATAATTCATAATTTGCATGTCTGTCTGTATTAGTATATTCACTATCTCCTCCCAGATGCCTGGACCAATCTCCTGAAATCTTCAAGGGCTGCTCACAGGACCATTTGTCACATTTAGAGAAAATCTTGTTAAGGCTAGGACTAGGAAGTAGGTCCATTGAATAAACTTCACATTGTTGTAACAGCAAATTTTGTGTAGACAGTAAAAAAAATCCATTTTTGACACAAAAAAAAAAAGTGGATACCCCCCCTCCAAATATAGACCTGTGTACCAAAATAGTTATTATATGACAGTTCATGTGTAATCTGATCTGATTCAAAAGGATATTTGTAGAGGAAGTTGTGTGTACAAGTTGCAAAAAAAGTTTGAAAAGATACTAGTTACTTGAAGTGATCCTAATATTCACTTTAGAAAAGAGGTAATGCCACCCATATTCACCTTTCTCCCTATGTATAATGCGTCCTTTTCTGGTCTCTTAAATAAATATCAATTTGAATAGTACTGAAGCAACCTTTATCTTATAATAATAGAACTAGTGACCACAAAATTATCATAGGAGAGTACATGCCTTGTGGGAGGACACATTTTTCTGGAGTACATGTCTTTCAGGATGATATCTATTACGAGAACATTCATTTTACGAGAGGTCATGCTTTGTAGGAGGACATGTATCATGGGAGAACATGTCTTGCAGGAGTGCATGTCTCTTTCAGGATGATGTGTCTTAGTGGAATGTATGTTTTTCTTGCTTGAGGGGATGTCTTATAGGAGGTCATATCTAAAAAGCGTACATGTCTTACAGGAATACTTGTTTTACAGGATGACATATCTTACAGGATGATTTGTCCTACAAGAAGTCACGTCTTACAGGACAGGTCTTACTGGTGTGTATGTACTATAGGAGGCCATGCATTACTCTGTGGCAGAGATAACCTTCATAGTTTATGGATAATATTCAACTTGAAATTGTAAGGAGGAAATATTAAATAGGTTTTTTAAAAAATAAAGAAATTTTTTTTTTAAATTCACATTAATTCTCAAGTTCACACTTTGATCCAAGCAACTCAAACCACTCTAATAAGAACTTAGGAGATAAGGTGTTTTACTTGATGGATTTCTGAGAGCTGGAGGCAGATCCCCTTCTTCTTTTATTCTTGGAGTTAGACAATGTTATTGACTTAGAAGCAGACCTTCCTCTCAACTTTTTCTCTTTTCTCTTGCCTACCACTCTTTGGAATGCAACCTTTCGTTTGTATCTTCTTAGAATTGATTTAGGCTGTCTTGGAAAAGCCCCAGTTGGCTTTCCACTTTTCATTGCACTCTTTACCTTCATCATTGGCATTCCTCTGAGGATATCAAAAGTTTGCTTCTTTATTTTCTTAGTTTTATTGTTATTTTTTGGGAAAGCCCTAGCCCTAGCCCTAGTTGTTTTTCCACTTTTCATTACGTTCTTTAGTCCATTTGGCATACTTCTGATAATATTTAAAGCTTTTTTCTGTACTTTCTTTGAAAACATAGCTAGTGTTTCCTCAGTAACAAATTATCCTGGAATTTTATGGACAGAAAGTATATAATTAGTGTCTTGTAATTGATATTATTTTGTAGGGAAAGCAGGATAGGGTTGTTTAATAATTCAGTGGGTTCTGCCTGTGTGTGAGTGATGACAGTGGTACTAGTGAGTGCCCAAGAACAAATTTTAGCGGAGAGAATGCCTGGACGCAATGGAAGCCTATTATTTTAGCTATAATTATACTGTGAATGTGAATAGTATATTATTGCGTGATTTTGCGCAATGTAGCCCTTGCACGCTAAACAGAGCGTATGTATCTGCGCCCACGTAAATTTTTTATTTCTTTATTTTTTATTTTTTTTATTTATTTATTTATTTATTATTATTTTTTTTTTTATTATTTTTTTATTTTATTATTATTACATGTTCCTAGTTTGTTTGCTCAATTTGATAGGGATCACAGGTTATTCAGTCACTGGGATATTTTGTCCCTGAGGGGATATTCTGTGCTTGATTATTTTGGAAGACACAATATTCCAAGAGATTTTGTCAGCTTTTAGAATATAATATCTTAGGTGTAAAGATATCCATTAGTACTTCACTGCCAGTAATGAACCAGATTATCAAGTATTATTTAACATTTTTCTACTATTTGACATTGTTTTAACTATTTCCAATGTGTGAAGGATGACAATGGTAGCATTAAGTTCCCAAACACTACTTTTAGCTGAAAGAATGCCTGTACCCTGACACAACACACTGGCCACATGGAGGTTGATTATTTCAGCTATAATTCTATTGTAGTTTTGGTCAAATGTCTGATAATGGTATCCACTGAATATCTCATGTGTCATGCACATAGTATATTTCTTGTCCTTAAATCAACTCAGCAAATTGTTGGCCATCCTAGATTCATCTCAAACCCCCTCCTCCTCCTTCCCCCCCCCCCCCCCCCCCCCTCCCCCTTCCACAAGAGTCATCTCTAATCAAACACCACAGATAGTTGACAAGCATATGTTCACTCCCACTGTTTACATACCTTCCTGTATTTCTTCTTTAAAGAATGCCCTCTGGTGAAATTATTCACCATACTTTCAATCATATTAAATTTTCTGTGAATAAATCCAAGAATAGTATGACATTCTTCAATCATGTTCTCTGCAACATGCAATTGAATTTCCACAAACTCATTGTAGTTTTCAGACTTGTTGCAAAAACTGAAGAAAAAAAATGTTTTCCTTCTTCATTTTTTTTTCTCTTTATTTCCTTTCATCTCCTGGCTTTGTCTTCTAAATCATAAGATGCAAACCTTAGTCTAATTCATGGTCCAATAAGATGCCATCTTTGACTTTGGACTGACTATTTTGGTAACATTTTAGACACTTCAATAAACTGTTTCAAGCCCTAATTTTATGTAAAATAAAGAAAGTAATGTCTTCTTTCTCTCTTTTTATTATGCACTAAAAATTAATTAATTTCTAGTTATCTATTCTCGTTTGAATATGATAGTACTTGTCATCTAGTCAGGAGTTCGACAGCACTGAGCCTATGCATTCTCACTAACCTTTACCTCATTCCTTCTAGATAGAGTTAATACCAATTTTGCACATTTGCTTCTCCTTCCCCACCCCCCTTCCCTTTTCTATGGATTTTTGTAAGTTTTAGCAAATTTGTACATTATTTTGTACAATTTTTTTGTTTAATATAATACATTTGCAATAGAATGTATATATTTTTTTTTATTGAACTGTTTTAGCTTTAACAGAAGTACCTGTAATATCCTTAGATATTTTAAGTATAACATCTATACCAATTCAAGTAAGCCAACAACAATTAATAAAATTAAAGCTAAACTAATTTACAACCACTCAGTGAGTACGTATATATATGGAGTGAAATATGGAGTGGTTCAATATTGTATGATATGAGCTCATAGTTAAATAATTCAATAGATGAGATCATCACACTTTCTCAGGTGGAAGTGGAATGCCCCATAGTGTGGAGGTGGTGTTTCAGTGGGTTGAGTAGTTAGAACTAGTTATTATTAAGAGTTAGAGAAGAACATAGAGAAGGACATGATGGACAAGGACAAGAAATAGTTCAAATGCAGGACTTACAGGAGGTTTGGTAGAAAGCATTGTCAGACATTTGACCAAAACTAGAAAATAGTTAATACAACATGGAATAATACCAAAATGGTAAATACTTCTTGATGATCTGGTTCATTAGGGAATATTTCAGCTGGCATTATTAGTGGATTACTTTGTACCTAGCAATATTATATCCTAAAAGAAAAATATATATATTCTGGGATATTGTGTTACCCAAAACAACCAGGCGACAGAATATCCTAGGAAACCTTTTGAGGACTTGCAGTGAGGTGCCATAATAAGTCCCTGAAATTTTCATGAAGATATCTCCAGCGGTTTGGAGGGAATTAAATTGGGCACAGACAAACAGACAGGCAGGCGACCAACCTACCGACCCACCCACCCACCAATTGTAAACTATAATAAGATTAGTGTCAATGTTTGTATAGTTTATGTTACTATTATGCTATGTGTAAGTATTGTGTATTGTAGTAATATCACCCTGTTGATCTTACCGTAATTTCATTTTTGGGGTTTTGTTTTGTTTTGTTTTGTTTGTCTGTAACTCCTCCCAGACAATGGGCCTAAAAGGGCTAAAATTTTCATGGTTTGATGGGAGTCAACCTGGGGTGGTTATAAAGATGGTTTGTTCAATTACTGTTCCCAAACAATTAGGCCTAAGGGGCTCAAATTCCCATGGTTTGATAGTGGTCACCTTGGGGTGGTAATGATTCTCCAACTTGTTTGTTAGTTGTTGTTGTTTTTTTCAATAACTCCTCCCACAAGATTGGGTCTAAGAGCTCAAATTTTCGGGGTTGGAGTGGGGGTTACCATGGGGGTGATTATAAGGAAGATTGGTGAGGATAAAGAGTAAAAACCTGTGCCTATGGGTCTTTTTTTTCTAAATTTCCTGGTTTGGATCACAACTCTATATATACTAGTAATAAAAAATATTTATAAATGAATGAAGAAAAAAATAAAATTTAGGGTTCCCAAAAAAGTACACAAATAAGAAAATACCTTACCTAAGAAATATTGAAACAAAGAATAAACACTCAACTATCATATGCCTAATTCTACATCCCTAAATGACTGCCTCCAGACTTTACAACTTGATATTTTTTTACTCCCATTATTCATAATGATGGAGTCACTTATTTTCTTTCCATATATTTAAGTATCATTTAGGGAGGGGTTGTTCATTGCAATATTGGGAAAGAAACATTCATTTTCCTATTTACCACGATAATGGCATTTTTTACACTAGTTGAAATAGAGTTAGGATCATTGATTTAGGAATGTAGAATTAGGCATATGATAATTGAGTTTTTCATGCCTTCTTTTAATATTTCTTGGAAAGGCCTTCTCTTGTTTCTGGGGAACCCTAAATATATATATATTTTTTTAATATATTTATAAATGTTTTAATTACTAGCATAGATAGAGTTGAGACCCCAACCAGGACATATTGGGGGGGAAATGGTCCTACGGGCAGGGATAATGTATCTTCGTCAGTGATAGTGATTGCAAGCTCCCTCACAAACTTTAATATATTGTTTGAACTTAGCACTATATTGACTCATAAGTTACTACGAACATTTTGTGGACGTAATAATACAATGATTATGTCATAACATGAACTGGACTGTCTTACTTATTGTTATTACTATGGCACTGAGTACATTAGTTATTGTGGTATTGTTTCATTCCTTTATTGTATTGTAGTTAACAAAAGTTTAGAGTGATAGAGAGTATAGCCTCTTTTCTATCCCTTCTCATGGGACGTCCAAACCCTATACAGTTATGTTAGAAGTGGCTGGACAACAATTACAAATGGAAATAGATACTGGAGCCTCCCTTTCTCTAATTTCTGAAAGTACATGTAGAAAATTGTGGCCTAAGAAAAGATTACTACCAACAATTGCAAAGCTTAAAACCTATTATGGTGAAACATTGCCAATTTTGGGTACTTTGAATGTTCAGGTATCTCACAATAAGCAGAAGGCTGCTTAGCATTAGTTGTAGTCACTGGGAGTGGTCCAAGTCTATTAGGTCGTGATTGGTTGAAGAAATTGAAATTGGATTGGCAACAAATCAACCACATGCACCTGAAAACTTTGCATGATTTGCTGGAGGAACACAAAGTAGTGTTTGAGGAAAGTCTTGGAATACTAAATGGGTTCAAAGCTAAAATTTTTGTAAACCCATCTGTTAGCCCCAGGTTTTGTAAAACCCATTCTGTACCATATTCAATGCAAATTTTAGTGGATGAAAAACTAGACCAATTGGTGAAAGAAAGGGTCATAGAACCTGTACAGTATGCTGATTGGGCAGCACCCATTTACCAGTACTTAAAAGTGACAAGAAAACAGTCCGAATTTGTGGTGATTTTAAGCTTACAGTTAAGAGAGCTGCAAAGATAGACAGGTATCCTATACTTAAGATTGAAGATCTGTTTGCCAGACTAGCAGGTGGTCAATTGTTTACACAGTCAGACATGAGTCAGGCTTATCAGCAACTCCTCCTCTCTGAGGATTCAAAGCAATGTGTGGTTATAAACACACATAGGGGATTGTTTTAGTACGACCAGAAACCCTATGGAATTTCATCTGCACCTGGTATAGTTCAAAGAACCATGGAAAGCCTTGTACAGGGCATACCTAATGCAGTGGTATATCTAGATGACATACTCATCACTGGGTCCACTGAGGAATTATATATGGAAACATTAGGGGAAGTGTTATGGAGAAATCAGAAGGCTGGTGTTAAACTGAGGAGAGAAAAGTGTGTTTTTATGGCTCCCTCTGTAGTGTATCTTGGGTACAGAATAGACAGACAAAGTGAAAGCAGTAATGGACCTCAGCCAATAACAGTTAGGGAGTTAAAGTCTTATTTAGGACAATTAAATTATTATGGCAAGTTCCTGCCTAATGTCTCTACTATTTAAGCTCCACTTTACACCCTTTTACGAAAGTCAGACCTTGGAAATGGTCTGATAAGCAACAGTCAGCTTTTGACAAATCTAAACAATTGCTAACCACTTCACAGTTATTGGTACATTTTGACCCTAGCAAGGAATTAGTACTTTCTGGTGATGCCTCTCAGTATGGAGTAGGAGTTGTGTTAGCATATAGATTCTCTGATGGATCAGAAAAACCTATTGGATTTGTGTCCTGTACTTTGGCAGCAGAAAAAAATTATTCTCAAATTGAGAGAAGACTAGCATGTGTATTTGGAGTAAAAAGATTCCATTCTTATCTCTATGGTCATAAGTTTGAATTAGTGACTGACCACAAACCACTAATCACTTTGTTTAGTGAGAAAAAGGCAGTGTCTTCACAAGCTTCTGGTAGAATACAGAGATGGTCTCTTACCTTAGGTATGTGTGAATATACAATTTCTTTTAAGCCAACAAGTGCACATGGAAAGGCAGATGCCCTAGAGTCAGTTGCCACTTCCTGTTCAACCTGCACAAACACCAGAACCTATGGAAACAGTTTTGTTGATGGAACAGCTAGCTTCTAGCCCTGTCACAGCACAATATATTAGAGCATGGACTGAAAGAGATCCATTGCTTTCTCGTGTGTTACAGTTTGTACAAAATGGTTGGCCAGAAATTGTTGATGAGGATTCACTGAAACCATTTTGGAGTAAGAGTCTAGAACTTTCCTGCCAGGAAGGTTGCATTCTTTGGGGAAATAGAGTTGTTATACCTAAATCTGGTAGAACAGAGGTATTGCATGTGTTACATGATAGTCATCCTGGAGAAACTTGTATGAAGAGATTAGCCTACATGTTTGTGTGGTGGCCAGGACACAGGATATTGAAGACAAAGTTTAAAAAATGCACTGAATGTCAGAAAATTCGCCCTACCCCTCCTGTGGCACCATTGATGCCATGGAAATGGCCTAGTCAACGTTGGACTAGAGTTCATATTAATTTTGCAGGTCCATTCCTGAATCATATGCTTTTCATTTTGATTGACTCACATTCCAAATGGATAGAAGTACATCCATGTCTTCCATTACAGCATCAGCAACAATTCAGTGTTTGCGTAATATTTTTGCACAATTTGGGATACCAGAAAATGTAGTATCTGACAATGGTCCTACTTTTACAAGTATGGAATTTTAACAGTTCTTACAAAGGAATGGTGTTACACACACAACTTCACCACCTTATCATCCCGCATCTAATGGATTAGCGGAGAGAGCAGTGCAAATATTTAAGCAGTGTTGCAAAATTGACTGATGGAACAGTACAAACTAAAATTTCTAGATTCTTATTCAATTTTAGAATCATCCCTCAATCAACCACAGGAATGTCTCCTTCAGAATTATTGTTAGAAAGATTGAAATCAGCACTTGATTTAATGAAACCTAATCTACAACATCAAGTTGAGAAGGAACAAGAAAGACAGAAAATTGCACATGACCATCGAGCAGTTAATCGAGCATTTAATATTGGAGAAAAAGTTTATGCAAGAAATTGTGGTCAAGGAGAGAAGTGGTAACCAGCCAAGATATTTTAAAAATTGGTTCACAATTGTTCACTGTGGAATTATTGCAAAATAAGATGGCATGGTGTTGTCATCATAATCAATTATGACAACATTATGGAGAAGATTCTGACCTCCTAGGAACAGAAAAAAATCACAACCTCAGCTCAAGCACCAAGAGAGCCTATTGAGCATCCATCTTTCCCAGTTGAAAATCCAGGGTCCAGAATCCTGTAGATATTGCAGTGGGTGTAGCACCTGAGTCTGATATTAAACAGCCTATATTTCCTCGCTACCCCACTCAGGTCAGGCACCCCACCTGATAGATATTCCTAGAGAACTCTCACATGTAAGGGGAGAGAAATGTCATTACATGAACTGAACTGCCTTAATTTTTGTTATTACTATGGCACTGAGTACTTAGTTATTGTGGTATTGTTTCATTCCTTTATTGTATTGTGGTTATGTTACATCCTGTTAGTTCTTTTTGTATCATCTATGCACAACTTAGTGTTGTCTGTTGGTTGTCAGTTGATTGTCTTCATCTTTGGATTGTGAACTGACTTAATGATATTTTAACAAGACTTCATTGATCTTGATTTATTTGGAATAACTAAGTTTCAAGTTATTACAGATTATGACTATATTACTATATTTCATATGGAGTTTATCTGTCTACCCATTTACGACACATCTCCTCCCAGAAGCCTGGACAAATCTTCATGAAATTTTCAACGGTTGCTCACAGGCTCACCGACCAGTTTGGGGAGATTTTGGTTAAGGAATATAACTAGGGCATACTGCCATTAAATAAACTTTTCTATTCAGCAGTAAACACTAATTTGTTATCTTAACATGTAATATGATCCCACTCAAAAGAACATCACTAGAGGAACATGCGTTTGCAAACCACACTGTAACCTATCACACATATTCAAATATCATAACCCAAGTGAATTTAAAAGACCAATTACTAGAGGTGCATCCCACAATTCTGTCTTCCTATTGCAGCACAGCCCTCTCAATTCAGAATTGGCAAGGGTTTCATATTTACTTTGGAATGCCTAAATTACAAAAATGGGGCAATGCACCACAAACCCCCCCCCCCCCGCACCTTCCCTTCCTATAAAAACATTAAGCAATCTGACAAGATTATAATTACAGAAGGCTGGAGGCTGACAGAAAAACCGCCTGCAATGCGGGATTTTGCTAGTAAGCTTCGATATGAGTAACATCCTTGCTCACAATGACTCCAATAAATAAAATTAGATGAAATAGCACAACTTTTTTTCCTTCTAATACGATACATGACACAAGAGATTTGTCATAATTATAAATTTAATTTACAAATATAATAATAAGCTCAGTCAACATAAAATTTAAAAAGTGTATATATATATATATATATATATATATATATATTAATAGACTTAGTTAAGTTCTTTTTTAATGTTTTGCATTGACAATGAACTGGTCCCTGAAGTTCCTCCTCTAAATCTCTGTTTGGATATGAGGAGGAGAAATGGACAGAGGAGGAGAAATGGACAGAGGAGGTGGGAGTGGAGGGGTAGCAGGTGAGGACAGTGAATGGGAACAATCGAATTCCGATTTGCTTCGATCCTCCATAATCATGTCTGGAATTCGTTCATACATTAGCAGTGCTGGAGTGGAAACTCTCTCAGAGGTGTCCTCCTCTTCCACCAATAGCCTTTTCTTCTTCTTTTTTTCAAAGTTAATTTCTGAGTACAGCGGAACTGTTTGCTCTTGATTGCTATCAATACCACCCTCACTTGAACTTTCCAGCAAGTTAGCTGGAAGTATATCTGTCTTAGATGAAGCTGAAAGTTCAGTATAAGGTGTGCTCGCACCATCCCAAGGGTATGCAGTAGTTGAGCCATCAGCTGCCAACACATCACTGATAGTAGAGTAGTGATCCAGTAAAGGATGAGAGTCATTTGACATACTTGTGGCACCATTACCTACTGCTGAAGTAGCAATCAGAAGAATAGATTCTGTCCTATTGTCTCTCTCATCTCTTTTTTCCTTTAGATGACTTTGACCTGCTGACATGGAATTTCTCTCAGGTGAGATATTTTCTTTTGTGATCCTTATTTTCTTTTTATCAAAGTTTATCTCAGAGTACAGCGGAACAATTTTTTCTTGATTGTTTTCAATGCCACCCTTACTGGAACTTTCCATCAAGTTAGCTGGAAGTAAATCTGTCTTAGATGTAGCTGAAAGTTTAGTATTTGAACTTTTGACAGCACCATATGAAAGTTTACCCTCACGGTCCCTAGGGTATGCAGTGGTTGCAACGTCAGCATCAAAAACATCACTGATTGTAGAATAGGCATCTGGTACAGGATAAGGCTCATTGAATACACTTGTGGCATGATTATCTACTGCTGAAGTAGCAATTGGAGGAAGAGCTTCTGTCTTCTTGTGTCTCTCTTCTTTTCGATCCCCTCGATGAATTCTGCGAGCTGGTAAGATGAGAACATCAACATTAAGACAAAATTTTTATTCATAACATTTATATTTAAAATTCTCTTCTTCATCACCCCCCCCCCCCCCCTTATCATCTCACTTTGTTTTGATGTGTGTAAATGATTTAATAATAAGATAGTGAAACAATATAGGAGAGAGCATACTGATGAATTCAATATTAAATAATCATGTTATCTATATAGCGAACAATAGGGACAGAACAGTTCAAAATCCATTATTTCTCTAATTATTTCTATAATGCAATAATAGGATCTATTTAATCTCTCATCACATTAGTTTTGTGTAAAATGGTTAGGATCACACAGTCTTGCCCCAATTAGAAGATTGCAGGTGTATACCAAAAATCATTCACATAACTCATCTGAGTTCAACAAAACGCATGACATGAGTAAAAAAAAAAAAAAAAACTTTGGTGCATTGGTAAATGGTGTAACTTCAGATAGAGAGAGGAAGTACTGCCTTGGAGGTAGAGAGGTGGCATATAGTAACTAGAAACTCACCAGATAAACGGATCATTTGATAAACATTTCAGCAGGGTTATTTTGATTGATAAAAATGTTAATGACCTATATAAAAATAAATTAAGCTACACAGTGAATAGGCTCTAGCTTATCAAGCTGACATTAATGACTATTATTCACTGTAATACTTCCTTCTTCAGTTTTGAGTTTCTGAAAATAATGGTTCTGAGATTCTTATTCCTGAAAATATAAGCCAGAGAAGTATACAAGATGTAGATTGATAGGTAATTTGTGTATAATAAATTTAAAAATAGAAGTACAGCTTATTCATTTCCTAAGATGATACTAACTATTCTTGAAGCTGCATACCAAGCTTGCAAGAAAGTAGAGCTGCATTCCCCAAGCTTAAATTAGATGAAGAGTCTTAGATGCATTTTATTTGAGATTATCACTGATGATACTCATCCATACATTTTATTACACTAGAAATATAGCTATTTAGCTATATAATAAAGAATTTATATATTCCATATATAAATATAGAAGAGGCTTAAACACATTATTATAGATTAATAACTCTTTCCCTGCACAGATTGGTGAATTTTTTTTGGGCACAGTGAGAATTGTTAAACCCTATGCAGTAATAGTTATGCGGTGCAACAGTAGTACTGGTGAGTGGTGAGATAGTGAGAAGAAAACAGCTACCAAGGAAAGATGAAACAGAATGCTGGTAGCAGTTATTAGAAGTGTCAAATGGTGTGTAATGGAATGTTATTGTTATCTATTGACAACATTGACAACATATGAAAACACTTGGTTACCCAGGAAATATGAAAAGTTTACATTAAAAATGATTTGTGAGCTCAAATAAATTGGGATGAGATATCACTGTTATGCTATACAATAAATAGGCAATGAAAACAGTGAAAGAGTCTACTGAAAACAAGGTAACAATTTTTTTTTTTTTTAATGGAGAATGGGGGTTCTTAAAGATGGAAGGAAAAGGTGGGGGGGGAATTAATACCAAGGACAGAACTTGAACAGCAAACTTCCACAAAATGGACACCTGTATCCTTAACCATTAGTCCAATAGTTCATTCACTAAGCCAGGGATGCTCTTATATTTGAAAATGTGCCAAAAATGGCTTTAAAATTGTGCTGAATACTTTTAGCAACCCAGGGAGTGCACAAGACGTTTTTGGTTGAGAAAATGCAGGGGAAAGTTGTTATGTTAGTTGTTAGTATAATCATTATACTGCTTGAAAGGTTACAAACTCAAAAATATATGCATGCGTGGTGAAACATTTGTTTACAATATTCTTATGTTTCCTACTCTAATATATGATATTGGAACATGACACAAAAGAAATTCCTTCAGCTTGTATTCTAGAGAATTGCTATACCATGCGTCTCGGATGTCACTGCTGCTATCTTTAAGTAGGTCTCTCCGAAGGGCACCATGCATCACAAAGAGGATATTTCAGTGACAATCTTAAAGTGCAATATTGTGATGACTGGAGATTATTCAACTTTCTCACACTCAATTTTAATGCTGTAGCTAATCTGACACACCATATTAGCTGACTGCCAATTAACTTTAATGGATTTGTTAGATGGTGATAAAATTGTGTGTACTAGTGAATTGAAAAATGGCCTTAATTTAACAGAGGATAAAGCTAGAAAAGCCTATTAGAACATAGATCTATTGGGGAATAATCTATTGGTGATGTAGATTAATCAAGCATTCACACACCTCTCCTCTATTACACCACACACACAGTGCTGCTTAGTTATTGCATTCTTGTGCACTAGACAACACAACAGTGTAATAATGTTCAGACAACACGGCCTGTCTGTCCAACTTGTAAAGTATGTACCAAAACTCGATGATTGCTGGTATCTTAGAATGTTAAAAAACATTAGAAGCCAAGTTGAAGGATGCCCAGTGTTTCTTCCAATATTAAATGCATGTAATGATAATGCAGCATGAACTGGTATGGTGCATTGAATTATTCATGTAGCAAAATATAATATATACTGATATGGTAGTTTCTGGCTATGCACATATCAATAATTTTATCAATTACAACAATGGCCACTCATACTGAAATATCTGCTTACCTGATAGATCATCTGACAATTTTCTTTCCTCTATCTCACCTGTATAAAGCACTGAACTATAAAAAATATATATATATTAATAATAAAATAAGAATTGGGAAACCTAAAAAAAAGAGAAGAAAATATCTATTGCTTGACTGATTCTGACTCTTAGCTTGGTCAAAAACATTTTTTATTTATTGATTCACTTGATAAAACATACTCCACTCAATTTTTGCTAGCCTATATACCTGTCGTTTTTCTTTCTTCTGAGTTTGGCACACAGACAGCATATTACTACGGACAGGACAAAGACCACAACTGTTAGGAGAACAAGAAGAGGTACTCCAACAAAATACGAAATCTGAACCACTCTAAATTCAATGCACTCGGTTGTGTTCCCATCCCTCGTGTCTTCCAGTAGGAAAAGGCAAGAAAGTGGAGCCATGGAGGTAATGACGAATTACCGAGCTGTTCCCCCAGGCAGAAAAATTGGTTGGCTAAAAATAATAATAATAATAATACAACTTATGCGCACGAGTCGAAGAAGGTGGGGCTAGCCTTTTCATTTTTTTGAGTTGTGGACTGCGGAGGTTTTAAATGAAATCTTCAGCTTCAGTCTCAATTTACTGGGGGGGGGGGGGGGTTCTTCCTAGCACTATTCTCATCCATATTTCTATTTTATTTTGTGTAGCTATAAAATTCCTGATTTGAAAAACAACATTTTGGTATGAATTAAGTGGGATTAGACATAGAGATTATAATGGCCCAAATCTACAAGATTACTGGGATGGACTAATATAGCCTAGTCCTATGGCGATGTGTGGGAAGCTTTCTTTTTGTATTAGCCCAGAACATTTTAGCATATTTATTTAAAATTAAAGCTGATTAAAGCAGTTTATGTTCCATTCTGTTTTTACACTCATTTCTAGCAAACCCTTAATGGAAAGGGGAAAGCTTTTAAATTGTTGACAGAAGAAATGAGTGACACAGAGGTGCTATAATATACAAGATGAAAATATTAAAGAAGGTTTTGAAATTGGAATTCAGTTGATGACTTACAAAATGCATCAAGGATGCTTGAGAGGCACCAGACCCAGCTATACTTAACAGAATAGCTATATACTTCATGACTGGAAAACATTCCCAGAGATGACCTCAGCTTCAACATCTTTCAAGATTATTTCAGTATAGAGGCCGGTTGAAGAATACGCAGAGAACTTCGAAAGATTAAGTGGACTTAATGCTATAATTGTGAGGAGACATTCACTGACCAATAGATAAATAATAGGGCTGCAGGTGTTTCCATTGTCAAAAAAACAACCAAAAAAAAAAAAAAGCTGAAAGCTTTCCACCTAGACATTGGACATTAGGTTGAACCACAGCCTAGCTCATGAAGTTCTTCAAGATAGACACCAGCTTTTATACATGTTATAATGGCCCAAATCTACAAGATTACTGGGATGGACTAATATAGCCTAGTCCTATGGCGATGTATGGGAAGCTTTCTTTTTGCATTAGCCCAGAACATTTTAGCATATTTATTTAACATTAAAGCTGATTAGAGCAGTTTATGTTTTCATTCTGTCTTTACACTCATTAACCACACAAAAAAAAATTAAATTAATACTAGGTCTAATGCTTGGTCAATATTATTATTATAAATGGTATTTTCATTACTCTGAGCACTGTTCCAGGAGATCTTCATTTAATTGCAGCATCTGTGGATAACTATGATCTGATTTAGACAAGGTCTTGCAGAAATAATGGTGTAAACTTTTTAACAAATTACATTTGAACTGATATTTCTTATCTAACATACATTTTGATTCTTAAGTATGTGTCTGTCCATGCATGCTGGCCAAACCATTGGACCAAAATATATAAAATTTGCAGTGATATCTAAGAACCTGGGTGAGCATTATTAACCACATGTGGGTGTAGTAATGGGTGTGGTTTTGTCATAGCAACCTCCACAGAAAGTCATTTTGGCTACCAAAAGCTAATTAAAGGACCAACCAGGTTTAAATTTGGCATGTGGTGTCCAAGAAACCGGGTGAGCACTATGAACCACATGTGGGTGCAGTAATAGGTGTGGTTATGTCATGGCCACATCCGTGAAAGTCATTTTGGCTATCAGTGGCTAATTAAAGGACCAATCAGACTGAAAATTGGCATGTGGTCTCCAAGTACCTGTGGTGAGCGTTATTAACCATATGTGGGTGTGTCAATGGGTATGGTTTTTTCATAGCCGCACCCATATGAGGTTGTTTTGTCTACCAAAAGATAATTAAAGGATTAACCAGGCCGAAATTTGAGTGGCTTCTATAATGTTTCATGTTAGCATGGCATTGTAGAGGTATATACTGCTAATAAAAATAAACAAGATTAATTTCAACATAATGGACAGTTCTACATAAATTAACCCAAAATTTTAGTAAATGAATATCTTTCCAATGTAGCTAAAATCACCTCTGCTATATTTTTCTGGGTACAACCCTGCATTCCTTAGTTAAACTAATAGGGAGAATCCAAGTGATAAAGATCTGTGTTGAGCAAGCTTGGGGAATGCAAATGTACTTCTTTGCAAGCTTAGCATGCAGCTTCAAAGATGGTCATTATTTCTTTTTTCAATTTATTTTGTTTCCCTGTTCCACTCCCCCTCTTCTTTTTTTCTTACTTCCCCCCCCCCCCCTCCCCCCTTCTAATGAATGTACTGAATGCACGTTATCTCTTCATTCAGTGATTCACTGAGGAGTAAGATCCACACCCTATAATTAACACTATCTGGAGGCATCACTGACAGTTCAAATATTACTCCTGAAGTTCTTCTAACTCTGACTTCCTGAGATTCTTCCAGTCCGAATTCCAGGGATGGGGATTCCCTCAGAAAACTGCACCGGTGGCCACACCCATTCATTAGTATTGAGTTTCTACTTCCAAGTTCCACCACAGTCCATAGTTTATAACAGGAGCAGTGCAGTATATTAAACCAAGAATTTAGGGGGATTTTAAGGCTATTTGCGGGCAGAATAAATATTCCTTTCCTCCACACCCGCTGCTGCTACTACTATTACTACTTCTACTACTACTGCCGCTGGTGGCTGGAACTTCTTCTGTAGGTGGGAAATGGAGTTTGAGCTCATAGGTGAAAGCGAGGGTGCTATGAACGGCTACCTGGGACCTCAACACGCAAATGAAGTCAAAGTTGGAGTCAATCACAGGATAGCCAAGTCTTCAACCAGGGGACAGTTGCATTTCTCAAGGGAAGTCACTTCCAGAGCCAGAAAAGAGTACCAAAATACAGTAAGTTTAATGTCTGTGGTTGACCGAATATATAATCTGTGTCCCATTTTCTCACTTGCTCTGCTTGAACATACCACAATCCAAGCATGGTGGCATTAATACTCAATGCACCATTGCCACACTGTCCTTACTTGCCTCCCAGTCAACGGTTTATAACATGGAGCAGTGCAATATTTTGAACCAAGATTTTAGGGGGATTTTAAGGCTTTTTGCAGGCAGAACAATATTCTGTTTCCCCCTCATGGGGTGTGGCTTCCTATAGTCCAGGAAGCATGACCTGGACCCTGAAATTTCAGCACCATTGATCCATTGGAATTTTATTAAGCAGTAAGATCATGTACAGAGAGACAAAAGCCACACTTTAATCAACATATTTCCCTTCTTGGAAGAAATTGGATAAAATTAATACAAAACCTAAACAAAAATTTTTTTTGTACTAATTAAATGGCATCGGAGCTGCAACTTTGCATTGTTTTATGTTCTCCTCATTTAATATTACAAATCTTATTCTAATTATTAAATTACTTGCCATAAAATCACTTTTTTATGTCTACTGTTTCATTTTAACTAGTTATAGCCTCAGCACTCTCCCACAGAGGGTGTGGTAATCACGGTGGGAAGTTTGTGCTGTGCTCATGTGATGTGGCCAGTAGAGAGTCTCTAAAGCGGATAAAGCAGAACCTCATTCAACAAATACACATGGGAGGGGGGGGGTGGGGGGCGGAATTACAAATATAGTAATGGTATGTCTTAAATTATTTTGTGGTTATTTAGTGCCTGTTGTCCAATTATCAGTGTGTATGTGTGCATGCGTGCGTTTCAAATGTTATGTAGATGTTAAATTCAACCATTGATGAAGATAAAAAAGAAGAAGAATTCTTAAAGGACTTGGAGAGAACATGTCTTGGGAAACATTTTTCAACATTATTCATCAATCCACAAGGTCAGCTCAGCCTTGAACTCAATCGACCAATCATATTCTCTGAATCTCTAGCCCAAGTAGCTAAAGAAGGTGACAGGTATGGATTTGCGAACTCATCAGAAGTAGAACTGAGTGAGTGGATCACCCTAAGCCACTGCACATGTGCAGTAAGGCGTGCTGAAACCACCAAGACTGACATACCCGAATCCAATGTACCAAGTGCTATGTGTGCTGTATGCGAATGTCATGATGATGCTGTCTCTCTAGAGGAAGGTCGAATTGTTATATTTAATGGCGTGTTGTCAAATGTTCTCCAAGCAACTGGCCACAAAGTTCAGCATTATAGGCTATGCAACGTTAGTGACATGTGATCCAATCGATATGCTTGTTGCTCTCACTGTAGCCACTGGTGTTGTGTTTGACAGAGGAGGGAGTCAATATGTCTGTCTGTTTACTCACATACATACACACATACATACATATAAAAACACAAGACACAGTAAAACTACACCATGGAATTGATTTCATATATATATATATATATATATATATATATATATATATATATATAAAATCAATTCCATGGTGTAGTTTTGCTGCTCAGGTAGTGCAGTACTCCTGTGGCTTGTTGATTACTAGTGAGCCGTAAAAATGCCATCACTGTGTTGACATGTGTATGAAGTCTACCCCATGGCTGTCTTTTAAACTTTGCTGTCACCAGTTATCAATACGAAGTTAAGATGTTGTCTCCAAGATGCACGTTGTGAGGAGCATTCTTGCGAGACTCTTGTGTTTATCATGTATCCCATAGAGGTAATGGCAATATATTTCAATCCGGTGTGATCTTGCTCCAGTATTTTGTTCTTGAACAAAATTGTATAAAAACCATATATGCTATATTCTATCATTTATGCTTGTATAGAAATCTGGGGAGGAGTATAAATCATTTTTCACTAGTTATATTGGAAATGAAGAAAGTGAATCCATCTCCAAAGAGACAGACCTCACCGCCTCTGACTTCCTGTCCTCCCTCATAGAATCTCCTTACCACATTTCCTCCGCCAAGAACGTATCAGCAAATGATGCAGGCCATTTCATAGACACAAAGCAGTTCCTGCTGGACAAACACTTACTTGGTAAAGGGTCGATAGTTATTGCTCGATATATATATATATATATATATATATATATATATATATGTTATTCTATTAACCTTATTTCTATACTATTTGTATTAATTCATCAGGTGGTGTTAAAGGTTATGACAAAAATATTACAACTGTCCGTAGTAAGTACACACTTCACAATTTTTCGGATTTATTATTTTTTTATCGTCTTTTTTCTTCATTTTTTTCACTTTTTTTTATTTGTAGTCTGTGATTGTGATGGATCTTTCACTCCTGTAAGCTGGCTTGCATATCAACATGGCAAGAGGGTTTCAGGAAGACGACACACATGTGATGCTGTAGGCAGTCATGTGACTAATTGCGTGACCTGTCATGTGACACCAACGAACAAGAACTTCATCATCCAGCAGTCCATGGCTCTTCAAACACTTTATGAATATTCTACACAAAGAATCCCTTCAGGTATTCAATCTAAAGGCGGGCACACACACACACACACACACACACACAATTATGTAATGAAAAGAGAGAAAAAAGAGCGGGGGAAAAGGATGAGCTGTCTTCAAAACAACCCAACATTGCATCAGGAAAATGCATCAGGAAAATGCATCAGCAAAGTAAATTGTATGGCAGTAAACTATCTCTCAGTCTTATCTGCAACTCTGTACTATCTATCCTGACAGACCGGAGGAATGTTAGTTGTTTCTGTATTGTCATTTTTGCCTTCATTGCACACTAAATATTAATATGTATTAATGATTGTGGAGGAATTAAATCAGCAAACTGAAATGTCTTTATTTATTATAAACAATTATATCCATAGAAAGAAAAATACAGTAGTCCCTCTTTTGAGAGACCATCCTTAAATCCAACAAAAATCGGTCTCCCAAAAGAGGTGGTCTTCTAATAGAGATAAGTTTATACAGCAGGTGCATCTTACATGAAGAAACAAGTGGTCTCTCAAAAGAGGTGGTCTTCCCATGGAGGGATCTCTCAAAAGAGGGACTACTGTATCTATAAATTGGCATCAGTTTCTTCAGTTAAATTTAGGTGGTGGAGCGGTTATCTTGTTTTATCTAAATTTACACCAGAACTAATTTTTTTTCTAAAACACCTCAAATATGTTATTGGTGTACTTTCTTCTGTTGTTTGTGTTGTTCAGTTCAGTGTGTTGTGGTGTGTGGTGGAGTGGAGTGCAGCCATGGGGGAGGAGAGAGGAGGAGCAAAGAGGAACAAGTAA
Organism: Lycopodina hypogea; assembly: GCA_963969325.1. Lineage (NCBI taxonomy): Eukaryota > Metazoa > Porifera > Demospongiae > Poecilosclerida > Cladorhizidae > Lycopodina > Lycopodina hypogea. The sequence continues at coordinate 11,743,245 of OZ017790.1, read as the reverse complement.
CTCTCGCAGATCTTTTGAGGTCAGTCGTGTGATGCTGTGTCCCTTTCGTATTATTACCTTTCCAACTTGTGGTCTCAATTTTGTGACATTTATAAGAACTGCTGGAAATTTTCTTAATTCCATCTTGTTTGTCAGTTAAAAGCCCATTAGAATATTGTATAATCATATTTCCAGGATCTCAAACAGACTGTGAAATTATCTAGAGTTGGTGTCAAATTGACATAATAATGAACGAGGATTGTGTGTGTGCGTTACATCCCATAGTCTGATTTTTATTCTTCCAAACTTTGCTCAAGAAGTGTATTACTTCGATGTAGAGGTGGCATTGATTTTCAAACTGCATTCTCTTCTCTCTGTTGCTACACTGAGTTACTCAACATCACCCGGCATATCTGTCCTCTGCTGACTTTTCTACATGTATCTTGTCGAGTTGTGTTAGTATTGATGAACCTTACCTTTTAATGGCCGCACATATGTTTGCATCTACGTTCACAATGAGTGACATGTTTGTGAGGCATACCTACAGACACACAATAGTCACACGGGAACATAGACTGTGTCCCGGTAGTCCAAGTGTACTGGCGGGGACTAATTTGCTCACTTGATTCATTTAATTAGGTTTAGAATAATATCTTTTTATTAATCTTGTCACAGCTAGTTTTATTTCTCTTTTTTTAATTTTTTTTCTTTTATTTAGAATAAGGCGAGAGCAGATCTCAGCACTTTGTGCTGTCAAATATCCGCAGAAATCTCAAGGTCAGGATCTGTGTATTTACTGACCTCTTGTCCCCTCTGTCTGTTTATTATTATTCTTGTTGTAATTATATGTAGTATTGGTATATTGCTGTTATTGTTATTTTTGATATTGCAAGCCAAATAGAGAAATATTGTGTGGGTGGGGGGGTTGTCTTGTGTGTTTTCACATTTATTTCTGTCCGGACACTCTAATTCCAATTAGAATTACTTTATGAAGTTATGCAAGGTTGGGCCTGCTCAGTACGTGGATGGGTTACTCCTGGGAACAGCAGATGTTGTAGGTCAGAATATTTTCTTCTCTCTCTTTTTTTTTTTTTGCTCGCCCCCCTTTTTTTTTTTTTTTTTTTTTTTACAATTGTTTTTCTTTCACCTTGTGTGTTCATATTTCTATTTACTCTCAAACTTTCCTGTCAAATTCCGGAGCCATAAGGATTATTCGTGCAAAGTTTCATCAAAATCAGCGGAAGCGTCTACGAGGATTTCCTGACACACATAATCCAACATTGGTGAAATATTATCAGAACTCACAGAATGTCTACCGCTCGTTAGTCCTCAAGTTAATGAAAATGTCCACCTTTTTTAACTGTGAAATGAAATTGATTCTATTTCATATTTCCACTTTTTTTCATTTATTTATTTTTTTTTTATTATTTTTTTTTTAATCAATTTTAACTAAAATTTTCCCCATTTCACTCGTTTAATTTTTTTTTCTTTTTATTTGTTTTCTTTCTTCTTTTTTTTTTTCCTCTCCTTTTTTTTGGGAGGGGGTTATCAATGATCCTGTACCAGAATCATCCAAGATGCCAGAAAATGCCTGTGGCAACCACAACAGGTAGTGGGTTGGAACCGAAATATTTCTGTCACCAACCGGAAACATTCATCAAAATTGCTCCTCGCATCTAGGAGAAATTCCCGGACAAACAAACACACACACAACAGACATTTGTGGATTGTAGTAATTATTGTTGTTGTTTGATAATAATAACATTAATAATGAAAAAATGATAAGTGGCAGAGGATGAGCAACAAAAAAATAGTTATAATGAGAATATCTTCAGGAGCCAAACTCAATCAGTTGCCCGTAGACTCCTGAAACTTGGTGTGCATGCATACATACACAACTTGACTGCAACAGTTGTGTTGGCTAACAACTGGTGGCTTGAGTATCACAAGGGAAGCTGCAACGTGCCTCTGGTTATTATTATTATTGTTATTATTATTGTTATTATTGGTTCAAACAGTCATTCACTCTGCCTTGTTTTTTTCAATGGGGTGAGGCTTCTTAATTTGAGCGGCAAGTTGAGGACTGCTAAAGTGTGGGGTGTTTGGAGTGTGGGGTGTTTGGAGTGTGCAGTGACTGCATGGACATTCAAGTAAATGACCTCACCAATGAACAAGAAATCCCTTGAGAAGGTGCTGACTGCGTGATTAGTCTTGTACCCAATCACTCAGGCAATTTTGGTTGTGGGAGCATCTAGCATCCTCCTTCAAGCTGTCGGAGAGAACAAAAATGACTGTACCATGCAATGCTTTTGTCTGGCGCTCATTGATGCAGATTTCAGTATTGCATTATGATACCTCTGACTGGTCACACTAAGTTGTCTCCAGACTGTTTCTTTTGCCCCCAGCTCCAGGTCTTATTCCCTGGGCAAGTGCTGGCTCCATCAAACCCCATACCAACTATTGTGGGACACCTGAGGCATTTCTGTTTTAAGGAATCAAGTAAAACAGGAACCAAATAGGTGCTCCCTGCATTCAGTTCCCCTCCAGACAACTGGTACAGGTCAATGGAGCCATAATCTCAGTCACTAACCAAAATCTTCTGACTTTTAACTTTTGCACCTTTTTGCAAATTTTCTGAATTAAGGTCCTGATATTCTGATGGAGGGCAGAGTACATGCAGAATAGAGAGGAACTTTCGGTAAGGTAAGGTCATATTGTTCACCCAACAAGAGTAGGAACACTGCAATTTCTAACTGTCTGTCAATAACTTAGTTCTCTACCTTCACTTTCCATGGTCAATAGTGACCTGTTGCTATGGAGACAATGTTTATGTCCTACTATGTGTGTGTTGTGAATGGCTGTATTCTAATGTGGCTGTATTCTTTTTAGTGATGGTGGATCTATAGGATAATGTGTGATGGGTAAGGGAACAGACAGACAGACAATATCTATTTCTTACACACAATTAGCACCTCCAAGTTGAAAATTATCTTAGTATTAAAATTAGGTGTAAGCTTAATTTTTGTAAGTTCTGTGTATATTGCAGTACAGCGATAAAGCTTATTATTGTACAGCAATTTTTTAAAATGTTATTCTGGTCGCTAGGGAAACAGTTGGAGAATATTTCAGCCAGGATTGCCCAAGCGGTTATCATATTTGAATTGTTGTCTACTGATCTTCACAAAAAGGTTAGTTGTTTTTGTCACACTCCAATAGGTTCAGTGGATTCAGCTTTGAGTAATTCTAATTTAGGTGAGCATCAATTAGATGTTATGGTTTCATATGAAAATTCTGTGTAGCTTTCTTCCCACTTATTTATGGCAACTTTTTAAGGCTGAAATAATATTGAATGATGATCAGGAACTGAATTCAAGTTTTCTTCAGCAAGTAGCTAACAATAAACATCCATGAAGAGAGTGAGAGTTATTTAGTTGGCACTAATTAAATTTTAAAAATTGCCTTTCCACTCACATGAGGTGATATGCACTATTAATGGAACTCCATTTAGACTTGCCTGCATGTGTAGACTGCATGCAGTTGCTACCTTGTGTTACCAGGTCTCCCATAGCAACAAACTCATAGAAACAACATCATGTGCTTTATCCTTTGGAGGAAGGATGAGGGGCGAATTTTTCCAATTTAGACCCCCACCACCAAAAAAGGAAGGAAAAAATGCTTAAAGCTGATCAATAATGGATAAAATTAAGATAATGTCAAATTTTTTTACGTGAAGATTTTATATTTCTATATTTATTCTTAACAGGTAAAGATTAAACTTCCCAGGGGCACAGTCTCTGGTGGTGTGGATGCAATTCCTGTGGGTGTGGCTTCAGAAGGGCCACTTGCTACTGGCTTACTGGGTGCATCTGTACTGTACAACTATGCCAGACTATCCTGCATTCTCCACAAACACAGGCAACTGGTCCAACAAGGTACAGCAAGTGTACATAGCAGAGTACTATAAGTGTTTATAACAGGGTACTGTAAGTTTACATTTCAAGATGCTGAAGTGTAAATAATGAAGTGCTGTAAGTGTTCATAACAGGATAATGTAAGTGTGTTGTTGTGTAAGCTCCTGGTGCTGATAGTTTGGGCAGCAGCACATACTGTTTCTCTCTTAAATTCATTATTTCCATAAATATTATCTTGCGTATTATAGTGAGACATTTCCTCACTGTACACTAATCCTAAGTAATGCACAATAATAACTGTTATGACATGATTCATGCATAACTAAATGTATTTGCACTGGCCATGCTCAGTGTCTATTTGGCTAAAAGAGCTCATGTTTATCTCGAGTAATTCTCGAGAGAATTCAGTCCAGCAATCGTTAGGAGCTGATAATATAAAGTAGATCATATGTACTCCCTTCTATGATCATATTGATAAACATACCAGGTTTCCTTGTTGCAATGTGTGTATCATTTATTTATCCTCCGCCTGCCACAGGTAGATATCCTCCCTTCCCCCAAGTGGAGCAAGTGGACTTCTCCCTTCTCACAGATGAGGTATGCAATGAGCTATGTCATAGGAACTGCACATGCATGCATGCATTGTGCCCCTGTCCCTTTCTTGGCTGATATACACTCTGCTATGCTAGTGTGAACATAATGATTATCTCTATCTGAAGCAACCTTAGTTCTAGCAGTGGCCTCATTTCTAACCACGCTTTAGTCTATTGCTCTGACTCTTATTCTCAACTCAACTGCTGCTGCTGCTGCTGTTCCTCCTTGTCCAGCTGTGGTGCACTCAGTTTCTACTCTGCCTGATTGTCCATAAGTGGTCTGAACAGGACGCTTTTTTTCTCTCTCTTTTCCCTTTCACTGTATATAAAATTAATTCTAATAGCAACGATTTGAACCTTAATTTCCCTGTTATACTGTGCTAATGTCTGTACCCAGTCGTTGTCTGTGTGTGTGTGTGTGTGTGTGTGTGTGTGTGTGTGTGTGTGTGTGTGTGTGTGTGTGTGTGTGTGTGTGTGTGTGTGTGTGTGAATGTGTGGGTTTTATGAGCATGTGTATGAATATGTGTGAGTGAGTGTGTGTGAGAGTGAGTGTGTGTGTGTGTAGCTAAAGATACATATTGTCTCCTCGATGACCCCGAGTGTGACCTGGTCCAACAGGCAGAGTGGCAGCTGCTCTTTCACTTTGTGCTGCACTATCCGACAGTGGTGAGGGAGAGTGTGGTAATCAAGATCGGTGGAGAAGGAGGAAGGGGAGTGAAGTCACTGGTGTGTGCAGATGTGGCCATCAAAAAGGTAGCCAGAATGTCCACTATTTCCTCTTTTAAATCTGTCTCTTTTCAATAAATATATTTTAAAGGTTACACACTTGTATTGTACAACAGTGTCCTTTAAATTATTGTATTTTGAAATACACCAATTAACAAAGTGACTAACTAACATGCATGTCCTGCTATATGGTACTCTGTAGTCATTTGTGTTATTATCTTTTTTCAGCATGTTCTTTTCAATCATTTGACTCTCTTTTCCTGTTCCAGGGCAAAGTGTGTAAATATTGCACTGCACATTATGTCTACTTTTCTTCTTCTTTTTATCTCTTTTTCATCTTTTTTTTTAGTTACTACTGCATATCTGTTGTTGATTAAGATCTGCCTGTTTCTGATTGCTCTGGCTAACTTGTTCAGCTCCTACTATGGCAGGGTCAAGATACTCCTGGTGAGTTCACAGTCTGATAGGGAGGAATCTCCACTCTTGCTGTCACCGTGATATCTCTTGTTAAACCATTTGTTATCTTGATAATACCACGATATCTCTAATTAATTAACCCATGAGTGTGCTTGTGTGTAATACTATTGGTTGTTGACCAGCTTAGCCGCCTGTTGGCTTGACATATGTTCCATTGTATCTTGCAGTGTCCTGAGCCGCACCTTGTGGACCTGATCCACGCCCGCCTGCACCTGACCTCCGCCCTCAGGTGGGTGATGCTCAATGCTCTAACTCTCCTCAACATTATCCCATTGGATGAATTCTGAACCTATACTGGAAGTGCAGAATCAAGAGGCCAATAGTTGTTCCCTAGCCATTTATGTATTTTGATCTATACACTAACTGTTTACTATCTTTATCAGATCTTCTTCTTTTTTCTCTCTCTCCTTTTTTTTTTATTTTTTTTTAATTTTTATTCTTTGCCTCTCTGATTGTTATTATTAGGGGGGGGGTGTATGTGATGTTTGTTCTGGTGTGTTTAAATTTTGAGGGAAATACTTTGCTGCAGCTGAAATAGCCAGTTCAGAAGAATTGACTAAAAAGGTTGCAGGAGGGGAAGTGAAGAAGTGAGGACATCGATCTCTCTATTTAAGAGAAACAATTAGCATTTAGTGTTATTCTGACCAGTTTGTGCGGCAGGAATAAACTCACTGCACCCACTTAATCTCTCTTTTTTGTGCCCTGAGGTTCCCAAAATCCCACCCTGGGATTCTATGATCCGCCCAAGTTACTCCCCTGGTCAAGTTGTGTATGCAAGCAAAGTTTCAGGTCTCTAGGTCCAAGTGTTTGGCAGTACATTAGACACAGAGGTAAGCACATGTATACAATTTTGTGATGGGACAGAGACAAGATTCTATCTGAGGCAGATTATCATGGTCCCATGTTTTGTGTGCAAGATGTTACTCCCAGCAATATCTGGGCCAAACCACTCCAACAAACCGACATCCAACAGTTTGTGTTTTTCCCCAGGTGCTGGTGTAAGGGTCTAATGTCAGCTCCTACACCCAATGCCCCACTAGAGGCACCCCTTCATCCCATCCCTCCTCTCTGGAGACATCCACCCCAACCCTGGCCCCCCACCTCCCAAATATCCCTGCTCAGTCTGCTCCTGCCCCATCACCAGATCCACTGGCTCCTATCTCTGTAACTCCTGCAACCTCTGGACCCACGCCAAATGCTCCAACCTACCCAATGCCCGCTCCTACTCTGCTTCCTGGTCCTGCCCATCCTGTTCACCAGCATCACCCACAACAACCTCCCTCACACTGTCACTGCCACCTCCCCTCCTTCACCACCCACCCCCCTCACACCAGTCCCTCCCAACCCACCATCCAACTCCTCCATCCTATAATTCAACTGCAATGGTCTCCTCACCACCCAAGATGAACTCTCCAACTTCCTCCATCAACACAAAATCCCTATAGCCTGCCCTCAAGAAACCAAACTTTCCAAATCCTCCAAACTGAAACCAACCTGCAATTACTCCATCCTGTGCAAAGACAGACCTGGCCCTGGTGGCTGAGGAATTGCTTTCCTCATCCACCACTCCATCTCCTACATCCCCCTAGACCTCAGCCACCTATCTGACAACATCCTCGAAATAGATGGAATCCAAACCAACCTCAACGGTACCCCAACCAACATCATCAATGTACACCTCCCCCCAAACTCCTCTTGTCCCCCCAACTACACTTCAAACTTCCAACAGCTCCTCGACACCAACAATGACGCTATCATCCTTGGCAATTTCAATGCCCACTACTCAGCCTGGTACTCCTCCACCTCCGATATGGCCACAGCATCCTGAGGAGAAGCCATAGCAGAGGCCATCAACAACAACAGCTTCTGAATCCTCAACGAAGACACTCCCACCCACCTTCCATCCCATGGCTCCCCATCCTTCCCCTACCTAACACTCTGCTCTGCCCACCTCTCCACTGTCCTGAACTGACATACCATGACCTCCCTCCGTTCAGACCACCTCCCAATCCTCACCTCCTTCCCAGCCAATGACATCAAACCACCACACAAAATCAATTCCTACTTTAATTTCCACCGTGCTGACTGGACTGGTTTCACTGAAGAAACAGAGCAAATATTCTCCTCCCTCCCGCCCCCACCTTCTGTGCCACATACGAGAAAACCTTCCGTCAAACCCTCATCACAACCTCCAAGCACAACATCCCAGCCAGCTTCAGAAAGAACTTTATCCCCACATCACCCCAGAAATAGCTGCCCTCATATCTGAACATAACTCCCTCCACAAAGCTGACCCCTCCAACCCCCAAATAACCCAACTCAATGAACAAATATCTTCCAACCTTCTCCCAACATGCCTGCCAGATATGGCAAGAAACCCTCTCCAACTCCGACCATCATGCAACAACCCATCCATCTCCAACTCCTGCAAACAATTCGCTGGCCATCTCCAAATCCTCGAACTCCACCTCTATCTGCCCAGATAATCTCACCATTCTCCGCCTTAAACATCTTGGCCCACTGGGCATCTCCTACTTAACCTCCCTATTCAACCTCTCCATCCAATCCTCCAATATTCCCGCCATCTGGAAATATTCTACCTTTATTCCCCTCCTGAAACCAGGAAAACCCCCAGATTCCATCTACTCTTACCGGCTCATCTCCCTCCTCTGCCCTGCAGCTAAAGTCCTTGAATATGTAATCCTCCCATACCTATCTGAATCCCTCCCAACCCACTCCACCCAACACGGCTTCAAACCATCCCACTCTACCACTTCTGCCTTCCTTCCCTTAGCTTCCACCATAGCAGAAGGATCAACCAAAGCTGTGCCCCCCCCCCCCCCCCCTGCATCCCACACAGCAAACTCCTCCACAAGATCTCCCAATCCTCCCACCCCCACAACATTATCCGATGGTCATCTTCTTACATCCAAGGTCGCACAGCTAAATGCTCCTATAATTACTCTCTCTCCTGCTCCCGCAGTCCACTTTGGTGTCCCCCAAGGATCTGTGATCTCCCCAATCCTTTTCAACTTTTATGTCTCCGATTGCCCCAACCACCAATCCTCCTCCTCCACCTCCTACGCTGATGACTTTACCGCCTTCCACTCTTCCAACTCAATCCCTGAGTCTGTATTCAGTCTGAACAACCACCTCTCCTCCATCACCAACTGGTCCTCCTTCTAAAGCCTCTCCATTGCCCCAACCAAATCCTCTGTCACTCTCTTCACCCCTGACAACCACCAACCCAAGCTCCATCCCCAGATCTCTGTGATAACTCCATTGTCCCCCTAGACAAAGCCCCCAAGATCCTTGGAGTCACCTTCGACACCCACTTCACTTTCTCTCCCCACATCTCTGCCATCACCTCCACTTGTGTCAAAATCTTAAAATCCCTTGCTGGCTCCTCCTAGGACCATGTAAAGGAGACCATAATATCCACCTACAAGCCCCTCATCCGCCCTATCTTCACATACATTGCCCCCATCTGGTTCCCCAACACCTCTCCCAACATCCTCAAACTCCAACATATTCAAAATTAAGCCCTCCAAATCTGCCTAGGCATCCCCCAAAGATTCTCCCTAAGACACCTTCAATTAGAATCCAAACTCCTCCCAGTTTACTCCCACCTCCAACTCCTTGCACCCAATACCTCGCCAGCACTCTACGACCAACACACCCCTCCCACCCCATAGTCACCTGCCCCTCAGGACCCAGGCCCAAGAAGTACACCCTCCAATCCAGATTCAAGGGCAAGCTCTCCCCTTTCCTGATCAATGACATCATCCCCCAAACTCGTATAAGAAAACCATATCCTTCTCCACACCCTCTTCATCCAAGAATCCATCTTGCTCCAACCTAGAACCTAACTTTGTCCTCAACGCCCAGGCCCCTGACATCCACCCATCTGAGATCCTGCTCCCATACCCATGCCGCTCCACACTGCCCCAACTCCGATCCAGCCACTGCTCCAGCCTACAATCCTATCTCCACAAAATTGAAGCCTACCCTTCCCCTCTTTGCCCACACTGCCTTTCTTCTGACCAAACAAGCACCTACCTCTTCAACTGCCGAACCTTCCCCACAGACCTATCTCCTACCTACCTCTTGAAATCCCCACTGTCCACCTCAACCTTCCTACAATCCCACCCAGATTTCACCCACCTTCCCCCCTCCCCCAGAACCACCACCACAGCCCCCTGCCCGCAAACCAGCTACCCCAGAAGAATGAAGAACTACGGATGCTGCAAACAACAACGATAACAAGGGAAACAAACAATAATGAAAAGATGAGATATCTCTATATGATGTATTCTCTCCCTACTTTTTTATTTAACATGTAACTTTGGTTTCTTGATTTGTGCATACACTATATTCTGTAAATATGTAATATATTATCATCTAGTTGGGAAGCATTTCTGAAATGTAGAATAAGTTCAACTGTTCAATTCAATTAGGAATAATTCACTGTTTGAAGGAAGTGCATCCAATTTGTAAGCTCTCCCTCAAAAACTTATATAAATGCTGACTTTTCTTTCTTTCTTCCACACAAAAAAATAAGAACAAGAATAAACAAGCTTGAATGTATCAAGCATAACCCACTGCCTATTTTCGCATTTTCCATATTTTTTTGGCATTGAAAAAGTGTCACAAGAAAAAAAAGGGAGGGGGGGGGGGGAGCAACTGGAGACCAGGGATTGAACCAGGACCTCAGCACTGGAAAATCTGAGGAAGTGTCACAATAACAACAACAAAGTAACTTTAAGACCCTGTGAGCTCCTGGAGCTCAGGGGTAAAAAGAAAATAACGTTAAGGAATGTCACATAACATAAAAATAACTATTTCAAGTTCCTTTTATAGCTATGGACACACCCTGACTTTCTTCCTTCCTTCTTTTGAGGGTGTGTGGTCTCGTGTCTCCCTCAGGGGTGGCAAGATATCAACAAAATAAGCATTTCAATATCTGCTAAGATCATTATATACATTCGTTCATGTTGAACTTGGAACAACATATAGTCCACCACACTGCATTACTGATGTATATCCAAAAATATTAAAACCAAAATATAATAGAAACTTCAGTTACTTTTTTTTTTCTTACATACTTAAAAATAAGTAAGTTTTAGCTCTACAGGGCCTTTAATTTTTGAAGAACCGCAGAGGGACACTTCCTGCCCCAACGAGATAACAAGAATTATGTGAAGGTGTTCACTGAAGTTTCGGTGTTTCACCCAATTTTCTCACTCGCCAACTGACCCTTTACCACACGAGAGATTAGGTTTGGTAAAGGGTCTTGCAACGTGAGACGGCAAGTTTCTATGGTCAAGAGTTCCCAATGAAGAACCAGTAACAAAACAAGTGGGCTGGGCTACTTCAACCCACGTGGCTTTCTCCTTGCCTACCGAAGGATGGATGTCCCAGGCAAGAAGAAAGCACAGGGCAAGGCTAATAAGAAAAATCCTGTGGATTTCAAGAAGCTGTTCAAAGTGAGTTTGAATGCAATAAATCATTACCCGGTGAATGTCCTAGATCAACTGTGGGAGGAGGAGATTAGCCTCTTCAACTTCTGGTCCAACTCTGATGAGATTACAGTTTATATATATAAGAGACAACACACATTCTGCTTGACATTATGCAGCAATGTCTGTACACCATAAGCAAATGTAGTGTGGCCTTACTGGCCCAGCTGGTTCAATGGCGGGTGTGTAGGAACACTAGTACATCACATTAGTGGTAATCTTGCAGTTTAGTGCTCCTGGTGGTCACCGTCAAAAATGCAGGAAGTTCTGAACACCCACGCCCAAGGCTATTTCACCATCAAAAAGAAAATTTTCCTGATGGAGTCCTATTCATGTGGAGTACTATTCACGCACCCCTTGGGGACCTTGGGGTAGGCAGGGCTATATTTGAGGAGTATTTCTTTAAATATAACCCCAGGCTACCCTAGGAGTGTGTGAATAGTAAAGCTAGCCCACAGACTATTTCGGTTAGCGCTTAATTGGGTGTTGGTATTTAGTAGTCCTGCATTCTCAATTGGGATCGCTAAACTGCAAGATTATCTAATTTGTTCCACTAAAATGCAAATCCCAGCTGCTGTTGTGTCATAAGCAAGACAAACACCAGATGACCAGGACACAGGGTGGTGATTGGAAGTGTGTGTGTGCCTGATTGTGTGTGTGTGTGTGTGTGTGCATGTGTGTGCATGTGTGTGCCTGATTGTGTGTGTGCGTGCCTGATTGTGTGTGTGTGCCTGATTGTGTGTGTGTGTGCCTGATTGTGTGTGTGCCTGATTGTGTGTGTGCCTGATTGTGTGTGTGCCTGATTGTGTGTGTGTGTGTGTGCGTGCCTGATTGTGTGTGTGTGTGCCTGATTGTGTGTGTGTGTGTGTGTGTGTGTGTAAAGGTGGGGGGAGGGGAGGATTTGGGTGTTTTGCGTGATTGTGGAGATGGAGTGACTCCAGGTGTTAGAATTAAATGCAGTGTCTCTTCTGCATCATCTTCTGTTGTCCCTGAGATACACGTCTCCATATAAAGCTTCAGGTCCAATAATCTGAATAGCCACTCGTATCATATGAATATAAGTGCTTTATACAGAGTATACTACCAACCACACTAATTGGTAATTGGATACAACATTTGCATTGACTAAATGAAGTAATCCAATGTACAGGCATTGGACATCATTGCTATAGCCTATGCCATAAGCTACAGCTCACAAAGTTAATTGTGAATTGAAAGATTGAATAACTTGCACCTTAATATGTAATTAGAAAGCACCTCTACCACACATCAATGGGTTCTGTGCAGCTGCTACCAAGTCCACACTAAGATGAATGTACAGATTGGAACATTCAGCATACTTTAGAAACATTTTCTTTTTTCACGCTGAGGAGTCCCTCACTGTGAGGCTGACAAGTTCTGCTGTTGGCATTCAGTGAAACTGAGATCATGTGTTGCAAGGAGAGACTTCAATCATCACTGCAGCAAATGGGGAGATACATAGTCTTCTTCTAATAACATCATCCATCTGCCCTTGAACTGCAACATCCAATAAAAAAAATACTTTAACACACAAAATTTCAATTTCTGTGGCACACACACACTATCTTTCATTATACTTATTTTATACACTGGAGAGTATAAGAATGATATTGTTCTGACTAAGAAAGCCATTGATTAAAGTAGATGTGACTACAACAGTTTTCACATGCACAGAAAGAGTCTGTAATGCACTTGGAACAGAGCAGGATTGCCTTGAGCAACAACCTGATGATATACTCACCTCACCACATCACAGTCATTTGCTGTGAATGGCCTCATAGTGCAACCATTTTATAAAGGAGTGATGAACTCTGACAAACTAATAGACCAAGTGGAGTATCACTGCACCAACATTGATAATCATCGCTGTATGTGCTCATCATTCTTGTGTTAGGTGTTACCACTGATATAAAGACATGCCCACATGAAGAGGTGTGGCCAAATGTGACCCTGCCCATGTCCAAGGGTTTGGCCAAGTACCATTTTTGGCATTTTTAGCCTTTCACTCCCAGAGGAAGAGGTGTGGCTGGCCAGGTGGGACCTAGCCCATGTCGCTCCCCGAGTCATAATGTGTGTGCATGCCAAGTTTTAAATTTCAGGTCCAAGGGTTTGTCCTAAAGTATTATCATTATATTATTATTTATTTTTATTTATTTATTTATTATTTATTTATTTATTTATTTTTTTTTTTTTTTATTTTTTTTTTTATTTTTTTTTTTTATTTTTTTTGTATTTTAACCTCACATGCCTCCAAATAAGGGAAAGTAGCCAATTGTCCCCCCAAAATTTGGGGCTATTTTGCACTCCTTGTGGGATGTATCTATTGTAAATAGTGGGTGTCATTTAGTTCGGTACTTTGATCAAGTGGATATGCACAATCATAACTCACACACATTTACAAATAGTTTTTGACCTGACATGCCCACAAAAAAAAAAGTGTAGCCAGGTGGGGCCCAGCACATATTTCTCCCTGAGTCATGATGTGTGTGTGCATGGTATGTTTTAAGTCTCTAAGTCCAAAGGTTTATCATAAGTACCATTTTTGACATTTCAACCTCACACGCCCACAGGAAGAGGTGTGGCAAATAAGTCCTATTTTTTGGATAAAAAACCATCCCTGGTGTAGGATGTGTCTACCTGAAGTGAAGGTTTCATTTGATTTGGTGCTTTGGCAGTAAAGTGTATACACACACGTGCATGCTTGCATAATACTGACATGTACAAACCAGGAAGACATGTGGTAAAGATCGACCCAAGAAGTCCTTTAAAGAATGTACAGTGGTTCCTCTTTAGAGAGTCTCTCTATTGGAAGACCACCTCTTTTGTAAGACAGATTTTTGTCAGATTTCAAGGTGATCTCTCAAAAGAGGGACAACTATATTTGAAAGAAGAAAAGAAGGAAATAAAAAGGGGGGATAGAAGAAAAAAGGGAGAGAAGAAAAAAGGGAGAGAAGATATGAAGGATAAAAAGGGATACTGGAAGAAAAGGGGGAAAGAAAGAAGAGGGGGAAGAAAAGATGGAAGGAGGGAAGTGGGGGAAAGAGAATAGAAGAATGAAGGATAAAAGGGGGGAAAGTTGTAATGAAAGAAGGAAACGTGAAAGTGAGGGAAAAGAAAAATAGAAATATGTTATTGAATGAAAGTTCTAGACTATAACATGGTCTGCTGACAGCATGGCCCCCCCAGGGCAGTTGTCCTGTATCTCCTATCCCCTGGGCATGTCTGGTGGTCTGATCACCTACGACTGTGTTGTTACACCGCAATTTTGTACCAATTTTATTTCTCTCTATGGATAGTTCAAGTCCTTCTCTGAGCAGATTGCAAGCGTGCACATTAATGTAACTCATAAAGTGGGAATCTTCTCTAGTAACCCTGAGGTAAGTGAGTATTAACATAAGCTCTAATTTCCCTCTCCTCCCCCCCCCCCCCCTGCCTTCTAAAATATGGTACTCTGAATTTCAACTTCAATTCCTCCCTTGCATGTACTTTTATATCTCCTCCAAGGACCCAACTCTCTCAGCTTTACTCTTTTCTTCTGTTATATATGAATCTCTGATTGGCTCTGTGTACTTTATGCATGGATAATTTCACTATTTCTCCTTTCTTTTCCCTCCCACTTCTCTCCCCTCCCCTCACACCCCTCCCCTCACACATCTCCCCTCACACCTCTCCCCTCACACCTCTCCCCTCCCCAACATCTTTCCTCTCCCCCCCCCTCTGATCTGCTCTCGTATCTCCCGTATCATCTCCTTGTGTTGGCATTATCTCCTCTCTGTCCCTTCCTCTCTCCCTATCCTTCCATCCCCCATTTGGAAACTTTGTTGCTGTGTTCCTCTCCACTGCCCTACAGGATCAAGACACTTTCTTCAATGAAGCTGTCGACAAGTGGGCAGAGTTGAACTGTACTTTGGACTTCCTGCACTTCCTTCGTGGAGTTAGGGCAAAGACTGGAAGTTTGGCCCAGATAGTGCACCACAAGGTAGGGTATCCATGGCGATGATGATGGTGATGGCAACAATGTAATGGTGGTGGTGAGAACATCTTGAGATGCTGCATATTTTCTTGATCTTTACAGGATGAAATCATCGACCACCTCAGAACATGTCTCGCGAAGAACGGCACTCTAGCCTTTGAGCCGCTCCTGGAGTGAGTATTGCTGCATCACTAGCTCCTGAGCTCATCACTCTTTATTGCCTATCATTCTATTTATTGTCTCTTCAGCTTGTTGGTGCAGCTGGCTCGAGACCTGCAAGTGGAGTTCTACCCATACTTTAGGGAGTTCTTCCCTGTCTTGGTGGGCATGTGCAACACCCAGGATGTGGCCTTGATACAGGTGCTCTCATGATAGCACTTTAGTCAGCTGAGCTGATCACTGCATTACATGCTACACTGTTCCCTATCTATCTCACATGTTTTGTTTTATTTTGCTTCCCTCCTCTTCTCCTTTGTTCCTATTCCACTGTCAGAGTGTGTTCAATACCTTCGCTTACCTCTTCAAGTTCCTGTGGCATCCCATGATTAGAGATCTGGAGAATGTCTTTGAGTAAGGTTTGGTAAAGGGTTATTGCTATTGCAAGAGTCGTGAAGATGTTAATGGCATGCTATTTTTTTGTGTGGGGAAGGCAGTCGTTGTGGTTTTTATCGGAACGTGCACAAATGATGTAGCACTGTGTGTGTGTGCGCGCGCGCGCACACACACACACACACACACACACACACACACACAGACATTACATGCATTCTTTCTATTTAGGTTGTACTCCGAATTGTTCCTTCAGTCCCAAAAGGCTCACATCCGACAGTTTGCTGCAGAAAGTTTCGGATTTCTTCTTCGAAAGGTACTTTAATCATTACATCCCAACATGGTGGTCAATCTCCTTTCCTTCTATTTGGTGTGTGGCAATGTCAATCAGTTAGAAGCATCCATTTCAAATCATGTAGTTATCACCAACTATTGAAATATCCATCCTACGGATGGAGATAACAGCCCCCCTCCTGAAAGAAATTTTAGCATAGCACCCATCCTATGGGTAGAGACAACAAAGACCTCTTCATGTAGTTCTAGATCTGTTGTTTGCTATCTCATCCCAAATGCTTGGGCCTACTGGGCTCAAAAAAGAAGTAAAGAAAAAGAGCTGGAAGTGGTTTAGGCACAGTTTGCTGACCCTGTGTTTACACATTGTGGTTTGTAGAAAGTGGGTTGGTTTACTCAGGCATAGAGTTTTGGGGGGGAAATAGTCCCACAGGCAGTGTTTTACTCCAATCTTCACCAAGCATCCTTATAACCACCCCAGAAATTTTGAGCCCTTTAGGCCCAATCATCTGGGAGTGGTTAACAAACAAACAAACAAACAAACAAACAAACAAACAAACAAACAAACAAAACAAGTGGAAAATTATAGTAAGATGCTACATGTATTCATAATGCATTGTTACTAACCACATGTTATCACTCCTGATGACCATTACCAATTTTTCCACCTCTGCCACCTTCTCAGGTCCGCAACCAAGACTCCCTAATTGATATGATCCTCTCCAATTTGTGGGTGCGTCCAGACATATCTGAAGGCGTGTCCCAGCTGCTGTTTGAGGTGTGCCGAGGAGTGTCCCAGCAGTTCCACTCCAACACCTCTTCCTTTCTCTCCATTCTCCTCTCCAAGCTCAACCCTGAGCTTGGTGGTGACCTGACCTCTGGCTTAACCCTTGCTGGACCCCACCTCACCTTCCAAATGGTGAGCAAGATGGTGGAATTGATGGCTGAGCACACAAGCAAGGAATTTTGTGAGCCCATCTGGGACCCTTTGCTGGTAAGGTCAACCTTCTCTTTTTTTCTCACTTTGTGTTGTAACATAATTATTTTATATGTACTTTTAATCAATTAATATATTTACTTTCTTCAAATGTGTATTTAAAAAGATTGGATTCTTTTTAATTTGGTTATATTTTAGCTGACAAAGTTGAATTAAAATATTCTTTGATGATAGGATCAGCGTGAGTCATCGTCGTAATTTGAGGACTGGTAGTCCAATCATACCCTGTGGCACTATTTAGGAATGTGGGTGTGGCACATGAGTTAGAGGCAATTGATATTTTAAATTGAGTTTTTGTGATTAATATACAATAAAACATAGTAACAAGGAATTAAACACAGGCATACCCCTGTCAGACTGCCTGGATTGAAAACTTAATGTTTGCCTTAACTTCAAGAGAATTTACCTCCATTGTGTGACCACTTGCTTATCACGTCAACTTATGCGAAGTTATCATCACAATCAGAATGCTCAGGAATACATAACATGTGTTTGAACAAGTGTGGTCTCTTAACTTCGATTACTCCACTTGTATTGGCTGGAACTGGTGAAAGTTTTGCTCTTTTTTTTTTCAGTTGTCAAAAGTGTAACTGAGCCTGAAAGTTTGTTGTTGTTTTTTTTGTTGTTGTTTTTGTTTTGTTTTGTTTTTTTATTGTTTTTCTATTACTGTGTCCCCCAAATAACTGCTATTATTTTGGTACTGCAAAGATATTTATGATCAATATTAATGGACCATTAGAAAGACACTGGATTTAAAAATTTTTTTAAAAAATTTATTTTATTTTTTCTTTTCAATTCATCTATTTATCTTTTTTCCCCCCCCTTTTTTTTTGTGACTATCCGAGAGACCTGGTGCACACATAAGATCAGCATGATAGTTTGGAATCTGATAGGAAACAGAGACGGGCGACTTGGACATACAGCCTGACATACAGGGCAGAGCAGCTCCACCATTGCCTCTGTCTTTATTCTCTATTTTATTTGCACATGTCAGAAAAAATAAGGAATTGAGTTATTCTAACCATAGAAGAACAATTGATTAAGGTAGATGTGACTCCAACAGTTTTCACATGCACAGAGAGAGTCTGTAATGCACTTGGAACAGAGCAGAATAGCCTTGAGCCACAACCTGATGTACTCACATACACCACCCCTAGTTTGTGGTCCTTAATTCCCTCATAATGCAAACTATAATGGAGAGAGCTATGTCTTGAACAACAAATTCATGTTAGTAGTAGTTCTTGTGTAAGCAATAATAACATTCACTGCATGTATTCAGTGTAATTATGTTTCATATGGTCTGGATCAGTCGTGATTTCTAATTGGAGGAGGGGTGGGAAGTTATTTATTTCCATATGAATTTGGTTTTCTGTACATCCTTGATCAAAATTGGTGGCGACTTCCTGTTGCATGCTCAATTAGTCTTAGCCCGGGAGAGATGAGTAAGTAGTTTGCTACCAGAGTAGAATACAGCACACCCTTAATTAGACCCCACCCACTCACTCACTGTGTCCCTGAATAAGAGCATCATGTTGTTTATTCTGTTGTTGTGCTTGTTGTTTATCTTTAGGAACATTTTTCAACTACTATTCAACAATTCAGAGATTTGGTTGACGTAAAAAGTGATGACGATGCAAAAAACACAAAGAGTGTTTCCGCAGAGTTGGGCTACACCCTCCATCTTGTTGGCATCATGTCGTCATGGAGACGAGGATCTCGAGTGAGAGATGTGTCGAGACTCTTTCAGGTACGCTGTTGAATTATTTTATATGTACGCTGAACCGCCAACGGTTGAGTTGGTATCTTGCTCCTATTTCTTAAATACTTTATGACACGAGTCATGTTCTTTCTAAAGAGTGAGAACAAAATGTGTGTATCCTGTCCAAATTAGCTCTGAGGTGATTAGCTGCTATTGAGTGACATTTTTATTGTTTTGCTATACTATTGTTGTTCTTGTTGCTGTTGTTATTTTTATTGTTGTTTAGGTTGTCATGGATGTCTTGGAGCTTCACTCTCTTCCCTGTGACATCCTCAACGTAACTCTGCACCTTTCTGTCTCTGTGATCCTGGTCAGTCAGGATTCCATCCAATGGGGGGCGTGGACCGCAGATATAATGAGATGTGTGAGTGGGAGTGGCACAAGTGGGAGGGGCCTGGGCATGGCCATGGAAGAGGTGGCAGTCATCATAATCTTCTTTCAAGAACTTTCACAGCAACTTGGGGGATCTTGGCAGGTAATTACTCCCTATCTTGTCAAGCTTTCTTCATTCAATTTTCCTTTTTTTTTGTGTAACTAAATACTAGATCCATTTCATAAATTATTATTATATTTATTTTTGTTGCTTAATTAGAAATTGCTGCCGTATTGTCTCCGGTATTGTGATTCAGTAATAAAGAGCAGAGAAAGTCAAGCCACAGTCATCAGATTCCTCACAGAACTCTGTGTCCAGCAAAGTCCTGTCATCATCAATGACATCAACGTGTCTGTGCCACTCCCTTCCACAGTGACCTTTGAACTGGACTTTAATCACTTGGTCAGCGAGATAAATCCATCGTATAGCACCACACGGACGTTGAGACGATCTCGCAGACTGCAGACTCAGCAAGAAGTCACTGTAGGTGTGGTCTCAGTGTTGGGTGAGAGGCTGGAGTTGGGATTGGGTCTCCTCAAGGTTGCCTTGGCTTGCAAGAAGGAATCTCTCCTGTCAAAATATGGAGAATTGGAGGAGGAAGGAATGGAGTGGCTATGGTGTGTTCTGGTATGCCTGCACCACACAAGGTACCTTGCTGCTGACATTACAGATAGTAGCATGTCATGGAAGCAATAATCATTTCTTCATGTAATGCTGTCTTTCTGAATCCCCCAGACCTTTCCCAAGCCAACTGCTGCACACCCTTGGAGAGCTCTTCTGTGTGCTCCAGTCGAGTCTGTCTCAGAGTACTGCAGCCGAGGGAGAGCGGGCGGTGCACACTCTTCTGTATTCCCAGACACTATCAACTCTTGTGGGTGTGGCCAAGGAGGAGGATGTTCTATTGACATTTGCTCCCCTGGAGAGTGTTTTATACAATCTCAAGTAAGTGGTGTGCATTAATAAGAATGTAATCACATGCGTCCCTCCATTATGGTTAATCTCTGTCCTCTGATTGTTTGGCCTTTTTGATTGCACTTTTAATCATCTTTGTTTCTTTTACTCCTCTACCCTTCCTTTGCCCTCCTGCCCTCTCCCAAAATCTTTCCATGGTCTCTGTCCAGGCATTGCCTTTCTTCTCTCCCAGTCCTGGCCTCCTCCCTGCAGTATCTCTCCTTCCTCTCCTGCTCTGTCTCCATTAGCTCCCGCCTATCCTCTGACCACCTGACCGATCTTCTTCCTCTGATGGCTCCCAGCCTCTCTTCTCCAGTTTCCCCTGTAAGTTTATTCCCTAGTGTGTCACCACACATCTCATCTAATTCTTTATGACACTTCAGATTCGTCATCTTACTCTGCAAATTCTGTGCCTCTTTGATCAGCTGCCTTTGGATGGTCCGTCTTCAGAGGTGAGAGTGGCCATGGCATGTCGTTGATTTTGTATTTATAATCATGAAACATGATATTCTTAACCTTTTAACTAAATGGGAGATTCTATAAACTCTTAATGTGATATATATATACTGTCGTTCTTTCTGCCGGTTGATTTTTGGCCCATCACAGACAGACATGCTGATAAGTTATTGTTGAGTCAGCATCAGCCGGTGTTGGAGTTGCATACCTAGAGCAGAAGAGGGGGGAAAGGCCCAGTTGTCCAGGGGATTCTCCCAGTTATCCACTGTTGCTATGGTTGCTTTATTCATAGCAACTGTTGCCAAGTTCCCTTTTCATTGCATCATTAGCTCTTTATTGCCGTGGTAGAGCCTGGTCAACTCTACTTTGATGTGCTATAACCCCTGGTGTGGTCGGAGTGTGTGGTGGATCTCTAGATTGTTTGCGCTGTAATGTTGCAGTAATTGAAATATACATGCATTTGCATTGGACCCCCTCTAAAGGGGGGGGGGGGGGGGGGGGGGAGAGAGATAGACACATTTGGGACCATCAGGAACTTTGATATGATCTTCATGGCCTAATTTAGGGATCTCTTCTGAGAGGTTCACTGTAGTAGAATTTGACAAGATTAGTTGTCTGATGGTCGTGATGGTAGTCATGGTGATAGTGGGGTACTGGTGATGGTTTTATTGTCATTTGTACCTCTGGAGTGTATTTAAAGTGATTCCTACACAGGACGGTACAGAGCCACCGGCTGTGAATGTTTTGGAAGTTTGCCTGAGGGCCGAAGAAGTTGGTGCAAACATAGACACTGTAAGAGTCCCAAGCTTTAACACTGAGTGTCACAATTTATTATTATCACGCATTTGTAATTCATGTCTTTCTTTCAGTATCGTCATAAGTTGCTATGGTTACAGAACCTCAAGTACAGGCCTGCCAAATTTGCGTCCCTTCCCGACATCTACAAAGAGGTAAAGTGTCTACACAGTTGTGAGACATGACTATATGATGCAGTAGTAGGACTTAGTGTTGACTGAACGTGTTGATTGTTACTGAACAATCTCCAATAAACTTTTAAATGTTTTCAAGATAAATTAGCTGAGTTGTTATTAGTCTGTGGGCTGATGCTTTGTGTGTATACAGGCAGCCATTTTACTATATATAGGAGTGGAAAATGTCTTCCTTTGTGCCTTACCCTAGCCTTTCTTTTTATGTGGAGTGAGGAGTGAATTTTTCACCACATCAGCTATCTGGGGAAGGTGATGTTATGCCATAGACTGTGTTTGTGTGTGGTGGTGGGTGTGATGTGATGTACGTTTGGATGTGGTATTTCTTTTTGACTAATTTATGTGTGCAAGATCAATGAGTGTGAAAAGAAAAACAGTAAAAGTGGCAATTTTGGGGAATATCTTGCCTTAATCAGCAAGGCTGTACACCATCTTCAAAACTGATTACTAAAATAAGTTCTGACTTTGTGCTGGTGACCTTTACCCAACCACTGAGGCTTCCTCTTCCCACCAAGCAGGTCCTTATTTGGTCTCTTTCAACTTTTGTGGGCAGCAGGTGGAGGGGAACATTCACTTGACATAGCCCCAAACTCTGACCCTTGAACTTGCCAGGCATGGCACTCTTGTCCTAATCCTTGCTCAACCTTTGACCTCCTGGTTTTGTGTGCATACCACAGGAAACTAATTTTTTTTTTTTTTTTTTTTTTTTTTTTTTTTTTTTTGCAAATTGAGTAATTAAGTTTAGCTGTCGTGTATACTATTGTTCAATGTTTAACTCATTCATACACATGTGCGCACACACACACACACACACACACACACACACACACACACACACACACACACACACACACACACACACACACACACACACACTGCTGCAGGTGCCCTTGAGATACCTCATTGGTGTTCTGTATATCAACTTCAGTCTCCTCTGGGAACCAACAAGTGAACTCATCAGGTAAAGATCACCTCCTCTACAACTCCTAAAACTTTTTCTAGAACTCTTCTCGTAGATTTTGTATTAAGTTTGGTTTTATTTATCGTGTTCTCCTTTATTTTGATCACTGACTTATCAACTAAATCTACCATTGTCATCTTCCACTTTCTTTTGGTCCCTATTCTCTCTCTCTCTCTCTCGTCTCCTTCCCCTCCGGTCACTTTGTGGTTATGAAACCATGAGATAGTCTTGCAATATACTCAACTGCGTTTACTCTCTTCTCCTCCCCCTTCCCCTCCTCCCCCTCAGGTCCTATGCTGTAGAAGAAAACAGACAGTTGTTTTGGACGGTATTCGGTCAATCACTAGAAAATGCATCACAACTTTTTGGTGAGTAGCATTAAAAGAACATCATTAAAAAAAAATATGTCAACAACAACAGTGGCACACATAAATTAGTATTGTGAGATGTGTATAGTCTTCCCGTGTCAACAAATCATCTTGTTGTGTTTGTTTATTTTGTTTACATATTGAGTCTCTGTCGTCCAAACCGTCTTCTCAACTATTCAGAACAAGATGAGGTTCTCTCTCATCAGATTGGAGAGTACTTGGAAGTTGCTGGGGAGATTAAGTCTAGGCCCTGGCATAACTCTATCAGGGCCCTGTTCCGGTACCAAAAGAACCTTCTCTCTGGAATGGAATGTAGACAGCCTGATCATGCAAACCATCGGATGTTGCTCTGGAAGAGCCTCTCTGGAATCAGTCACAACGTAGTGGAATCTCGTTCTCAGATTTTGGTTCCACTTTTTCTTCGATTTATAAAGTAAGTCACTGAGGTCTGTACTTTTTGTTGTTAATGTTTGTTGTCATTGTTGTTGAAGATTACTCTTGTTTGTTTGTTGTTGTTTGTGTGTTTGTTTTTTCCCACCATAGTAAAGAGTACTCGCTGAAGGAGGATAGTCTAATGGAGACCCAAGACATCAGTTGTTTAGATGGAGTTAATATTTCAGAGGATGGAAGAAACAGCACCAACCAGGAGGAAGACAAGGTGGATGTGACTATGGATGATGTTGGAGAAGAAGGAGAAGAAATGGAGGAGGAGGAAGGGGATGAGATGGATGATGAGAAAGCAGTAAAGATGATGGCAACAAAAGGTGGGGAGAATACCGAAGCAGAATATGGACAAAAAAAGTCGTCCTCTTCAAAGAGCATTTCTCACAACCGGAGGAAGAACTTGACTAAGTAATTATCAACTAGTTTCTCAGTGCCATGAATTAATTTTTTTCCATTCTCTCTCTTGTTCTTTTATTCCTTTTCTTTTGATCATCTCTTCCATCCTTCTATCTTTCTCCCCACCATACCTTGCATTATCTTTCCTTTGTGGCTGTTTTTATTCTCACTCTTTCCTTGTCTTCTTCACTCCCTTTCCCTCCCTCTTTCCCCCCTCTCTCCTCTTTCTTCCTCCCCTATCTCTCTTATCCTACATACCTCCCCTCTTTCTACCTTCCCTACCTCCCTCTCTCCCCCTCTACTTCCCTCTCTCCCCTCTGTCTCCTAACCACCCGCCCTCCCCCTCTCTCTACCTCCCTTTCTCCCCTCTCTCTCCTACCCTCCCTCCCCCCCCCCTCTCCCTCTCTCTACCTCCCTTTCTCTCCTCTCTCCCTCTCTCTACCTCCCTTTCTCTCCTCTCTCCCTCTCTCTACCTCCCTTTCTCTCCTCTCTCCTCTCCCTCTCTCTACCTCCCTTTCTCTCCTCTCTCCTCCCTCCCCCCCTCTCTATCTCCCTTTCTCTCCTCTCTCCCCCCCCTCCCCCCTCTCTACCTCCCTTTCTCTCCTCTCTCCCCCCTCCCCCCTCTCTCTACCTCCCTTTCTCTCCCCCTCTCCCTCTCTCTACCTCCCTTTCTCTCCTCCCTCCCCCCCTCTCTACCTCCCTTTCTCTCCTCTCTCCCCCCTCTCTACCTCCCTTTCTCTCCTCTCTCCCCACCTCTCTACCTCCCTTTCTCTCCTCTCTCCCCCCCTCCCCCCTCTCTACCTCCCTTTCTCTCCTCTCTCCCCCCCTCTCCCTCTCTCACCTCCCTTTCTCTCCTCTCTCCCCCCCCCCCCCTCTCTCTCTGAAGGACTCTTATGGTAATGCTCAGAGTGTTTACAAACTTCCACAACCCAAAGTCATTCCACAGGAAGGAGGAACTATGGAGTCTCTACATGAAGGTACCACACATAGACACTCCTCCCGTCCATTGTAAACGAACAACAGGTTGTCTGCATGATAGCTATAAAAATTTAAAAAACAAAAAAAAAACTTCACTATCTGGATTCTAGCAACTTTAGTACCTATGCAGCTCTTTGGGACTTTGAGCAATTACCCATGGAACAGTTGATTCAGCTGGGATTGATGTTATTTCTTATTTTTTTGTGTTTACATTTCAGGAATATTGTCATTATTGTTGTTGTTATTGTTGGTGTTGTTTTCTTTTATTTTTCAGCTTCTGGTGCACAAGTGGAGTGAGGTACAGAGTCTGGCCTTGGCTGGACTCATGAGTTTCAAACCAGCCTACTTGACCCCTTACCGGTAAGTGGACCCTTGCCTCTAACTGACCCATTTCCTGTTTTAGCAGTCATGATAGATTAGTCAACTTTAATCATGATTCAATAGATCAAACCAATCACAGATGAGGATAGACTCGGCGTTGGATAGAAAATCTGTCCTGTAAAAATATGCAAACCTTGGCAGTAGATCAGTTATGGCAACTCAACAACCAGGATGTGGACTTTCTATAATATTAAGAAATACCTAATCATGTTTTATATTTCCAACAACCTTAATGAATCAAGTTTCAAATATATGAAGTGTCATTAGCAACCAATGCACAACTAATTTTGTTTAATGTTTCTATCACCCGCTGAACTGCTATTGTTTATTGTAACACTTGTGTATGGTACTTAATAATGCTGTACAATCCACTTTACCTGTACAGAGAGAACTTGGACCGGTTACTTGAAGACAGCTCCTTCAAAGAGGAACTTGTCAACTTCAGGTGTGGCACTTATTTTTTTATTTTTTATTTATTTGTTCAAAATATTGTTCTTTATGTGCACAGATTCGATGCTGATTACACTGTAGTAATTACTGAGCACAGAGAAGGTCTTCTCCCTGTCCTCATCAGGTCTGTAGGAACCTCTTCTATTCCAGCTCCTGAAACTATAACTCCCCCCCCCCCCCCCCCTCCCCTCCCTCCTCCTCAATATGTCCTTCTCACTCCATCCTCACTCCCAATATCTTCTTAGCTATCTCATTTCTGGTTTTGATTATTTCTTAAGATGTTTTGTGGTTTCATTTTTATAGCACCAGCAACCCTGACACACGTGTACACACACTCTATAGTGCGTATATCTTCAACTGCAATATGAAACGAAGAGTATTGCTTTGAGTTATCATACCATATAATTTTAAATATCCTCCCCCCCTCCAAAATATTGCTCTCAACCATAATTTCAATATTCTCTCTCCCCCTGCAGGGTTCTGTATGGACGCATGCAGCGACAAGTGGGGGGCACTTCCAAGGCTGGAGGTGCCGGGAGAAAGGGACTGGTCCTACGCTTCCTGGGGGGCTGCGAAGGAAATGAGCTTGAGGAGTTTATAAACCTGCTGACGATGCCTTTTAGCTCTTCATTGAAAGAAAGTATGAATACCATTATAGCCTGATAAATTCTATGCTTGGTTATCTTTCATATGACCTACCATTTCTTGCAGGCCAGGTTGCCATGGATGTGGGTCATGTGATCCCACTGAAGAGGCAGCAGGGTTTCCTGAACATGCTGGGACAGATGACGTCAGACCTCGGCCCCAAACTCCTCCCATATCTTCCCCGCCTACTTCAGATCATCATGAACTTGAGGAATGTCTGTACACAGCTGTTAGCTGCACGAGAAACAGTAAGACTGGATTGTTGCCTCAACCCAGTGTGATGTTGGTCCAGTGTGTGTCCCCATAGAGCTATTGTCAACCTACTTCAACCTGCCTCAACCCAGTGTGATGTTGGTCCAGTGTGTGTCCCCATAGAGCTATTGTCAACCTACTTCAACCTGCCTCAACCCAGTGTGGTGTTGGTCCAGTGTGTGTACTCACTCTCTATGTTTTATTTTTGCAGATACAACCTCATTTTGTCAAAGCTCTGAAGATCCTGAAGCAGCTCACCACCACAAGAGTAGCTGAGGTAAGTCTGGGAGCAAAGAGTTGAGGTGCAGTATGACCTAATATCCTTGTCGTTGTTTGATAATACCATATAAGGCATGGTTTTGACTGAAAAAAAAGTAATTTGGTGTTTTTAATTAAAATAGTGCAAAATATCATATTGTATTTTTACCTGTGGCACACAGGTCTATATAGGAACACCTGGAGTGGGGGGGGGGATGAGTACATCCCCAAGTTTTGGACAACAATGTATTTTAACCTGTGGTGACAAGTAATAGGAGGCAGACCCTTAAAGTTGTCAACCATACCACAAGTTTAAACTCATCTAAGTGTTCTAAACAATTATTTTTCCTAACCTATAACAGTATATTATAGTGAACTTGTATATAGTAATTATATGATCTTAGTGTGGGACCGCTCTCGTTTGTGTTCATATTGTTCACTTGTTCATTTCTCTCTCAGTTTTTCAAGAAGTTCACAGAGTTTGACTTCACTCCGTACCACAAAGAGCTGCTCTTGACCTTTGTGTGG